>CM034151.1:251891741-252491741 GCA_019776745.2 Taxus chinensis | reverse complement strand
TTAAAACAGACTATGATCGACAGTAGTGCTGCACTCAACATCATTTCCTCCCACACATTTGAGAAACTTAAGTTACTAAAGAACATAGTGTCACCACCACCTTTTTCCCTTCAATCATTTAACGATTAGCTGGCGGTTACCTTAGGAACTGTGGTCCTGCCCATTTGGGTAGGCAAGAAACTTCTTCACAAGCTTTTTTACATTGTTGAAGGGAAATTCCACTACAATATGATCCTTGGATGCTCCTAGATCCATACAATGCACTGTGTCCCATCAACCCTCCATTGATGTATAAAATATTAGTATGAGGGTAAAAATCTATACTCATCCAAGAGACCTTTTCCGTCCGCACAATGTGACATGGCCACATGGTCTGTCCCTCCAAAGGAGAATGCTGATTCTCCTGATGAGGCTTGTTCGTCCTCTTCCATACTTGCAATAAAACTACCAGATCTATAAAATTTTGAAGATACGTTACAATATTTTTTTGTTAGGAGAGCTTCCCCCTCTCTCTTTTGACACCCATCTCAAACCTAACGAGTATGGTAGGCCAGACAAACAACCTGAATATCAACGAGATCTTGGCCGCATTGTCACCATTGGTCTTCCCAATGAAAGACTGAATTCATCTACGGTGGTCTTGATGCACCTCGCTATCATCCATATTCTCCTCCTAGGGCCAAACCCTATTCGGTAGGGTTTGATTATCTACAGAATCCCGCGTTCGCAAAAATTTATCTATATCGATGCGTGTGGAAGGGATTTGGAATGGGAAAGTATGAACAGGGTGTGCATGACCTCGTGTCCATTCCAACTCTTAAACCACATCAAAAATTTTGTTTAGGGTCCACTGACCTATAAGAATAATGGAAAATCCACTTCCATACCATTGGTCTTCCCTAAAATAGTCAGCAAAGACTCTCTTACTATCAATACTATATCAATACTATCCACTGCTCAGATGATGATTCTGTCCTTACTTATCTGGGGGTAGAGGATTCTTATCTTCCTAAAACCATTCCTTCTGACACATCTACACTTCTTAACGAATCCACTGTTGACCTTAATATAGGGACTTCTGAAGACCCTCGCGTCATTAAGGTTGGCCAATCTCTTAACCCATAGGAGGTAGGAGACATCGCCGCCTTTCTTTCCAACCATCACCAAGTGTTTTCTTGGTCATATGAAGATATGTTGGGCCTCGATCCTAGCATCGTGGTCCACAATATCGTTACTCTTCTAGACATCAAACCGGTTAAGCAAAAACTACGTAAGATGCATCCTTGTGTAGCCCTCCTCGTTAAAGAAGAGTTGCAATGCTTGCTTTCCACCAACTTCATTCAACCTATTGACTATCCACAATGGGTTTCAAATGTATTACCAGTAACCAAAGCTACTGGGAAAATTTGAATTTGCAGTGACTTTCAGGATCTTAATCTCGCTTGCCCGAAAGACGATTTCCCTCTACCTAATATCGAACAACTCGTGGGCTTAACTACAGGTCATGAGATGCTTTCTCTTATGGATGGTTTCTCTGGGTATAATCAAATTCTCATTGCACTAGAGGATCAGCACAAGACTTCCGTCATAACTCCTTGGGGGACTTCTTGTTATCGTCTCATGCCCTTCGGTCTTAAGAATGCAGGGGCGACTTATCAACATGCAATGACCTACATCTTACATGACCTATTACACAAAACTATAGAATATTACATCAAAAACATCCTCGGTAAATCCAAACACTGTCAAGATCATCTTCTCATCCTTATGCCTCTCTTTGAGAGACTCATTCATTTTTGTCTTCACCTAAATCCATCTAAATGCATGTTTGGCGTTCTCACTGGTAAAATCTTAGGCTTTATCATTTCTATCAGGGGTATTGAGGTCAATCCCACAAAAATAAAGGCTATCATCGAGATGCCTCCTACTTCCAACTTAAAGCAGCTCTGTGGTATTCAAGGATGCCTTTAATCGATGCATCATTTTATCTTGTAGCTTTCAGACCATTGTCAAACATTTCATCATCTCCTCCATAAAAATGTTCATTTTGAATGGGATGAGCATTTCCAAAAAGTCTTTTATGATCTCAAAGCTTATCTTCTTTCTCCACTTATTCTCACACCTCCATGTGAGGGGGAGCCATTCTATCTTTATATTTTCGTGACTGACCATGCTCTGGGAGCCATGATCTCACATTGAGATGCTAATGGTAAGGAACAAGCTTTCTATTATATCAGTCGCACTCTTAATGAGTATGAAACTCGCTATTCCGAAGCTGAAAAGTTATGTTGTGCTCTCTTATTCACGACTTCTAAACTTATTCATTACCTCCTTAATCATAAAACTCACATTGTTATGAGTATCAATCCACTTAAGAAAATGCATGAAAAACCTTATCACAATGATTGTATCACTCGTTGGCTCATGCTCATGATAGAGTTTGACCTTGAGTTGATCTCGCAGAAATCTATCAAGGGTCAGGTTATCGCTGATCAATTAGCTGATGCCCCTCTTTTGGACACTCAAGTACCCCTTGCTCAATTCCTAGACGAGTACATACAACAAATTGATTTCAGTCTATCTCCATTCAAAGTAAAACTCTTCTTGGATGGATCCAAGTGTTAGCAAGGGGGAGGCGCAAGTTTTGTTATGATTCATCCTTGGGGTGTGCCTATCCCTGTCGCACACAAGCTTAACTTTGAATGTACCAATAATATGGCCGAATATGAAGCCCTTGTCTTAGGTCTTCAAAATGCCATTAATCTCGGTGCTCACCATATTGACATCTTCGGTGACTCTGAGCTCATCGTTAATCAAGTCACTGGTGCCTATAAGTGCAAAAATGATATTCTTGAAAAATATCATGATATCATTCTCTTTCAGCTTCAATCTTTCGATAAATTTACTATCCAGGCTATTCCTTGCATTACAAACTGATTTGTAGATACGATGGCTTCTTTAGCCTCCTTTATTCTCCATTCATTGAAGACTCACGACTTTATGTGGTTGTTCAGTGTCTAGACCAACCATCTCTTCTCAGGCAGTTGACTTCAATCAACACCGTCACGACTGACACTCAAGATGAGTGGTATCAACACATTTTCGATTATCTATCTTACTTAGTGCTTCCTCCAGATTTGACTTCTAATGGTAGAAGATCTTTTATCCAACGTGCAAACCGCTATGCTATTCTGGGTGAAATCTTTTACAAATGTGGTTTTGAGGGTATTTTGCTTCGGTGCCTCAAAACCCCTGAATCATCTAAGGCCATTCAGGAGGTCCGTGACGGTATCTGTGGTGGACACTTTGGTGGTTTGGCCGTGGCTAAGTGCATCCTATGTTTAGGTTATTATTGGCCATCTCTTAATCAAGACTGCTGTGAATATGTCAAGAAATGTGTTAAGTGTCAACAACACGCTAATCTTACACATATCCCTAGTCAGGCTTTGCAACCTACAACGGATTTGTGGTCTTTTTCACAACGGGGTCTTGATCTCGTTGGTCTCATCAATCCGTGCTCTTCGCAGCGACATCAATCTATCATTACTGCCACAGCATACTTCACTAAATGGGTGGAGGCTAGTCCTCTTTCATCGACCAAAGCTAAACCTATTGTTGATTTTGTCTATCAACACATCATTTGTTGCTTTGGTGTTCCTCACAAACTCATTACAGACAATGGCAAGTCTTTCAAAAATAAATATTTGTAGAAACTTTGTGACACCTTCAATATTAAACTCAACTTTTCTTCTCCATATTATCCACAAGCTAACGGCCAAGCTGAGGCTTCTAATAAAACTTTGTGTAATATCCTCGCAAAGGTAACTAGTTGAGCTGGTAGGAATATGCATTTACACATCCCTTTTGCTCTATAGGCTTATGGGACTAGCATTCGTACCCCTACTGGTGCTACTCCCTTCTCTCTCGTCTATGGGTCTGAGGCTGTCCTTCCTTTGGAAGTATAGATTCCCTCTCTTCTCGTCTCTCTTAGAGAGTTGGTCTCTGATGAAGACTATCATCAAAACCATCTAACACAGCTTGAGTTGTTAGATGAACGTCGTCTTAACGCTCTTGAACATCATAAAGTATATCTTGAGCGTGTCAAGTGTGCTTATAACAAGCATTTGCAATAGCGAGATTTTCAAGTCGGTGATCTTGTTCATAAAGAAAACCAAAATGTCACTACTTTGGAATGGATTCAATGTGGTAAGTTTTCTCCTAACTGGATGGGACCGTATGTTATCACTCATAAGTACGGGTCCGAGGCTTATCGCTTATCTTCCATGGATGGTATACCTGAAATGGAACCTATTAATGCTTTGCATCTAAGGCCCTTCTACTGTTAAAATCTATCTTACACGATCTTAGTCGCAAAACAAGTCTTTCATCCATCTGCAACCAGTCATGCATTTCGCAGTGATTTGGAACTATGTGGTTCTCTGCGTTATTTCTTTTTATACCTTAAATATGAGTACCGTGGCTCTACTCATGGCATTTTCCTTACGGATTTGTTCCTCATCATGGTAGGAATACCTTAATCACTACTTCATCTGTCCTAGATGTTCATCTTGATCAAATTCACTTGGGGCATGAGTACGTGCTTATATACATTTTCTTTCCCTCTATCTGTGATATGAGACCTTTTCGATCATATGGAGGCCCTGTTTTCCCCATATGGGCACGTATTTAAATCCTTCACGTGTTCTGATGAGATGCATACTTATCTCTCGTCGTTATCTACATCCTAAATCTGGTTTGTGACTAACTAGCGTTAGGTTTATTTTATCTGTGTCTATGGCCTTATGTGCATCATCTTTCAATTTACCATCAAGGTCTCTATTTATGGTTGGTTAGGGGACTAAATTATCATTCTTTTCCTATCCATGTGTAGTGATTCTTTATTTCTAAGGGATAAGATCATTACATCACTTTATTTTCATCAAATCAAATGGACATTACCCATGTTCATTTGTTATTTATCCAGTTAAATTGACATTTAACATGTTAATTTAATCAATCAAATCTATCATCTATCTATGCTCATCTCATGTACTTCATCTAAAATCATCAAAGCAACACATATTATGGGGATCCATCTATCCATATCATTTAAATTAATTAACATCTTAACATGTTAATTTAGTCAATTATTCATCCATGACAGCTCAAAATTAAATCACATCTATCTATCTGTATCCATCAAAGTTAAAAGCATGAGTCCAATCACATAACACAAAGATATATATATATATATATATATATATATATATATATATATATATATATATATATATATATATATATATATATATATATATATATATATATATATGAATGGCTTCAAATCGAGCCCTATACATTGTATAAAAAAAAAGAAAACAGTCTCGATCCCATACACCACATGCATGGTACACCAAAGAAAATCATTTGACAAACCTAGATTGCTAGTATGATTCCTAATGGTACAGGACACCATGAAGGCCATAAATATAACTAATGAACTCAATTTGATGTCTTGGAGAGACAATTTTTGATTCCCATTTTACATTTTAGTCACTTGGAGTGACACTCCCATTTTAAAGAAAATTCGATGGGTTCTGGCTTGCGGTTTTCATATTGATTTGGTGAAATTAAAAACTAACCCTATGTACCTTTAGACCTCCATTAGGAAAATTGAAACCAACTCTCGGTTTTACGAAAATGATTTCCTAAGGAAAACATAATCACAAGGATGGTGATAATGACGAGGTTATTATCCAACCAAAATGAATAAGAGGAATAAATAATCATAAGTTGAGGACGACATTCATTTCTCAGAGAGGTAATAGTGACCTTGTGTAGGCTATGCCAACAACCGAGAAGCTAATTTGTGCCTAGATAGGAGTTTGAATCTTCTCATATGACTTATGCAAAACACGCATGGGATCCAATACCTCCCAACTTGTTCGAGAAAAAGGTGAAATATGCTCTCGTATATATCAACGGGATAGGTGTGGAAGGGAACCCACTCCTCTCCTAGTGGGTGCAACGAAGCAGGGCATTACAAAATGTTTACAATAGGGAATGACTAAAATGGATATCTCACAATGAGTTTTGTTTTCATGTAGGTGTTATTCCTTGAACAATCGTGTTCCACTGGCTAGTAATAAATAATGATCTGAGTTTTTAATGGTCTAAAATCAATTACATTATATTTTCAAATTTAAAGATGGTTTGTATTAGACCATTGGGAATTTATGCAAAAAAGTGGTTGTTGATACAATATGGGGTTTACGGTTTTCCTCGAAGTCCCTTTCATACTTTTTGCTACAAATATTAATGCATATAAGAGAATTGTCTCTACGCTCCAAGTTTCATAACTTAGATTGTGGGGTTTGATCTTTCTCTTGTGATTGTTTGTTCAAATCTTCATCCCCATTTGTATATATAATTTGGATCTTTTCTTTTTTGGTTGGTGTTAGGCTTCAAAATTGGTACCTCATTTATTCTATGGAAACATTATATTGTAGCGCAAGTAGTATATGAAGATGGGGTATTATTTATGAATTGATTCAAACAAAAAATGAGTACCTATCAGGCTCTCCTTGCCAAGGTGAGATACTACGAGGATGCCTTGACACAGCATGCCCCAAATGTGCCTCGTTACGGAGCGAGGAGGTTGTAGGGTCATGACTGCGGGCACCTCCAGTTATGTAGGTGATGGTTAGGAGAGAGAGCCCGTGCCTGAGGAGGGAGGAGGAGACATCATTTTCCATTTATCTGATTTTACTATATAGAGATGATATTTGTAGAGACATACCAATGTAGCCTCGATTTGAAGGCATTTTTGATACAATGTATATAGCTCGATTTGAAGCCATTCATATATATCTATGTGTATATATATGATATATATATGTATATCTGTGTGTTTGTGTGTGTGACTCATGCTTTTAACTTTGATGGATACAGATAGATAGATGTGATTTAATTTTGAGTTGTCATGGATGAATAATTGACTAAATTAACATGTTAAGATGTTAATTAATTTAAATGATATGGATAGATGGATCCCCATAATATGTGTTGCTTTGATGATTTTAGATGAAGTACATGAGATGAGCATAGATAGATGATAGATTTGATTGATTAAATTAACATGTTAAATGTCAATTTAACTAGATAAATAACAAATGAACATGGGTAATGTCCATTTGATTTGATGAAAAATAAAGTGATGTAATGATCTTATCCCTTAGAAATAAAGAATCACTACACATGGATAGGAAAAGAATGATAATTTAGTCCCCTAACCAACCATAAATAGAGACCTTGATGGTAAATTGAAAGACGATGCACATAAGGCCATAGACACGGATAAAATAAACCAACGCTAGTTACGCAAACCAGATTTAGGAGGTAGATAAGGACGAGATAAATGCATCTCATCAGAAACCTGAAGGATTTAAATACTAGGGTCTCCATATGATTATCACAGCTTCATGATTTTCATAGAAAAGTAAACTGATCAATGATTTAGATATGGAAGACTAATCGATACGAGTCTTTCATAGTGCTAGTATGCATCTCAACGAACACATGAAGGGAGACTTGCCCAATGGGGAAAAATAGGGTCTCCATATGATCGAAAAGGTCTCAATATCACAGCTTCATGACACGTGAAGGAAGTTCAAAATTCATAAAACAAACTTTCCTTCAAGGGAGCGGTCTGTATTTT
The DNA here is from genome assembly GCA_019776745.2 of Taxus chinensis. Lineage (NCBI taxonomy): Eukaryota > Viridiplantae > Streptophyta > Pinopsida > Cupressales > Taxaceae > Taxus > Taxus chinensis. The sequence goes on along the minus strand of CM034151.1, from coordinate 252,484,024 downwards.
GGGATGGTAGCCATCCTTCAAGGAAGGGTCTACATTTTTTATTTATTTGAAAGGCATGGATAGCTGTCCTTCAAGGGATCAGTCTATCTTTTGGGACTAGGAACGCATCTTCTTTTTTTTTGAGCTTTAGAAGAAGCTGAGTTTAGACCAGATAGATCAGATAAGCAAGCACGTACTCATGCCCCAAGTGAATTTGATCAAGATGAACATCTAGGACAGATGAAGTAGTGATTAAGGTATTCCTACCATGAGGAGGAACAAATCCGTAAGGAAAATGCCATGAGTAGAGCCACGGTACTCATATTTAAGGTATAAAAAGAAATAACGCAGAGAACCACATAGTTCCAAATCACTGTGAAATGCATTACTGGTTGCAGATGGATGAAAGACTTGTTTTACGACTAAGATCATGTAAGATAGATTTTAACAGTAGAAGGGCCTTAGATGCAAAGCATTAATAGGTTCCATTTCAGGTATACCATCCATGGAAGATAAGCGATAAGCCTCAGACCCTTACTTATGAGTGATAACATACGGTCCCATCCAGTTAGGAGAAAACTTACCACGTTGACTCCATTCCAGAGTAGTGACATTTTGGTTTTCTTTATGAACAAGATCACCGACTTGAAAATCCTGCTATTGCAAATGCTTGTTATAAGCACACTTGACATGCTCAAGATAGACTTTATGATGTTCAAGAGCGTGAGATGACGTTCATCTAACAACTCAAGCTGTGCTAGATGGTTTTGATGATAGTCTTCATCAGAGACCAACTCTCTAAGAGAGACGAAGAGAGGGAATCTGTACTTCCAAAGGAAGGACAACCTCAGACCCATAGACGAGAGAGAAGGGAGTAACACCAGTAGGGGTACGAATGCTAGTCCCATAAGCCTAGAGAGAAAAAGGGATGTGTAAATGCATATCCCTACCAGCTCGACTAGTTACCTTTGCGAGGATATTACGCAAAGTTTTATTAGAAGCCTCAGCTTGGCCGTTAGCTTGTGGATAGTATGGAGAAGAAAAGTTGAGTTTAATATTGAAGGTGTCACAAAGTTTCTACAAATCTTTATTTTTTTAAGACTTTCCATTGTATGTAATGAGTTTGTGAGGAACACCAAAGCAACAAATGATGTGTTGATAGACAAAATCAACAATAGGTTTAGCTTTGGTTGATGAAAGAGGACTAGCCTCCACCCATTTAGTGAAGTATTCTGTGGCAGTAGTAATGATAGATGATGTCGCTGCGAAGAGCACGATTGATGAGACCAACGAGATCAAGATCCCATTGTGAAAAAGACCACAAATCCGTTGTAGGTTGCAAAGCCTGACTAGGGATATGTGTAAGATTAGCGTGTTGTTGACACTTAACACATTTCTTGACATATTCACAGCAGTCTTGATTAAGAGAAGGCCAATAATAACCTAAACATAGGATGCACTTAGCCACGGCCAAACCACCAAAGTGTCCACCACAGATACCGTCACGGACCTCCTGAATGGCCTTAGATGATTCAGGGGTTTTGAGGCACCGAAGCAAAATACCCTCAAAACCACATTTGTAAAATTTTCACCCAGAATAGCATAGCGGTTTGCACGTTGGATAAAAGATCTTCTACCATTAGAAGTCAAATCTGGAGAGGAAGCACTGAGTAAGATAGATAATCGAAAAATGTGTTGATACCACTCATCTTGAGTGTCAGTCGTGACGGTGTTGATTGAAGTCAACTGCCTGAGATGAGATGGTTGGTTAGACGCTGAACAACCACATAAAGTCATGAGTCTTCAGTGAATGGAGAATAAGGAGGATAAAGAAGCCATCGTATCTGCAAATCAGTTTGTAATGCAAGGAATAGCCTGGATAGTAAATTTATCGAAAGATTGAAGCTGAAAGAGAATGATATCGTGATATTTTTCAAGGATATCATTTTTGCACTGATAGGCACCAGTGACTTGATTAACGATGAGCTCAGAGTCACCGAAGATGTCGATATGGTGAGCACCGAGATTAATGGCATTTTGAAGACCTAAAACGAGGGCTTCTTATTCAGCCATATTATTGGTACATTCAAAGTTAAGCTTGTGTGTGACAGGGATAGGTGCACCCCCAAGGATGAATCATGCGAAGAGCACGGATTGATGAGACCAACGAGATCAAGACCCCGTTGTGAAAAAGACCACAAATCCGTTGTAGGTTGCAAAGCCTGACTAGGGATATGTGTAAGATTAGCGTGTTGTTGACACTTAACACATTTCTTGACATATTCACAGCAGTCTTGATTAAGAGATGGCCAATAATAACCTAAACATAGGATGCACTTAGCCACGGCCAAACCACCAAAGTGTCCACCACAGATACCGTCACGGACCTCCTGAATGGCCTTAGATGATTCAGGGGTTTTGAGGCACCGAAGCAAAATACCCTCAAAACCACATTTGTAAAAGATTTCGCCCAGAATAGCATAGCGGTTTGCACGTTGGATAAAAGATCTTCTACCATTAGAAGTCAAATCTGGAGGAAGCACTAAGTAAGATAGATAATCGAAAATGTGTTGATACCACTCATCTTGAGTGTCAGTCGTGACAGTGTTGATTGAAGTCAACTGCCTGAGAAGAGATGGTTGGTCTAGACACTGAACAACCACATAAAGTCGTGAGTCTTCAATGAATGGAGAATAAAGGAGGCTAAAGAAGCCATCGTATCTACAAATCAGTTTGTAATGCAAGGAATAGCCTGGATAGTAAATTTATCGAAAGATTGAAGCTGAAAGAGAATGATATCATGATATTTTTCAAGAATATCATTTTTACACTTATAGGCACCAGTGACTTGATTAACGATGAGCTCAGAGTCACCGAAGATGTCAATATGGTGAGCACCGAGATTAATGGCATTTTGAAGACCTAAGACAAGGGCTTCATATTCGGCCATATTATTGGTACATTCAAAGTTAAGCTTGTGTGCGACAGGGATAGGCACACCCCAAGGATGAATCATAACAAAACCTGCGCCTCCCCCTTGCTAACACTTGGATCCATCCAAGAAGAGTTTTACTTTGAATGGAGATAGACTGAAATCAATTTGTTGTATGTACTCGTCTGGGAATTGAGCAAGGGGTACTTGAGTGTCCAAAAGAGGGGCATCAGCTAATTGATCAGCGATAACCTGACCCTTGATAGATTTCTGCGAGATCAACTCAAGGTCAAACTCTATCATGAGCATGAGCCAACGAGTGATACAATCATTGTGATAAGGTTTTTCATGCATTTTCTTAAGTGGATTGATACTCATAACAATGTGAGTTTTATGATTAAGGAGGTAATGAATAAGTTTAGAAGTCGTGAATAAGAGAGCACAACATAACTTTTCAGCTTCGGAATAGCGAGTTTCATACTCATTAAGAGTGCGACTGATATAATAGAAAGCTTGTTCCTTACCATTAGCATCTCAATGTGAGATCATGGCTCCCAGAGCATGGTCAGTCACGAAAATATAAAGATAGAATGGCTCCCCCTCACATGGAGGTGTGAGAATAAGTGGAGAAAGAAGATAAGCTTTGAGATCATAAAAGACTTTTTGGAAATGCTCATCCCATTCAAAATGAACATTTTTATGGAGGAGATGATGAAATGTTTGACAATGGTCTGAAAGCTACAAGATAAAATGATGCATCGATTAAAGGCATCCTTGAATACCACAGAGCTGCTTTAAGTTGGAAGTAGGAGGCATCTCGATGATAGCCTTTATTTTTGTGGGATTGACCTCAATACCCCTGATAGAAATGATAAAGCCTAAGATTTTACCAGTGAGAACGCCAAACATGCATTTAGATGGATTTAGGTGAAGACAAAAATGAATGAGTCTCTCAAAGAGAGGCATAAGGATGAGAAGATGATCTTGACAGTGTTTGGATTTACCGAGGATGTTTTTGATGTAATATTCTATAGTTTTGTGTAATAGGTCATGTAAGATGTAGGTCATTGCGTGTTGATAAGTCGCCCCTGCATTCTTAAGACCGAAGGGCATGAGACGATAACAAGAAGTCCCCCAAGGAGTTATGACGGAAGTCTTGTGCTGATCCTCTAGTGCAATGAGAATTTGATTATACCCAGAGAAACCATCCATAAGAGAAAGCATCTCATGACCTGTAGTTAAGCCCACGAGTTGTTCGATATTAGGTAGAGGGAAATCGTCTTTCGGGCAAGCGAGATTAAGATCCTGAAAGTCACTGCAAATTCAAATTTTCCCAGTAGCTTTGGTTACTGGTAATACATTTGAAACCCATTGTGGATAGTCAATAGGTTGAATGAAGTTGGTGGAAAGCAAGCATTGCAACTCTTCTTTAACGAGGAGGGCTACACAAGGATGCATCTTACGTAGTTTTTGCTTAACCGGTTTGATGTCTAGAAGAGTAACGATATTGTGGACCACGATGCTAGGATCGAGGCCCAACATATCTTCATATGACCAAGAAAACACTTGGTGATGGTTGGAAAGAAAGGCGGCGATGTCTCCTACCTCCTATGGGTTAAGAGATTGGCCAACCTTAATGACGCGAGGGTCTTCAGAAGTCCCTATATTAAGGTCAACAGTGGATTCGTTAAGAAGTGTAGATGTGTCAGAAGGAATGGTTTTAGGAAGATAAGAATCCTCTACCCCCAGATAAGTAAGGACAGAATCATCATCTGAGCAGTGGATAGTATTGATATAGTATTGATAGTAAGAGAGTCTTCGCCGACTATTTTAGGGAAGACCAATGGTATGGAAGTGGATTTTCCATTATTCTTATAGGTCAGTGGACCCTAAACAAAAAATTTGATGTGGTTTAAGAGTTGGAATGGACACGAGGTCATGCACACCCTGTTCATACTTTCCCATTCCAAATCCCTTCCACACGCATCGATATAGATAAATTTTTGCGAACGCGGGATTCTGTAGATAATCAAACCCTACCGAATAGGGTTTGGCCCTAGGAGGAGAATATGGATGATAGCGAGGTGCATCAAGACCACCGTAGATGAATTCAGTCTTTCATTGGGAAGACCAATGGTGACAATGCGGCCAAGATCTCGTTGATATTCAGGTTGTTTGTCTGGCCTACCATACTCGTTAGGTTTGAGATGGGTGTCAAAAGAGAGAGGGGGAAGCTCTCCTAACAAAAAAATATTGTAACGTATCTTCAAAATTTTATAGATCTGGTAGTTTTATTGCAAGTATGGAAGAGGACGAACAAGCCTCATCAGGAGAATCAGCATTCTCCTTTGGAGGGACAGACCATGTGGCCATGTCACATTGTGCGGACGGAAAAGGTCTCTTGGATGAGTATAGATTTTTACCCTCATACTAATATTTTATACATCAATGGAGGGTTGATGGGACACAGTGCATTGTATGGATCTAGGAGCATCCAAGGATCATATTGTAGTGGAATTTCCCTTCAACAATGTAAAAAAGCTTGTGAAGAAGTTTCTTGCCTACCCAAATGGGCAGGACCACAGTTCCTAAGGTAACCGCCAGCTAATCGTTAAATGATTGAAGGGAAAAAGGTGGTGGTGACACTATGTTCTTTAGTAACTTAAGTTGCTCAAATGTGTGGGAGGAAATGATGTTGAGTGCAGCACTACTGTCGATCATAGTCTGTTTTAACGTAGTGTTATTGATTTGAACTGTGATAAAGAGAGGAGCCTCTAAATCCTCAGAAGAAAGCGGAGGAATTTCAGAATCCTCAAAGGAGATGGTGGTTGACAATCTATTCAACCCAAAAACCATCTTGAAAGGCTGGGGCTCATTTTAATTCACCGCGATGCTGTGCAAATTATCAATCAGAGCCTGACGATGTTGGGGAGATGACTGAATGAGGTCAAAAAGAGACATTTTGACCGGAGCATGGGTGAGTTGTTTCATAACACTCTCCTCAACTAATATGGGAATCTGAGCCTGAGGTGAAGCATGAATAGAGACCTGAGGTCTCAGGGCTGATGAGGAAGGAGGATCTCCTTCGGGGGTAGTATAAATAACGACTCGTGGTCTAGGAGCTGTAGAAGACGATGGATTATCATACTGTTGTGTTCTAGTGGCGATAAAAATTGCGTCAATTTGAGAGGGTGGAAGATCATCCAGAGTGATATCAATGGAATTGGGGGCATGAATAGACCATTCAGGCTCAGACATAGTTAGGATGACAGGAGACACTTATTCTTCTTCCTCCTCCAACAGGAGATCATTTTCTTCCAAGAGGTTGTTAACGAAAGATTGAAGGGCTTTACATCCCTCGGTGTCATGACCTATGGTAAAAACAAATCACATCAGAGTTGAACCATGCAGGTTTTACTCCTTTGGGATTATAGGGTTTGATTGGAGGAAGTGATATAAATGAAGATTGGATAAGTTGGCAAAGGATTTCAGTATAAAATCAGGTAGACAAAGATGTGGACAGAGGTGAAGGAGGCACGTCTTTAATCTTAGCAGACTGCTGAGGTAAAAGAGCCTACATATCTGTTTTGATATTTTTTAGGGACTGTTTTGCTCTTCTGAACACTAGGAGAATCAGCCTTAGGTGTTTGAGATGGAAGTAAGTGATGCAAGATTGATTTTAGCAGAGGAAGAGCTCCTAAGATAGATTTTGAAGATGAAAAAGACATGACAAATGTCTTAGTCTTCAGAGATGAAGAAGGCTGCTTGACCAAAATAGACTATGATTTAGATAAGACTGATTTAGATGGGGAAGGAGCTCCCAAAATAGATTTTATCGGAGGCACAAAGGGTGCCTTGGTTTTTGGTGACGAAGATGATGGTTTTGATAAAAGAGGTGACACCTTTCCAGTAGGTAAATCCATTTTACGAGGCACCGGTGAAGAAGATGGTGTTATAGAAGAAGATGCCTTTTCAGTGAATAAATCTACTTTTTTATGAGGCATAGAGAGGGATTTTTGATGGAGAGCACCAAGATTTTTGATGGTCTGAAATATTGGTTTTCCCTTTTCAGGGATAGTGACAACTTCGACCGCATAAGGTGATTGTAACCGTTTCGGAGGAAGTAAAGGAGATGATACCGATGATGTGACCTTAAACTTAAAATTCGAGTGTTTATGTCTGAGTCCAGAAGTCAGAAGGTATAACATCGTTCAATGTCATGGCCTTTGTTTCTATGATAACGACAGAAGTCATTTTCACGATACCAGAATGGTCGTTCTTGGTTCTCATCAAAATTTCTAATAGGAGGAAGTTTGATCATGTGAACTTCTAACATTTTGTCTAAGACAGAAGCATATGATTCCCCCAAGGAAGTAAAAGACTGAGATGACGAAGGTCCATAAAAAACAACTGTTAAAGAGTTCCCCAATAATCCAATAGGTCACAATGTTTATGAGAAGGTCTAGGTCGGATACCATGGTCTGGGTATTTAAATCTTCAAGAGTTCAATTTTCGAACCAATATATAGCTGTCAAATTTACAAGCAGATCTAGGTATGGCTATATAACCCTCTAACCAACTTTCAAAGCTAAGGAAATTGAAGATATACCCAAATACATTATATATCAAACCATGATAACATTGAGGAGTAATAAGATTTAACCGTTGTATCGAATACCAAAGTGAAGCTCGCAGAGTTTTAATACAACTCAGGATATTAAAACCCATATCGACTATACATACAGAGATCCCTCAAAGAAGAAGGGATTCGATATACCCACATAGATATAAGCCCCAACAAAACAAACATCGAGTTTAAGTTCATACCAACACAAAACATTTATGTTTAGCTCAATAGCTTCAAGTATAATGCCATAGAAGCACATTACAAGAAAAAACTCTAAATAAATACCATACTGAATCAATGAAATAGTATTTCATTTAACCAAATCGTTCATATACAAAGATAAAATGATATGATTTCTAGATTTATACAAAATAACTAACACCCAAAAACACCTAGAATAAACAAGCTCAATACAGAATTTTGTACATGAAAATAATAAATGGAGAAACATATCAAGGAATTGATAGAGCCTATCATGCCTGGAGTAAAGAAGCCAGTTGAAATTGTGGGATTTGGTTCAACATCTCATATAGGAATTTGGCCAACCGGTTTGCGTGCATCCACAATTCCACCATTTTGCATTTGCTTGAAAGTTTCTAAAGATTTTCTAATGAACCAATTTTCACATATGCACAATCATGGCACTCCAAGGGATAACATCTGGCTGGGAAATTTCTTGAGCATCCTTTAAGTCTCATCATGACCACCATTGTGAACACTTCCAACAACTATGACATTTAATAAAATTTTCCATCAATATGTTTTGTCAAATAGTTCATGTGCTGAGCATAAATCCACACTTTTACACATTTCTCTACCAACACCAAGTCATCTACAGATCCAACCTTATAACTATGGTTTGAAGAGTAATTGTAGATTGTTCAAAAATATTATTTTACCATATTTGGGAGGATATAAAAATTTTATGATGTCTACTTAACACCCAATATTCCCCATTCTAAAAGCTACTGAGGAGATGCTAAAAGAGGTTGTGGAGTTACAGTTCAAGGGATTTTGTTTAACGAGCCCCTTTTGTGCATACATGAAGCTGACGTACTCCATGAAACCAAATTATTTGGGGCATTCTATCAAATAGATCACGTGTCATGTGCATGCTCCCACATTTTGCATACATGTCAACTAGGGAACTTACAATTACAACATCTAGCAAAAACCCCTTTCCATTATGTTGTGAAAGATATGCACACCCTGTTCATAGCTCTTGTTTTGGCTTGCGTGGAGAAGAAAGATGATGGTGGGTTATGTAGGGAAGAGGAAGGAAACCGTGAGGGTCTCACGTGGAGGAAGAGTGGAAGAGAAAAAACTACAGAGACCTACATGGAATAGTAGGAAAGGGATTTTTCATTGGAGGATGGTGCTGTTAGGTTACACTACACCTAGGATAGACCATCAATAAAAGAAGAAGCAGAATCAATACAACTAGAAAAATATCCCGAATACAACACCTCCTATTACTTAATCATCTTTTTCTTCTTTTGTATATGTCAAAAAATCCAACGACAAGTAGTAGATATTCACAGAGACTTCGAGCCCACCTAAGATATGTGATGCCGCGAAAAAGACGACGCTCTAGGAACTTGCTTCCACGAACAAATAACCCAAAAATGCGACTAAATTTTTTTTTTATTTATTTATTTAGGTGTATGATTAGAAATCAATCCTTTTATACAAAACTAAGTTTACTAAGCGTTAGTAATAAGGAATAGAAAAATCTTAATTTATATTTAATCATATAGATGTATATAATGTAAGTTTAGCTAAATACATATTTTATTGTTAATTATGAAGTTCAAAATCCATCTTTCATACTAGGTTTAATGTACTAAGAATGTGAAAATGTTTATAATATTGTATTCGTTCAAAATTACTTTCTTTAATGTAGGTTATACATATTTGAAAAATGAACAAAAAGAGACAAGATTTTTAACAGTGGAAATATATTCAAACTTAGGTTTGAATTCATGATTGGGGTGGGTGGCTTTAATAGTCACCTGCCATAAGATTATAACTCCATTCCCTTGACGTTCAGGCTACTCTAAACTGGCCGCATATCTTCAATAATGACTTTTGGATATGCAAATCGTGTACCCCTTTTTTTTTTGGGTCAGCCTGCTACTTATCCTGCCCTGGCCGCGTGGATTAAGATGTAGTGGTTAAAGAAGAAGCTACAGGCAAGTTGGGTAGGCGTGTTACCTCCACTTTCATTAGGTGCTGCGAGGTGTGATCGTGTCGGGATCCATAGCCGCGGCCTGCACAGGAAGACAGCCAGGCAGCAGCAGTCGTAGCAAAGGAGAATTATTTTGGGCGCTTCCAACAAGCAGGTTGCCCAACCATGGTTAGTTGTTCAGAAACGAATGCATCCTCAAAATCAGGGTTCGCCTTCAAGAGATTTTTATCAAAATCGATCAAGGGACAGTGAGAGTATTACCAGAAGACCTGGTGAAATTTATTACACAGATCTTCTATTGAGATCTTACCTAATTTATGGTATAGCTCATGGAAGAGAGTCTCATAGAGGTGGATCTGTTTCATATCAGCGTACTCATGAAGCACAGTTTGCTTTGCAATTTATGAACACTTCATGCGTAGGTTCTATGTATAAAAAAAATTAATATTATTTCTTGGCTGTAGTTTATAATAATATATTTTGTTAATATAAAGGGAATATTAATAGTATATTGGTATTAATAGAATTTAATAATAGTAAATCCATTAGTTTTAATATTACTTAAATATGAATAATATTTAAAATATTAGTTTCCTTATTAAGTATTAATGAAATATGGGTAATGAACTTAATGAACTTAGAACTTTTGCATTAAAATCTTTTTCTACACAAATTAATAGGCATTGAATGGGATTTCAAGTAGATTTGATTTCATTTCCCTTTACAATTTGCAAATAGATTTACAATAAATTCTTAAATGAGGAAAAACATAATAGAGCTAGGACTTAAATTACTTCATTGGCATATTGAAAACTATTTAAAACTTAAGTCTTTCCATCAACAATACAAGAAGAGATAATGCACTAATATTCCCACTTTTCAATACATCTCTTTTAAGTAACCACATGAAATTTAATATGTATATATATATATATATATATATATATATATATATATATATAAATTTAAGTAAATTTCCCAACATTCCTCAAGAGGGTTTCAACAATAATTCCATTAAGTTTTAGAGTAAGCACTACTAAAATTTCAACAAGATCAACACACTTATATGAGGTTCCAAGCCAAGTTAAAGGAGAATAAATAAATTGTCTTTCCTTCAACTTTCAATTCCATCCACATTACAACCTTACTAATGAAGATGAATACAACTTTCCTTCAACATCTTGTTACAACATTTTCCACTTAATGTGGGAACATTTTACAATAATGGAATCTAAAATACAAAGCAATATTATACTTTCTTCCACTCTAGGTGGGTAAAAATACAAGGTAGTTTCACATTGTCATCTACAAGGCTCCAATGCTACAAACATCAACAAGGTAGCTCCTCCAATAGTTTGCTTGATTCACAAAAAAAATAAGGGGAGAGGCAGCGCTCTCCTCCCAACCAAGATACCCAATGGAGAAGAGAAGCCATCCTCTCCATTGGCCCCCGAGCCCCAACCACATTACAATGGGAGAAAATCCAACTCATGGCAACTACTAGCTTCCACATAACTTAACATAAAAATTTCACAATCATTCCATAAACCTTCAAAACAAAATCAACAACTCAACAAGAGGGAAACCATCAAAACAACAAAGTCACAAGGCTTATCAAGAAATCCATAAGAGTAAGACCTATGGGGAGGCCACTTATGCCTCCCAATGGGAATGGGTGCCACCTAAAAGCCTCCAATGCAAAACACATTACCCCTAACAACTCTTATGCCTCCCTCAAGTACCCCTTATCCCTCCATCCACTCTTATGCCTCCCTCAACTCTTATGGCTCCCCCAAAGTAAGAACAAGAAGAAAATGCAAGCATTTCTCATACTAGGTGGGCACCCAACCCAAACTCCCTCCTCAAGAAAATGATCTCTTATGCCTCCCTCAAATAAACTCCCCATAGTCTCCTCCCACTCCCAACTTAGGCATTCTACCCATTCCCAACAAGCATTTCAAACAACAACATTCAACACAACATATAAATACATTCATATAACAAAAAAGAAGCATAATACAAACAAAGGTGAAGCTCCTACCTCTCCATGGTAGAGCTTGTTCCAAGTATGAAGTCTCAATTCCCTCCAAAGATCAAGCAAGCATCCACAAGCTCCAACAAAATTCCCACAAGTATCAACAAGCTCCAAAAATCCACAACTCCTTCAAAATCCTCTCCTTTCCAAAATACAAGAGACTAAAACATGAAAACCTCCAACCCCCAAAACAAGCAAAAGGATCTAATAAATAGAGAAGAGAGAGGGAGGGATGATGTAGCTCCAAGTAGGATGCCACCTCCTTTTCCCTCCACTCCACATCACTTGCTCAACCTCCTATTCCAATGCACCATTAATAAGTGGTTGAAAGAAAGGCAAGCACCTTACACACTCCACCTAAGCCCACTCCCCCAAAGGACAAAATTAAATTTTTGAAAGAAAGTGCAATTAATATTTTACCCATTTTATCCCCCCAAAACACCTAAAAGACCCTAAATTTGGCCTTCCAACCCATAGGTAGGGTTGGCATGAGGTTTTAAGAGGTGTGGGACAAGTTTTACTTGTCCCACAAGCTTTCAAATTTGGCCTCTAAGGCCAAATTCGAGTTTCCCATGTGGGGTAGAGTGTGCTACACTCAAAACTTAAACACACATCAATCCACACAAAATTCAAAGTAAATCAAGCCTAATAAATGAACTCTCTTTTGGTCATATCCCTTAATTAGTTTAGATCAAATTCAAATTAGCTTAAATAAGACACTACAACCCATGGCTAACAAGGGGTAACCACCAATCCAAAAATCTAAATAATTAACCAAGTAAAATTTCACTTACTAAGAGAAACACATACTAACATAATAGAAAGGGAAAATTAAAACAAAACAACACATGACCCCTAGGTCACAATTTTCCCTAACCAAATAATTCTAACACACACACAATTACTTGTTGCCATGGTGACCTTAGTTGGATGATTCTCGAATTCTGATGTGGTTGGTCTCCACTCCCCAATATTGTTGTGAATATAATATACCTGCAGAACAAAGAATACCTCCTTCGGCCTGTTGGCCGCATTAAAATATTCATGCCAAATATACAATATAATCTAAAATAAACAACACATGATTTACTATCATCTATGCAAGTACGATATCACTTACACTTTCTAGCACATTTCTATTCCACATTTCATTTATGTCAAAACGATCATCACATTAGTCCAATTATCAAGTTCTACTCAATATGATTAAATGTATCACATGTCATAATTAAAGATAAATAACCATGTCAAAAGTATACAAATATCATCATCAAATGTCCACCAGTAGACCATATGCATCCTAAGAGATCAAATCAATAACAGTCCAGTGTCTATGATATCTACTACCATGCTAAATCAAGAAGCCATAATAAATCCATAAGTGAAGTAACCAGTCTCGAAAACAACAAAACAAAAATGGTGTCGAAGGGAAGTGGGCACTACAAGATATAGGTAGAGATCTCACTCAATCAATTTTTATATAGGAAAATGAGGAGATAATCAGGTTACAAATTTATCTCTGAGTGTAAGGCTGGTTCAACCCACAATGGAACAATTTTAGGATGGATATTAGCAGGAGCTCCGTGTATCTTGTAAAGTTATTTTTATTTAATTATCGGAGAAAAAAACCCTAATTTTATCATTGTTAGTAAAACAATGCTTCACTTTTTCACTCACTGCAACTATCCAATTACTGCAAAATCTATAACTTTAACCCAGGTTTTGCAATGGTTAAACACCTCGATATATCAAAATAAAGTACTTGTATTATTATGCCAGGAAATTGGTACGTTTCAAAAAGTGTTTAGGATGTGTTTCTTCCATGCTCTGTCAACTGACAGGTGCCCTGAAAAAGGTGGCTCAAAGATTGAAATGAAGGGGCATTATAGGAAACTGGACATGTGATGGAGGATTGTGGGCGTTCTAATAAGAAAGGGGCTAATCCAACCAGGTGGAAGGATTTTCTCCCTTCTCACTTTACCATTAATACCTTATTTGATCTCATTCCTACCTCCACTTCTGAAACGAGCCTCTCTCAGGTGGTCTCTTCCCCTTTTTTGATTCCCCCATAGGTGCCACTTAATGAATCGTTGACTTGTATTACCTAAGCCTCTTCTGGGCAGTCAAAGAGAGGGAAACACCTCTTCTCCTGCTAGGTCTCTTTTTTGAACTATCTCCTCTATAGTCAATCTACTTGTGTGCGATCCTGACATTGTTTTCGAGCTTAAGAAGGAGGAGCGGACAATAGTACATAACAATAAATGGTTCTCTTCTAAGTTTCACTCAATCCCATCTCATATGACTATCGTATCACATTCGGTGTTGGTTTGACTACAGTCCTTCGATTTTTGTGTTGCATAGGTGATGTTCTGTTATTGTGTCCTAACAACTTGTTTATTTTGTGTTTCTTTCAGTCTTCATCGTTGTATCTTGGCTTCAGGCCTTTTTGTTCCTAGGTAGAGCCCCAGTCAAAAAAAAATTACCCTTAATATAAAAAAAGTTGTATGTTTCTTTATTAACTATACATGGCCAATATTATGCTTACATGTTTGTTGTTTATTCTAGTCTAAATTAAGTTTTATTTGTATTTTTCTAAATACTATTTTCTTTTATCTATATATCATGCCAATAATATCTCTTCATTTATCCATACATAAATTCCAAACAAAGATAAATGTTATTTTTTCCAATACTTGCAAAAAATGTCTTCAATCTCCCAAGCCACTACAATAGTTTATTGAACATAACAAGATGAAATTCAATCAAAATAGCACCCCACTAATTTGATATGTATAAATTTGAATGATTTATTTTAAAACCAAAGACTAATAGCTAAACGAGCTCTCTATTGTGGAACAAGATAGCCATTGAAGATAACCAAGATGTATATATGGTCACAAGTCAAGCTAATATACATATGAATGTTGCAACTACGAATGAAATGAACAAAAACAAAAGTGAGCGGCATGTATTCTATTAGGGATCCGATTATGTCCATCCTCAACCTAATAATAAAAATAAAGGAAAATATAAGTCAATAATAGGCCAACCAACAAGATGAATAGGTTTAGGAAAGAGAACACTATTAGATATGTGACAACAAAGTAAATTTGTGTATCCCTTTATAGTTTCGTTTGTAGCTCACTTCTAGAAAGACGAATTCAACCAAATTCTATTTTTAGGAAGGAAAATCCTAATGACATTTTTCCACTCTATTCATAGGAGGAGGAATCGAAACTGTACTTTTCCAAATAGGTGTAATTAATTTTGTGTTGATCCAAAGTTACTTATAATTAGTTCGCAAGTAATCTGTTCATCTTGAGTTGATAAAATCTTTATATCTTGCACCATGGGCATTTCCCTAGGCACATAGCTAGGGTTTTACCACGTAAATCTGGTGTTCATCTCTTGAATGTTTGGTATTTTATATATTTTGTTTATCACTATCTCTGTAAACTATTGTTTTATTATTCAACTTTCTACTTATTCATTGTTGCAAAGTCTATAGTTTCCTAACAAACACAAAGCAATGCCAAGAAGTATTAGAACTAATTGTGAGAACCAAATCATAATTAATCCCATTTCTCTGACACCTTATAAAGACAACAGACTAATCAAATCTCAAACCACTCTTACCAAAACCAATAAGGTTTAAATTGATGGTATCTACAAAATCAAATGGAAGGGTAATGTTATTTTGAATTCTACTCAATAAGTACTACTCAATTAGTATGGAAAGGATGTGTCATTATTCTTTCAGACACAACTCCCATATGTAATATTTATACCCATCATTAGCAAATGGATTTTATTATATTCGGGAACTTGTAAAAGAAATTAGAATGCATTTGTTGTTTGAATCAATTCATAGCAACCCCATCTTTAGATACTGTTATACTGATACAAGACTACAAGAAAAGAATGTTTCGATAGAATAAAAGGAGGTACCCATTTTCAATCCTGATACCAAACAACATATAAAAGATACATATTAAATCATATTCCAATATCTAATATCGTGATATCCCGATATCTAATATGCCTATAAATATAAGTGCCCCAATAAATCATAACTATTAATGAAGTCTTTAAACTAGTTTTTAAATATTTAATTATTCATGAAAATTTGAGTGAAATATTTAAAATATTCAACCAGTCGTATAAAATTCTTTTTTTAATTTCTTCCCATACATTTTAATTGAAATCCAAAATTTAGTTAATTTAAATTAGAAAGCAAGCTTTAAATATTTTTAAACTAATATTTGAAGTACGATTGTTGAAGTAATTCATAAGAAGAAAAAGAAAAAAATATTATTAAGAAGAAAAAATTAATCATTGAAGTTAAACAAGTTATAATGACAATAAAATTAAGGACTAAACTTAAACAGCGATGGCTTCAATATTTTTGGTTGCAGCTCATGAATTTTCATTATGAGAGAGACAACAACAGATTGATATATCATGTTTCTATCTCCTGGAAGTATTGGTGGACGCGTGAAAGCAATGATATTTGAAGATGGTGAAAATTTAAAAATAAGAAATGAGGAGGAGAGTGGCGTGGTAGGTTGAAATGAGAGGTGAAATTTGTTCTTTTTTTAGCGAGAGTTTGAAAAAATGAACAGGGACTTATATGAAATGAATTCACAACCCAAAAATAACAGTTCCAGAATGAAAAAAAAAATAGAATTGATATTATATGTTCAAGTAGAATAGCTACAAGAAAAATAGCATTCTATATAAAAAGATTGAGATATATTCAGAACATAGAATCTCTATTTTTTTATTTTAAAACATACACAAATGGACTACTGCGTACAAACAAATATCTATTTTTTTGGTTGTTTTCTACACCCAATCTAAACACACATTTAAAGGAAATCAAAGACTCAGTTAAGCCTCTGCTATGGCAAACTTCAATTGACACTTGACAAATTCAGTTTTTGATCTGCAGTTTGACTATGTTAAAATTGACAAGTGTTGATTGACAAAAACTTAGTCATCATAGCTTTCAATCTCCCTCTTGATGCAAAGTTTTTGAATTCCTAACAGTGATCAAAGATGCTCCAATATATCCTTTAAAAGGGCCTTAGTAAAAATGTCTGCAAGTTGATCTTCAAATTGACAAAATTCAAAGTAAATGAATTGTTGTCGAACAAGATCCCGAATGAAATGATGTTGGATATCAATGTGTTTGCTCCTGCTATGGAAAATAGGATTCTTTTTCATGGATATTGTGCTTTGATTGTCACAATAAATTTTAATGGGCTTACATACTTCCATTCCAAAATATTCAAATAGTCTTGCCATCCAAATGGCTTGTGTGCTTGTGGATGATGCCACTATATATCCTGCTTCAGCTGTAGATAAAGCTATAGTGAGTTGCTTTCTACTACTCTAAGAAATGAGATTTACTCCATAGAAGAAAGCATATCCATAGGTACTCTTTCGATCATCCAAGCTACCTGCCCAATCCGCATCTGTGTAGGCTAAAACATTGAAATTATTAGTAGCTTTATAAAACAATCCAAAATATTTAGTTCCACTGACATATTTGAGAATTATTTTAGCTACCTGCCAATGAGACTCTTGAGTTTGTTGCATGAATCTAGCAACTAGACTTACAAAAAACAAAATATCTGGTCTAGTAGATGTTAGATACATAAGACTGCCAACCAGAGATCTATAACGAGTGGCATTATAAGGCAGAATTTCATCTTCCTTCATCATTTACTCCCAACAATAGGAGGAGTGCCCACTGATTTACAACCTTGCATATTAAACCTTTTCAACATATTTTCAACATATTTGGATTGACAGATAGATATACCAACAACTTCTTGGTAATTTCCAAACCCAAAAAATATTGCATTCTTCCCAAATCAGACATCTCAAATTCAGATTTCATAGCCTCTTTGAACTTCTCCACAAGTGATAATGAGGTGCCCAAAAATATTAAGTCATCCACATAGAAGCAAAGAATGATGAAATTTGATCCTACATTTTTTTTGTAGACAGTACTCTCTAAAGAACATTTAACAAATCCATGACCAAGAAAATAGTTATCTCTTCTAGAGTACCAACCTCTCGGGGCTTGTTTAAGACCATAAAGATCCCTTTTAAGCCTATAAAACTTATCTTCATTTCCCCGAGCAATGAAACCTTGTGGCTGGTCCACATAAACTTCTTCCTTCAAATATCCATTTAAGAATGCAGATTTAACATCCATTTCATAAACTGTTAACTATAACTGAGACGCAATGGAAAGAAAGGTTCTTACAGTTTCAATTCTTGCTACCGGAGCAAATGTCTCCTCATATTCAATGCCTTCTTGTTGCACATATCCTTTTGCAACTAACCTTGCTTTATATTTTTAAATACTTCCATCCATATTGAATTTTATCTTGTAAATCCACTTTACTCCAACCATTTATTTTCCATCAGGAAGATCGGCTAACTCCCATGTATCATTCTTATTAATTTGAGACATTTCAGCATCCATGGCTTGAATCCATAGCTCATTAGTACAAGATTATTTAAAATTATAAGGCTCAACATGTGTAGAAGAAAGCAAAGCAAGATTATCATCAGCATACCTACCTATCTCATATATTTCCTTCAATCTTCTTGTTTTTCTATGAGGGCTACATGGAGTCCTTACTTGGGTGTCAACATGAGAACTGGTTGATGAAGTAGAAGAGGATTCCTGTAACGACCCAAAAATTCACACACGAACAACACAGTAAAAGACAGGATATTTTTTTTTGACTTGCTTCGACACATAACACGACACATGTCATCACAAAGTTACAACCAACTCTAGGAACCACTTGTTACGGGGATGACCACAAGGTTAGCACGAAAACGTTCACACCCAAAAGGATAATACACTTTTCTTTTTTTTTTGACAGAACAACATAGAAGTCCAACCACATGACACTCTCACAGCTAGGGCAAGCCACAGTAAGAAATGATTGAAGGTTATTTATTTTGGTAAAACACCCTTTAACTCATGACTTATGTTTTCAGAAAGATTCAATATATGATTCGCACAAATTCATCTTACCAACTGAGTTATTTTCTTATACGTTGTAGAGTAGTTCACTTAAAGTCTTCTCCTACTTGCTAAATCTTATTATCTTCCAGAAACTAACCATTGTTTTCCAATAAGCTTGTTTAAGAGTTCACCCAAAAGGGGTAGTGTTCACTAGTTTAGCTAGGGATATCAATTTATAAAAGTTTACTTTACAAGGATAGTTTCACCTTTGAGTACTTCAGGAAATCTTGTTCTCAAGTAAGTCATCTCTACATTAATTTATCTGAATATATATTATAAGGGTTAACCACTCCATTTAATTTTACTTATATCACATCATTACAAGGTGTCGGAGAGTTTTGACTCAATACTTTATTCTCAAAATCAAGGTTTTACAATACTTATGCCAATGTAATGATTGAATATCATTTCTCACCAAGGTAAGTTACTAGTCTAACAACAAAAGGGAAAGAACACTTCACCACGTAGTTTTCCAAACATACCAAGACAAGAGATCTTCTAAACTCCTTGCAAGAAAAGTTACAAAATTTACAACACATTGAACTTTCTACAAAGAACTTCATAATTTGAACTGATGAAACTTTTACACTCTTTTCCTTTAATCTACTCGCATAATCCATCTGCACAAATATTTATTAGAGTCAGTTTGATAGAAATGAGCATGATAAGATATAAACCTCACCTAATAATTTATGCCATCTAGCATTTAAATAAATGAAAGTTTGCAATACTCCTTATCAAATAAATTTCTAACATACATCCAAAACTTAACTGCACATCTCATGATAATACATTTCCTACTCATTAATGTTCACTTCTTTAAGATCTGCTTACATAAGGACACAATTCCAAGTGACTAGATACACAACCTTAACCATGCAATAAATCATACTTAAATTACAATAATAATAATAACGCTCACCTAATACCCTCGACCTACTTCACATATATAAGTATCCAACAATATTATCTTTCAATTAAATAAAAGCACCAACGACATTAAGTTTATATAATAAATACAAGTATCAATCTTATATTATTCATCGATATTACCCAAGCATCAAACCTTCATAGATAATCAATGATTATATGTAAGTATAATTTTGATATTTACCTCACAATTTTAAGAATATAATTACGTTAACAAAGATTTCGCCAATCAGCAAGTTCATATATTATTTTGATATCCTTTTGGTTGCTTATTTCCATGTCTTATATATTTCTTCTAGTAAAAGAGTCCAACTCATAAGAATGAGTTATGATCGACAATACTGTCATCTGTTGGTAATATGCCAAAGATACATTTGACTAGCTAAGATATGTAAGCGCGGTCCAAGCCACTATGAATACAAGTATCAACATTATCTCAACTCCTAATAAGATGTGAGTATCAATTTTTAGCTAACATAATAATCATCGTAAATGCCAGAAAATATTCCACTCGTTAACCAAGTATTGAAATAACATATTTATCCTTACTGGTTACCTGATAACATAATATACCCTGTTATATAATTCAACCTCCACTTGCATACCCCAATTTATGGGTATTAATTATTGTTCTATAAAATGAAGTTAAATAATTTTAGGTGGACTTATATCCTTACTATCATACATGGTATGCACAGTCCCAGTATGGTAGCTGTCACCTTTACTTAAGGCTATGCATGACTCCATTTTAGGGTAGTTATCTTAACTTCCCTATTCATCTGTTTTCCTACCAAAAAGTCTTTCGACAAGCTTCAAGGTCAAAGTATAAGATAAATTTATAATTTCATATTTCAAGCATTGCCTAAATTCATATGCATGAGGACATCACATATCAATCAAACTTGAAAAATGTCGTCATTCATGAGAGTTCGATGTATCCAATATTACTTTAACCGATTCAAAGATCCAAGTAGTGCCTCAAAATTAAGCCATAGAATTATCCACACAGGATAATGACTTGCGTGCTTAACATATTCGTAAAGGTCATAGAAAACCCATTAACGCATGCTTCAGGAGGGTTCCAATCTAATAATAATCCCCAAGGTAAATGATAATCGAATGACTCAGATGGAGCTATCTAGAAAGACCAATAAAACTAGTACGACTCCCCAAATAGAAGCCCCCAATTCTAAAGGGGTTTATATCGTTATCGAACCACAATAAAAGACAAACATAGTCTTCCAAGAAAATTCCCGTTTTCAAGCCATGTTCTACAAATAAAAAACAATACAAGGAATATTCTAAATCTCATACACACACCACAATATTTTCTACAGAAACCACTGTTCACAGGAATAATCATGGAAAAATGATAAACCAACTTTATAAGATCGATAAGTGAGAATCACTGGAGAGATTTCTTCTTGTCAAATAGTAATTAAGATAAATGGTAAAGGGGGAGAGAGATCAGCTCATGCAATTATGATTAAAGTCATTTGGATCCCATCTCTTTCTAGGCATCTCTTTCAAGAAAGAGTCAATGTATGTAGATGCATGTTATATAATATCCAGAGTCCAAACGCTATTTATTTAGTAAAACAAAAACACATCAACATTCCAAAAGAAACCCATATCTACAGCATTCGAACAAACTTGCAAAGATTGATTTATCCAAATGCTAAAGGAAATAAATCATTAAGAGAGAGGGTTAGTCTTATCATTCCTGTTTGGGGCTTCCTCAATGCAGCCACGTCGAACCAAGGCTCTAGCAGCATCAGAAATGAAATATGCCTGGCCAGCAGCAACTGGAGTTCCTTTCCTTCCTGGAATATCATCTAAAAGTCCCATACTTGCGAGCAACAGAGCATGTATCGGGTTATTAGCATAAACCCAATCATTTTTCACCCTAGGCTCCCCTATTGTGAATGTTAGGAGGCCCATTTGTGCTAAGCAGAATATTCTTGGAAGATGCCGCTCCTCACCGGGCCCGTAAATTGCTGCCAATCTAATAGCACATGTATAAAGTTTCTTTCCATCTCTTTTTCTGGCACCCCCGACACCCAATCTTAGGTTGGTAGAATAGATGAACATACTTCAGCTTGTAATAGAGGAGATATGTTGTACATAATGTCACTTGGGCTGCATATATGTCTCGAAATATTTCGTTATTGACTTTACTAATAATTATTTTCATATTATTGTCAACTGCAAAGAAAGACAATTGAATCACCAAACAATTGCATTGATGCTGCTGGTAAACATACTTCAATGATCTACCATTAATTTTGAGGACTAACTGTTCAGCCAAAGCTTTACTACGCCCATAGGGGTCAACATGATCCTCCAGTGAAAAATATCGCAATGCTTCATTGCCATTAACAATCTCCTTTCCTCCATATACAACATTATATGTGCTTATATATATAAGTCTCCTCACACCATACTTAACGCAGGCATCCAATACAAGGCAAGTCCCATTTATATTTACTTCATCAATCCGTCCCGCTTGAAGCATTTCTTTACTCGACATGCCATACGAAGCAAGGTGGAAAACACAGTCTTCTCCTCGCAGAGCTTTCTCGACGTCCTCATTTTGGCTTATATCACCTGCGATGCAAACGACGCCGTTACGGCGGAGTGTGGTGATCCAGGGAGAGTCCTTGCAGAGGTCGAGTGATCGAACCTCGTCGGCTCCACGTCACATTAATTCCAGGCATAGCGCGGTTCCAACAAACCCTGTGCCTCCTGTAACCACGAAGGTATTGCCTTCGATTCCTTTGCTCTCACTCAACTGCATCTTTTGAGCCTCAGGTTTCTGAGCTTTCGGATCTCCTGGTAACACTCTCACTGTCACATAGTCAATTTTGATAAAATATCTTGAAGGAGAATCCCGAATTTGAGGATGCATCTGATACTGAACAAATAACAACATAGTTGGACAACCTGCTTGCTGGAAGCACTCAAGAAGGCTTCTGCCATACTACAACATGCCTGTCGCCTGGCTAATCACTGTTGCAGGTTGTTGCAGAGGATTCCCGACCAGAACAAACCTCGCAGCACCCAAAGAAAGTGGAGGTAACACGCCTACCTCACTAGCTTGAAGCATCATCAAAAACCACCATATCGAACCCACGCGGCCAGCAGGGAGGAAGGAAGGCGTCCAGGAGGAGCCAGGAAGAAAAACGCCTTGGCATGAAGGATTTCAATGGCCTCTCTACCCAGCAACCAGGAAGAAAACGCCTCTCAACCACTCCACATGCAGTCCATCCAAGGAAAATCTCACGCGGTCAGAGAAGGATATGCAGGCAGTCAAACAAGAAACCAAGAAGATTTGCAAATCAGAAATAATAAATGAAGGAGGAAGTGTGGCCACCAGCAAGAAAGAGTTGAACACGCCAAGAAGGATGGGGGTTTTTTAATGCAATGGCAAGTGGCTATTAAAGCCACCCACCTCCAGCCAACCAA
Organism: Taxus chinensis; assembly: GCA_019776745.2. Classification (NCBI taxonomy): domain Eukaryota; kingdom Viridiplantae; phylum Streptophyta; class Pinopsida; order Cupressales; family Taxaceae; genus Taxus; species Taxus chinensis. The sequence goes on along the minus strand of CM034151.1, from coordinate 252,460,814 downwards.
GGAAACAAATTCAAAATACATTAACATTCCATTTAAATTATGTTTCCAGTCGGATCTGTGATCCTTTTTAAAATCTCCTTTTAACATTGAAGTCGCTATTTTCCAAAACATAGCTTCATGTCAAATCTCCCAATGATCTTGACTCCATGGGTCTTGATTAATATAATGCCTAGGTTGTGGTTTATGTCAAAGTCGAGGTCTAGGTTATACTGTTTAGAAACGTCAAGTCTTACCTTAGGAAAAATTGAAGTCCTTAGATATAGTTAACATGATATCAACAAGATACCACAAGATATGATAGCATATCATAATTGCAACCACTTTATTGAAATCACGACGACAGAATAAAGACTTGAAACCAAGCCACTATGTCAAAGATCAAATGAACTCAAGGTAAGATTGTCAAACCAATAAATGTCAACTAAGGTCACAAGGCAATAACGAAATTGAATACGGCAATGGCGTATTGATGTGATATCCTTCTTTAAATAGGTTAACGCACAGGACATTACACAGTCCACACACAAAGGTGTCATTAACGACTTGAGAACGCAAGAAGGAGAGGGAAGGTTCTAAAACATCACTGAGACAAGATCTAAGACAACGGAAATTCACACAGCCATTCGACACTCAACAAAAAGGGGTCATTGCGACAAGAACTAGGGTACACGCCGAACAGTTGGCTTTCTCTATGTAGACCCAAATTTTTTTAGATGAGAAACATTTGGCTTTCTACAAAACCAAGTCTCATAAGGAGTAGAAATTTTTACCATCTTTGTAGTACTTCTATTGAGAATATAAATAGTTGAATGCACTCCTTCTACCCAATACATGTTTGGCAAACACATTTCTTTCAACATACATCTAGTCATATCTACAATGGTTTTGTTTTTCCTCTCCGCTACTCCATTTTGTTGAGGAGTATAAGCTGTAGTTAGCTCCTTTTTAATGCCATGGGAAATGCAAAATTCTTTGAATGCATTAGAGGTGAATTCTCTACCTCGGTCAGTTCTTATAACTTTCAAATAGAATCCTGATTCCTTCTCAGCAAGTGCTTTAAATATTTGAAAGCAACTAAAATCTTGAGACTTCTCACTTAAGAAATAGACCCAAGACATCCTTGAAAAATCATCTACAAAGAGAAGAAAATATTTGTTCTTTCCAAGAGACAAAGTTTGCATGGGACCACAAATATCTGCATGTACTAAAGCCAAAGGCTCATGTGCTCTAAAATGATGATTAGGAAAACTTTCTCTATGTTTCTTCCCTATTAGAAAACCTTCACATACCTTTTTTTCTGGCTTTATGAAATATGGAAAACCTCTCACCAAGTTCTTATTTTGCATGAACGAGAGAGATCCAAAATTAAGTTGCCCAAACCTCTTATACAAAATCCAGGGATCATCAACAGAAACCTTCAAACAAGCTACATCAGATTCCATTTTTAGACAAAAACATCCTATTATGTGTCATAGGAGCTTCAGCAACTAGTCCATTGTTAAAAATATTACAAGACTTTCCTTCAAAAACAGCCTTGTAATTTTTAGTATTTAGCTGCCCTATGCTAATCAAGTTATGCTTTAATCTTAGAACAAACAAAGTGACATGTACATACATAGTACTCCCATTCTTCATTTTTAAAGCAAGAACACCTTTTCCCATTACTTTTGCTTGATTATCGTTACCAAAATTGACTTTCCCCTTCACATTCTCATCTAACTTTGCAAACAAAATTTTATTTCCAGTCATGTTGCACGTGACCACAGTCATGATCAGTTGTTGCAAAATCTTGCAGCTATAGCAGAAGCCATTTTGAGCACTTCCAACGAGCAGTTTGTCCACTATGTTGTTATCTGTTCAGTTCGACTGCATCCTCAAATTCGGGATTCTCCTTCAAGGTATTTTTATCAAAATCGATTAAGTGACAGTAAGAGTGTTACCAGGAGATACATGGCTATGCAATACGTAATGGTTTTGAGTCAAATGCTTCCGTGCAGAATGCTCCTTCCATAATGCAATCTTGCAAGTTTTGAAAATGGTGAAAACACAGAGATCAGTACAGTCGGTTTTTCGAAAGATTTTTAAATCCTGCAATAAGAAATGAAGTGTAAATGGAGTCAGGTGCAGGTAATCCTGTTGTTGTGCTTTGCATTTGTATGGGTAGAAGCAGAGTATGTTCAATACAAAGACCCATCACAGCCTGTAATCGCTCGGGCCGAAGACTTGCTGAGACGTATGACACTAGAAGAGAAGATTGGACAGATGACCCAGATTGAAAGAACGGTCGCCTCTGTGGATGTCATGAAACAATACTATAGTGGGGGCGTGCTTAGCGGTGGAGGAAGTGTTCCTACACCCAAGGCAAGCCCTGCAGATTGGGTTAACATGGTAAACGAGTTTCAGAAGGGTGCCATGTCCACCAGGCTTCAGATCCCAATGATATATGGCATTGATGGTGTGCATGGTCACAACAATGTCTATGGGGCTACTATATTCTCTCACAATGTTGGCTTAGGTGCAACCAGGGATCCTGATTTGGTGAAAAGAATCGGTGCAGCTACCGCTCTGGAAATCAGAGCAACAGACATTCCCTATACATTTTCTCCTTGTATTGCTGTCTGCAGAGATCCCAAATGGGGCCGGTGCTACGAGAGCTACAGTGACGAGCCAACCATTGTGAAAGCCATGACAGAAATCATCTTTGGTCTGTAGGGGGCACCTCCTGTTAATGCTACCAAGGGGATTCCTTATGTAGCTGGACAGAGAAATGTTGCAGCTTGTGCCAAGCACTTTGTGGGTGATGGGGGCACAACCAAGGGTATTAATGAGAACAACACTGTTATCAACTACAAAGGTTTAGTCGGTATCCACATGACTCCCTATTTTGATGCTATTGTCAAAGGGGTCTCCACCGTCATGGTTTCATATACCAGCTGGAATGGAGAGAAAATGCATGCTAATAGTTTCCTTGTTTCTCATGTTCTAAAGAAGCAGCTTCGTTTCAAGGGCTTTGTTATTTCAGATTGGCAAGGAATTGACAGAATAACTAGCCCACCTGATTCTAATTATTATTTATCAGTCATGGATGGTGTAGGTGCAGGGATTGACATGGTAATGGTTCCCTTCAATTACACAGACTTCATTAATGATTTAACTTACCAAGTTAAAGGAGGCATCATCTCTAAGAATAGAATAAATGATGCAATGCGGAGAATATTGAGGGTGAAATTCAGCATGGGGCTTTTCGAACATCCCATGGCGGATTTGAGCCTGGAAGACCTAGTTGGTAGAAAGGAACACAAGGATTTGGTGAGAGAAGTTGTTAGGAAGTCTCTGGTATTACTGAAAAATGGAAGAGGCAGGAGGGCGAAGCTGAATCTGGAGAAAAAGGAAAGATATTTCTACACCTTTCCACTATTTTTTTTATTTAAAAATATTGTGAAATTGAACCACTTTTCCTTGCATTGATTTTTCAGTTGGATGTCATGATGGGAGATTTCCCTTTCTGCTTGTGTCTTCTTGTTTTAGCTTTTATCCTTGACAGAATGTGGGTCGAAAGGATGCGTGTGCCCTCTCCTTTGAATGTTATGTTTCTCTTACTCGAATGATAGACCTTCGTCTGTTTATTTATGTATTAATTATTCTCTGCGATTGAGTTGCAAGTTGTTATGTTGATTAACTAGTATTTTCGATATCATGGAAGTAAGTTACGATAACTGTGAAGCTCCTCCCTAGCACCCAAGTTGCCTTTTGACATTTTGTTAGCTCCTTCGCAAGTCCCTTTGATAACCTTTTGGCATCGAGAAAGAAAGGTTGTAGGATTGTGTGATCAAGGCTTGGGGCTAACCAGCTTGAGTTTCGGTATTAAACTTTTGAATGAGAAGGTTGTGTGCAGTGTGTTTTCTACCTCACGGGTGTAGACTCTTATACTATCTTTCACCTTGTTTCTAGACTTTTAAGGCCATCCTCAGGAAGTACCTTGACCATCCCTGGCAACTAGAACCATAACTAGCCTTACAGATCAACTAAGCTCGAGGTTCTTTGTGCGAATCTAGTACCTCGTTGACACTGGAATAGTTTGGTCTAATCCCCCTCTCAGAATTATTGTTGATGGCGCTCTTCTATTTTTCCTAACTTGCATTATTTGCTCCCTTGTAATGTTAACGCTATTAATTATTATTGGTTGGTTTTTATGCACGTAATTACCATAATAGTTTTTGATGGAAATTTCCTTAAATGTGATTGACCTTCGAAAAAAAAAAAAACTCAGCTTTCGTGTGATAATCTTATGAATTCATAGCGGAAGGTTTTGTTTTGATAAAGTCACTTAGAAATTATGTTTGTATCTATTTGTGCGATGGTTGACTGCGTTACCAAGGGTTGTCGTAAAATTTGGTTGTTTTGGGATATGTGTAATTTATTTTAAATTAACCAAACATTAGTATTGTAGTGGAGGTTTGTAAATCCTTAGTGTTATAAAATTTGTTGATAACATTATTGTATACTCTTGTGTGTCGGAACCCCCTTCTTCTCTCGCATGCTTGCTACTAGCCTGTAAGACTTTGACCCTTCCTGGATGATTGGTAAATCTATTTGTATTTAATGGTCAAAACTAGTATACTATGCCTTCACCTCGAAACTTATGTTGTGTGTTTACTCTATTTGATTTCCGGTTTGAAACTCATTTATACATGGCTTTTTGTGTTAATTTCTGAAACCCGTGTTTCTCCTTTCTTGGGCCGATCAACTCTTGTTCTCTTGGAAAAATATTATTTTAGCCTATGCGTTTGGTTCCTTTGATAAATTTCTAGATGACTGGTATATAGATCAATTCTCAATCTTGTAATTATTGTTTAATTACTTACTTAATGGGGACACTGTTTTTGCTAGATTGTTGTTTTCTCCTTATAGGGCCAAGGGCCATTCTCATATGATTGTTACTTTCGTTGCATTTGCTCCTAACTGAAGTACAAGGTCTTCTCCTTCTTTGGTTGAAATGTTATAAACCTTATTATAACTTGATGTGTTAATAGTGTTTAGAGGTTTGAACCAATTCTTGTAATAAAGTGCTTCCTTTTTGTGATATTGTTAGATAATAGTTATGGTGGTTTTGTGTAGCCTTATCTTGCTCAGTTCTCGTGAACTGACTCTTGTAGAAAATTTGCTGCAGATGGATTTTGCGTGTAGATGAGGGATAGCTTTGTAGACTTTTGTCATCAACCTCAGTTGAGAAGATCCCTTGCTCGAAACCTTTTATGTTGTTCAACTTTTGTTAACGTCCAATGGAAAGTTTAAAAGAGGAATAATGTCTTAGTATAAAGTATTGTGGACTTTGTCATCTGAACTTTGGAAACCTTGTATTGTTTGACCATCATTGAAATTATAAGAAAATTTGGTTATTGTGGTTGAGTGACTTGTAGAGTATCAGTATTTTAAGAAATGATGTAATCTTGTTTTGCCCTCGTAAATGAGTGTTGCTTCAACTTTGCCTTGAGAATAAATTCTGAGTTAAACCTTGCCATGGCTTAGTAATAAAGTGTCATAAGTAAACTAACATGGGATTGTTTAATACTTCAGGAAGTTAAATTAAAATTTGTATTCAAATAAAGTAACGTAGGGGTCACCAACTTGAGAGCAAGAAATTCTCTAAGTAGACAAGGGCAGGACTATCATTGCAAGTAACATTATATAACTTGATACCCCTAGCTACACTAATGAACACTATCCCTTTTATGGTGGAATTCTTAAACGAACTTAAAGGAAATCTATGGTTAGTTCTGGAAGATAATAAGATTTAATAAACAGGAGAAAACAATTTTGAAACCACAAAATCTATCTCTCAGCCATTTGGAAAGTAAATTCTTTTACTCCTTGTTAATACTTTTAGCGAAGCCTAAGTAAAGCTGTTGTTAGTTCTGGTTAAGAACCCTAGCTTCAATTTAATACTGGCAATAACTAATGAGGTCCTAAAAATGTTTCATCTCGACCTTCTCCCTCTAACCCTTTTTCAAGGCACCTTGTATCTCTTCTCTTAAGTGTGTTGAACTTAAAACCATGCTGTCTTGTGAGCAAGAACGAATATTAGTAGCGTTAGTGGTGAGCAGATGGCCTTGTGGAATTTAAATACTCCTTTATCTTGATAAACGAATTAAACAAATAATGGTCATAATAGAGAAGATTTAAAGATGATTACTCAGTTTCAAAAGAATAAACTTAGCTTGGTAAGAGGAATTGTATGAATCATATCTTGAACCTCCTTGGAAAACGTAAGCTAAGAATTGCAAGATATCTTATTAAAATAAATAACCCTCAAGAATAACTCCTTGTGGTTGGCCCTAACTGTAAGTGTGTTCTGTGATTGGACTTCTATGTTGTCTTGTCAAAAAGAAAAGTAAATTGTCCTTGATATGTGTGAACGTTTCCGTGCTGACCTTGTGGTCATTCCCCGTAACAAATTCTTCACAGTGTTAGTTGTATCCTTGGTGACGACATGTTGCGTCATGTTACGTGTCAAGCAAGTTCAAAAAAAAAATTATCCTGTATTTCACTGTGTTGTTCGTGTGTCGTGATTTTGGTCTATTACAAGATATCAACTCCTGTTTGAAGAATGAACAGAGCTTTGGCATATTTTTTTCTGTTCTCATTCAATGTTGTCTTTTGATCAGCAGATAGAAGATTATAGGCGGCTTCATCAACTGGCTCTGAATAGCCTAAAGAAACAAGCATCCATAGTTCTTGTGAGATTAGCATAGTTCTCATCTTCACACTCCAATACTCATAGTTCTCCCCACTAAAAAGAGGAATCTGATACTGCACAGTATTGTTAGCCTGGGCCATTATACTAGCTTGCAGCAGTCAAATAAACAACTTATATATGCATCTCTTATACCAATTGAAAAAATGAACAGGGACTTATATAAAATGAATTCACAACCCAAAAAGGACAGTTCCAAAATGAAAAAAAAAATAGAATTGATATTATATGTTCAGGTAGAATAGCATTCTATACAAAAATATTGAGATATACTTAGAATAGAGACTCTCTATTTTTTATTTTATTTTAAAACATACACAAATGGCTTGTTGCGTACAAACAAATATCTGATGTTTTTGTTGTTTTCTACACCCAATCTAAACACATATTTAAAGGAAATCAAATACTCAGTTAAGCCTCTGCTATGGAAAACTTCAATTGACACTTGGCAAATTTAGTTTTTGATCTGCAGTTTGACTGTGTTAAAATTGACAATTGTTGATTGACAAAAACTTAGTCATCATAGCTTTCAAAGTTAACTCTTTATTAGCATGCTATGCCACTGATTGAACTTTTCTTTGTGATTTTTATAGGTTGTTAAGCCTATGCCACTGATATAACTATCTTATGAAGAGATTAGAGACCTATATCCCTTGTAATGGGTGATTATTTCTTGATTTTATAGGGTACATTGTTGACCTTGTCGATCTTACATTAAATCTCACATGTTTCTTTAAGTATATGAAAAGGTTGAACTATTTAGTTATATAGATACATATAGGGGAAAAATTTGATGGATATTTTGAATAAAAAACTCCCTCTTTTATATTTGATAATTGGTCAATAGGAAATTACCATTATTTAAACCAGTTTTTGTTGAGTGGTATCATATAGAATGGTTTACATCCCTTTAAATGTTGTAACGGTCTATATGTGTAATGATGATCTTGAATGGTTGACTCCTTTTTTTTTATATGATCAAGTTGATTGTTTTGTGTAACGTTGTTGGTGATGGATACTGATGCTTTTAAATTTAATCGGTTTTATTTTTAGAAGAGGAAGATCAATATCTAGCAAGGGTTCTCGAGTCTGATTGACATGTACAATATCTACTGAATCGAAGAGCCTATTCATCATGGTAATTCTAACTCTAACCCCTCACCTAAAATATATTATAGTTATCTTATCGGGGCAAGAATCCCACAACAAGATTTGGAATCAATTGATTAAGAGCATCATAAGGGCTGCACATTGAAGGAGATTTCTAATCAATATGACTCCATACCAATTAAGAATTTGGACATTGTTATCCAAATTAACCCTAATGAAGATTTAGAATGAAAGGTTGTGGGTAAGAAGAAGAGAGGCCTCCTTAAGAGGTTTCTTGAACCTTTAAATATGCAGCTACCGTCTTAAAATAAGGGGTAAGTCTAGTTTCATTTTTTATTATTTTATGTTACACATTGGAAGATTTTTTGATGCTCCTTTGTTTTCTTTGTATAAGTTCGGGGGTGCCTTTCAAAAACCACTTTGATCTTTCTATAGGATCAAGTTTGTTTGATCTAGCCCTTGGGTTGATGACGTTCTTCATTTTGTTGTACGTTGGTCCAAATTGCTATATCTTCTGTTGTTTGTATAAAAGGTTTGAGGATGAATTTCAAAACCTCCTTATTTCCTAATCTAAAAAAACTCAAAATGGAATACAAATAAAAATTAAGTGTCCATATTTAGCACTTTGTTTAGTTACACGTCTTATATAATGTTAATGAAAATAAATTTAAATTTCTATGGACTAGTTTTTAATCGAGTGATTTTATCTATTACTTTAATTCTTGAATTCACTATTGATAAAAAAAAAATCTCAACTCTTATTTTTGAATAATATAACAGATATTACTTTCTATTATTATAGCTCATCTTCTTGTAATATTTTGGTTTATAGAGTTACAATACTTGTAACATGAAATTTATTTTCCAATGAGAGATACCACGCAGCCACTATTCTTTGTATTATTATATTATTGTCACATTATATTATTGAACTATACTAACAATACGATGATTACGTGATCCTTGATTATTTTTAGTGTTTCGCGTGATGTATTTCACCGGTATAAAAATAGAAAATTATTTGAGAGAAAATAGTCCAAACTCATCAAGAGGACAATAAGAAATTTCCGGGATACTAAAATAATATAAATTTGCCACCAAGAGGTTATGCAGTTTCGATCGTACACATAATATCATAAGATTTGTAGACTAGATGGTTTTGTGATAGGCATGGTAAGGTGAATAATATTTTGGTCATGTGTCCAATCAAACCCGTCATTATATATTAGTTTTTCAAATATCTTTAACCCAATAGTTATTTAAGATAATATATTTCTTCCTTAATTACATTTGAAGGCATATCTCTTGATCGTGAATCAAGAATCTTATATGAACAATTATATGATACAAATCATCAGATGAATAGCTATATGAGGGATGTTGAATCTATGAATAACCACTTGTTTTAATATTAGTATCTTCATAAACATATTACTTTTCTTTTTTCAAACACATGCATACTTTGAAAACTTTCATTTCAAACATTTCATTTTATTTAATCTTTTAAATAGAAAAGGTATCCAATTGTTTTGAATCATGGGCGTAGTTAACAAAATCTCGTCTACATTGTTGAACACTTGGTAACAATTGCATTGAATGTCAAGGGAGGCGCAAACCTTTTTCTACATAGTCTTACATTTGATTAGAAAATTTAAGCTAATAATAGCTCCCCATTTCTTCCATTTCCCATACATATATTTTTGTAATGTTGTTAATTTACTTGCTCGCCTTTTGAAGAAAGGGAAATTGTTACTGCATAAATAGGGTATGGTGTTTCTTGATATCTGCATTTCTTTTAGGCTAGTGTATTTAATATGATTTTTGTTTTATTTCACTAGGCATTGGAATTTCGCAAATACATTGAAGGATGTTCTATATTATAATAAAATTATGCCATTCTTTTTCCAAGATCTTCAATGACATGAAAAACAACCGTGTTCATAATTTTTCAATTATGTAATGGTAGAAGGACTTTGTTTTACGTCTTATGGTTTTTATATTTAGATGGAAGTTACTTTAAAGTTTTGTTAATATATAATAAGGACATCTGACAATTCATTAGTTATCACACATTTAAATATTGTTTCCGTTTTAAAGATTAAATAGAGAAGAAATGTGTTTATAGGTTGCAAAAATCACATCATACTTGGAGATAAAAGAAAAGAAATATTAAGGAGATCAAGATCATGAGGAAAAAGTTGTATGTTTCTTTACGAAATGTGGATGGCCATTCAAATATGCCTATAAATATAAGTGTCGGAGTAAAAAGAAAAAAGAAAATCGTAACCATCAAATTATTGAAAAATAACAATACAAATGTATTAATAGAAAATAACATCTTTTAAATCACATCAAGCACTTCATTGATTTTTATTTTGTTTTTGGATTTGTGAGCCAAGGACAAAAATTTCTACATTTCCAATTTAATTCAGATCCACCAATTTGGAGATATTTTTAATATAATCAATCACTTGTTTCATTTATTAAATTAATGAAGTCTTTTAAATATTTTATTATTTTAAAGAATATTTGAATGAAATACTCGTAGCTATCCAACTATTTAATTAATATGTTAATTTGTTGCCATACATTTTAATTGCAATGGGAAATTTAGAGAATTAGAATTAAAAACAATAGAAAAAGAAAATCACCTATTATATTGTGACAACAAAATTAAGGACTAAACTTAAACAGCGATGGCGTCAATAATGATATTGTGGGAGAGAGTATGTATTTTTGGTTGCAGCTCATTTATTTTATTTCTGAGAGAGACAGCAGCGCATTGATATATCCTGGTTCTATCTCCTGGAAGTATTGGTGGACGCGTGAAAGCAATGATATTCGAAGATGGTGATAATTTACAAATAAGAAATGAGGGAGGATCTCCATTGCTTGTCATGTCACCGTTTGATAACGATCATGATAATGATAAGCATAGTCAGTAGGACAAGAGGGAGAATCGGTTGAAAGCAGAGTAAATTTGTTTCCGTGTGCGCCGCATTTACAGTGAGGGAGGAGCAAAAGGCTCTCCTAATTCTCACATAGTGTATATATATCCTATTCAATCCAGTAGATTAATATACAAGACAGTTTGCAGCGGTGTAGAAGAGACTCTGTTTTTATCGTTGGGTTGAGCAAACAGGAAAATGGAATGGTTAAGCTGTTCAAAGCTGTTGGCCTTTGTTGCCTTGATATGCATAATTCCAGTCATATCATCTTCTTCCGATAGACTATTTGGTGCTTATGCTTGGCGGAGAGGTGATAATGAAAATGTGGGGGTGATAAGGGTGAATATGACGCGCAGATCAGAGCGAGAGGCAGTGTTGAATTTTTCTGAGCGATTGCAGTCTGCAGTGTACCGAAGTAAGAGACGAGTGAGGAAAATAGAAGGGTTTGTGAAGCAGCAGGTAACCAAGTCTAAGTCTCAGTCTCAATCTATACATGAGCTAGACCCTGAGACGCCAGTTCAAGTGGGAGATGGAGAATTTCTGATGAAAGTTGCAGTGGGAACCCCCCCTGTGAACTTTGAAGCCATTGTGGACACGGGGAGCGACCTGATATGGACTCAGTGCAAGCCTTGCGAAGACTGCTTCAACCAACCCACGCCAATGTTCGACCCTTCCAAATCCTCCACATATTCCACGATTCCCTGCACTGATTCTCTTTGTGATGCTTTGGGGGATACACAAACTGGATGCAATCCAGGTTGTAGCTTTTTGTATCAGTACGGCGATGGTTCCTTTACCAGCGGTGTGCTGTCTTCGGAGACATTATCTATAGGGAGTGGCAGCAAGGTTGCGGGCATTGGTTTTGGGTGTGGACATGACAACGAAGGACAAGGATTCTCTCAGGGCGGAGGTCTTGTGGGATTGGGAAGAGGTGCTCTCTCACTCATCTCACAGTTGGGCTCCAAGGTAGACAACAAATTCTCTTACTGCCTCTTGTCCATCACGGATTCTTCTTCACAAACCAGCCCTCTCTTTTTCGGGCAGGGCGCTTCCTTGAGTGGAGGAGCCAAGTCTATCCCGCTCATTAAGAGCAGTGTCATTCCCACTTTCTGGTACATTCCCATTACAGGAATCACCCTCGATGGCAAGCCTGTAGATATTCCTGCTGGAACTTTTGACCTGCAATCGGATGGCAGCGGAGGCATGATCATTGACTCCGGAACCACAGTTACAATTTTGGATGAGGCCGCTTACTCTCCTCTTAAAGACGCCATTCAATCAGCCATTGATCTCACTCCTGCAGACGGCTCTTCAGTGGGGTTGGATCTGTGCTACCAAACCTCAGGTAAGGTGTCCTTGCCTTCCCTCACCTTCAACTTCAAAGGCGGTGTGGATTACGAGCTCCCTGCAGACAACTTTTTCATTCAGGTATCTTCCGATCTCTTGTGCCTCGCCATGCTGGGTGAACCTTCAGGGAATATTCCTTCAATCTTTGGCAACATACAACAGCAAAACTTCCACATCCTTTACAATGATGCCCAGAACACACTCTCTTTCAAGCCCACTAAATGCGATTCTCTTTAACTTCTACTTGTCCCTCACCTTCACCTTCACCTTCACCATGTGTGTCAATGTCATGTAAGCTTCTTCTTCTTTCCTAAGTTAATGTATTTAACTTTACGTGTATGTTTCTCCTTTTATCTTTTACCAACCATTTCACACACAATGTTACAAACGGCACACCAACACCATTGTTCTGATTTCTTATCTTTTCACTTATATATAACAATTGAATAACTAGCAATTTCGATACGCTAATGATGGAGATGGGTGTTGGGAAAATACAAAAGAAATTTCTTAGTGCATTTACACGCCAATAATATGTCTTCATTAATCCGTATCTAGGATTCCAAACAAACATAAATGTTATATGTTTCAATACTTGAAAAAAAAAAGTCTTCAATTTCCCAGATCACGACAAGAAATTATTGTACATGACAAGATGAAATTCATTGAGAATAACACCCAAATAATTTGAAATGTATAAATTTGAATGATTTTTTTTTAAGCTAAGACTAATAGTTGAAGAGGCTCTCGATTGCGGAACAAGCTAGCCATCCAAGATAACAAAGATGTATGTATCGTCATAAGCGAGGCTAATATTGGAACTGATTGTGACAACCAAATCATAGTTAATGTATTTTCTCTGACACCTTATAAAGACAACAAGCTAATCTTATCTCAAACCACTCTTACAAAAACCAAAAAGGTTTGAATTTTTGGTAGCTTCAAAATCAAATGGAAGGCTAATGTATTTTTGAATTCTACTCAATCAGTATGGAAAGGATGTGTCATTATTCTTTTAGACACAACTCCCAGATGTGATATTTACACCCATCATTAGCAAATGGATTTTACTATATTTGGGAACTTGCTAAGAGAAATGAGAATGCATTTTTTGTTTGAATCAATTCATAAATAATACCCCATCTTCATATACTACTTGCGCTACAATATAATGTTTCCATAGAATAAATGAGGTACCAATTTTGAAGCCTAACACCAACCAAAAAAGAAAAGATCCAAATTATATATACAAATGGGGATGAAGATTTGAACAAACAATCACAAGAGAAAGATCAAACCCCACAATCTAAGTTATGAAACTTGGAGCGTAGAGACAATTCTATTATATGCATTAATATTTGTAGCAAAAAGTATGAAAGGGACTTCGAGGAAAACCGTAAACCCCATATTGTATCAACAACCACTTTTTTGCATAAATTCCCAATGGTCTAATACAAACCATCTTTAAATTTGAAAATATAATGTAATTGATTTTAGACCATTAAAAACTCAGATCATTATTTATTACTAGCCAGTGGAACACGATTGTTCAAGGAATAACACCTACATGAAAACAAAACTCATTGTGAGATATCCATTTTAGTCATTCCCTATTGTAAACATTTTGTAATGCCCTGCTTCGTTGCACCCACTAGGAGAGGAGTGGGTTCCCTTCCACACCTATCCCGTTGATATATACGAGAGCATATTTCACCTTTTTCTCGAACAAGTTGGGAGGTATTGGATCCCATGCGTGTTTTGCATAGGAGTCATATGAGAGTGATTCAAAGCTCTCTATCTAGGCAGTCAAATGTAGATTGACAAAATCGGTTGTTGGCATAGCCTACCCAATCGATTACCTCTTGGAAATGAATCGTCACTCCAACTGACTAAAATGTAAATGGCTCTTGATTCAAAAATTGGTTGGATCCAAGAACCTCATCAAACCATTTGTGATTATGTTTTCATTAGGAAATCATTTTGATGAAATTTTCATGGTGTCCTTTTGATAAATATGAACCTAATGGTACAATTAGGAATTTGTCCAAATGATTTTCTTTGCAAGCCAGACCCATGCGAATGTGGTCTATGGGATGGAGACTGTCACTCCAAGTGATACAATGTAAAATGGGCTCAAAAATTGTTCTCCAAGACATCAAATTGAGTTCATTATTATATTTATGGCCTTCATGGTGTCCTGTACCATTATAATCATACTAGCAATCTAGGTTTGTCAAATGATTTTCTTTGTGTACCATGCATGCGGTGTATGGGATCGATGACTTTTAACTTTGATGATACAGATAGATATATGGATTTCGATTTTGAAGCCATGTCATGGATATAATAATTACTAAATTAACATGTTATTGGATGTTAATTAATTTAAATGGATATGGATAGATGATCCCCATAATATGTGTTGCTTTGATGGATTTTAGATGAAGTACATGAGATGAGCATAGATAGATGATAGATTTGATTGATTAAATTAACATGTTAAATGTCAATTTATGGATAAATAACAAATGAACATGGGTATAATTTGTGGATAATTTAAATGCTTTGATGATTTTAGATGAAGTACATGAGATGAGCATAGATAGATGATAGATTTGATTGAAAATTAACATGTTAAATGTCAATTTAACTGGATAAATAACAAATGAACATGGGTAATGTCCATTTGATTTGATGAAAATAAAGTGATGTAATGATCTTATCCCTTAGAAATAAAGAATCACTACACATGGATAGGAAAAGAATGATAATTTAGTCCCCTAACCAACCATAAATAGAGACCTTGATGGTAAATTGAAAGATGATGCACATAAGGCCATAGACACAGATAAAATAAACCTAACGCTAGTTAGTCACAAACCAGATTTAGGATGTAGATAACGACGAGAGATAAGTATGCATCTCATCAGAACACGTGAAGGATTTAAATACGTGCCCATATGGGGAAAACAGGGCCTCCATATGATCGAAAAGGTCTCATATCACAGATAGAGGGAAAGAAAATGTATATAAGCACGTACTCATGCCCCAAGTGAATTTGATAAGATGAACATCTAGGACAGATGAAGTAGTGATTAAGGTAATCCTACCATGTGAATTTGATCAAGATGAATCTAGGACAGATGAAGTAGTGATTAAGGTATTCCTACCATGATGAGGAACCATCCGTAAGGAAAATGATGAGTAGAGCCACGGTACTCATATTTAAGGTATAAAAAGAAATAACGCAGAGAACCACATAGTTCCAAATCACTGCGAAATGCATGACTGGTTGCAGATGGATGAAAGACTTGTTTTGCGACTAAGATCGTGTAAGATAGATTTTAACAGTAGAAGGGCCTTAGATGCAAAGCATTAATAGGTTCCATTTCAGGTATACCATCCATGGAAGATAAGCGATAAGCCTCGGACCCGTACTTATGAGTGATAACATACGGTCCCATCCAGTTAGGAGAAAACTTACCACATTGAATCCATTCCAAAGTAGTGACATTTTGGTTTTCTTTATGAACAAGATCACCGACAAAATCTCGCTATTGCAAATCTTGTTATAAGCACACTTGACACGAAGATATACTTTATGAAAATGTTCATTGTAAGCTTGTTATAAGCACACTTGACACGCTCAAGATATACTTTATGATGTTCACAACATTAAGATGACGTTCATTAACAACTCAAGCTGTGTTAGATGGTTTTGATGATAGTCTTCATCAGAGACCAACTCTCTAAGAGAGACGAGAAGAGAGGGAATCTATACTTCCAAAGGAAGGACAGCCTCAGACCCATAGACGAGAGAGAAGGGAGTAGCACCAGTAGGGGTACGAATGCTAGTCCCATAAGCCTATAGAGCAAAAGGGATGTGTAAATGCATATTCCTACCAGCTCAACTAGTTACCTTTGCGAGGATATTACACAAAGTTTTATTAGAAGCCTCAGCTTGGCCGTTAGCTTGTGGATAATATGGAGAAGAAAAGTTGAGTTTAATATTGAAGGTGTCACAAAGTTTCTACAAATATTTATTTTTGAAAGACTTGCCATTGTCTGTAATGAGTTTGTGAGGAACACCAAAGCAACAAATGATGTGTTGATAGACAAAATCAACAATAGGTTTAGCTTTGGTCGATGAAAGAGGACTAGCCTCCACCCATTTAGTGAAGTATGCTGTGGCAGTAATGATAGATTGATGTCGCTGCGAAGAGCACGGATTGATGAGACCAACGAGATCAAGACCCCGTTGTGAAAAAGACCACAAATCCGTTGTAGGTTGCAAAGCCTGACTAGGGATATGTGTAAGATTAGCGTGTTGTTGACACTTAACACATTTCTTGACATATTCACAGCAGTCTTGATTAAGAGATGGCCAATAATAACCTAAACATAGGATGCACTTAGCCACGGCCAAACCACCAAAGTGTCCACCACAGATACCGTCACGGACCTCCTGAATGGCCTTAGATGATTCAGGGGTTTTGAGGCACCGAAGCAAAATACCCTCAAAACCACATTTGTAAAAGATTTCGCCCAGAATAGCATAGCGGTTTGCACGTTGGATAAAAGATCTTCTACATTAGAAGTCAAATCTGGAGGAAGCACTAAGTAAGATAGATAATCGAAAATGTGTTGATACCACTCATCTTGAGTGTCAGTCGTGACGGTGTTGATTGAAGTCAACTGCCTGAGAAGAGATGGTTGGTCTAGACACTGAACAACCACATAAAGTCGTGAGTCTTCAATGAATGGAGAATAAAGGAGGCTAAAGAAGCCATCGTATCTACAAATCAGTTTGTAATGCAAGGAATAGCCTGGATAGTAAATTTATCGAAAGATTGAAGCTGAAAGAGAATGATATCATGATATTTTTCAAGAATATCATTTTTGCACTTATAGGCACCAGTGACTTGATTAACGATGAGCTCAGAGTCACCGAAGATGTCAATATGGTGAGCACCGAGATTAATGGCATTTTGAAGACCTAAGACAAGGGCTTCATATTCGGCCATATTATTGGTACATTCAAAGTTAAGCTCGTGTGCGACAGGGATAGGCACACCCCAAGGAGCACACCCGATGAATCATAACAAAACCTGCGCCTCCCCCTTGCTAACACTTGGATCCATCCAAGAAGAGTTTTACTTTGAATGGAGATAGACTGAAATCAATTTGTTGTATGTACTCGTCTAGGAATTGAGCAAGGGGTACTTGAGTGTCCAAAAGAGGGGCATCAGCTAATTGATCAGCGATAACCTGACCCTTGATAGATTTCTGCGAGATCAACTCAAGGTCAAACTCTATCATGAGCATGAGCCAACGAGTGATACAATCATTGTGATAAGGTTTTTCATGCATTTTCTTAAGTGGATTGATACTCATAACAATGTGAGTTTTATGATTAAGGAGGTAATGAATAAGTTTAGAAGTCGTGAATAAGAGAGCACAACATAACTTTTCAGCTTCGGAATAGCGAGTTTCATACTCATTAAGAGTGCGACTGATATAATAGAAAGCTTGTTCCTTACCATTAGCATCTCAATGTGAGATCATGGCTCCCAGAGCATGGTCAGTCACGAAAATATAAAGATAGAATGGCTCTACCCCTCACATGGAGGTGTGAGAATAAGTGGAGAAAGAAGATAAGCTTTGAGATCATAAAAGACTTTTTGGAAATGCTCATCCCATTCAAAATGAACATTTTTATGGAGGAGATGATGAAATGTTTGACAATGGTCTGAAAGCTACAAGATAAAATGATGCATCGATTAAAGGCATCCTTGAATACCACAGAGCTGCTTTAAGTTGGAAGTAGGAGGCATCTCGATGATAGCCTTTATTTTTGTGGGATTGACCTCAATACCCCTGATAGAAATGATAAAGCCTAAGATTTTACCAGTGAGAACGCCAAACATGCATTTAGATGGATTTAGGTGAAGACAAAAATGAATGAGTCTCTCAAAGAGAGGCATAAGGATGAGAAGATGATCTTGACAGTGTTTGGATTTACCGAGGATGTTTTTGATGTAATATTCTTTAGTTTTGTGTAATAGGTCATGTAAGATGTAGGTCATTGCATGTTGATAAGTCGCCCCTGCATTCTTAAGACCGAAGGGCATGAGACGATAACAAGAAGTCCCCCAAGGAGTTATGATGGAAGTCTTGTGCTGATCCTCTAGTGCAATGAGAATTTGATTATACCCAGAGAAACCATCCATAAGAGAAAGCATCTCATGACCTGTAGTTAAGCCCACGAGTTGTTCGATATTAGGTAGAGGGAAATCGTCTTTCGGGCAAGCGAGATTAAGATCCTGAAAGTCACTGCAAATTCAAATTTTCCCAGTAGCTTTGGTTACTGGTAATACATTTGAAACCCATTGTGGATAGTCAATAGGTTGAATGAAGTTGGTGGAAAGCAAGCATTGCAACTCTTCTTTAACGAGGAGGGCTACACAAGGATGCATCTTACGTAGTTTTTGCTTAACCGGTTTGATGTCTAGAAGAGTAACGATATTGTGGACCACGATGCTAGGATCGAGGCCCAACATATCTTCATATGACCAAGAAAACACTTGGTGATGGTTGGAAAGAAAGGCGGCGATGTCTCCTACCTCCTATGGGTTAAGAGATTGGCCAACCTTAATGACGCGAGGGTCTTCAGAAGTCCCTATATTAAGGTCAACAGTGGATTCGTTAAGAAGTGTAGATGTGTCAGAAGGAATGGTTTTAGGAAGATAAGAATCCTCTACCCCCAGATAAGTAAGGACAGAATCATCATCTGAGCAGTGGATAGTATTGATATAGTATTGATAGTAAGAGAGTCTTCGCCGACTATTTTAGGGAAGACCAATGGTATGGAAGTGGATTTTCCATTATTCTTATAGGTCAGTGGACCCTAAACAAAAATTTTGATGTGGTTTAAGAGTTGGAATGGACACGAGGTCATGCACACCCTGTTCATACTTTCCCATTCCAAATCCCTTCCACACGCATCGATATAGATAAATTTTTGCGAACGTGGGATTCTGTAGATAATCAAACCCTACCGAATAGGGTTTGGCCCTAGGAGGAGAATATGGATGATAGCGAGGTGCATCAAGACCACCGTAGATGAATTCAGTCTTTCATTGGGAAGACCAATGGTGACAATGCGGCCAAGATCTCGTTGATATTCAGGTTGTTTTTCTGGCCTACCATACTCGTTAGGTTTGAGATGGGTGTCAAAAGAGAGAGGGGGAAGCTCTCCTAACAAAAAAATATTGTAACGTATCTTCAAAATTTTATAGATCTGGTAGTTTTATTGCAAGTATGGAAGAGGACGAACAAGCCTCATCAGGAGAATCAGCATTCTCCTTTGGAGGGACAGACCATGTGGCCATGTCACATTGTGCGGACGGAAAAGGTCTCTTGGATGAGTATAGATTTTTACCCTCATACTAATATTTTATACATCAATGGAGGGTTGATGGGACACAGTGCATTGTATGGATCTAGGAGCATCCAAGGATCATATTGTAGTGGAATTTCCCTTCAACAATGTAAAAAAGCTTGTGAAGAAGTTTCTTGCCTACCCAAATGGGCAGGACCACAGTTCCTAAGGTAACCGCCAGCTAATCGTTAAATGATTGAAGGGAAAAAGGTGGTGGTGACACTATGTTCTTTAGTAACTTAAGTTTCTCAAATGTGTGGGAGGAAATGATGTTGAGTGCAGCACTACTGTCGATCATAGTCTGTTTTAACGTAGTGTTATTGATTTGAACTGTGATAAAGAGAGGAGCCTCTAAATCCTCAGAAGAAAGCGGAGGAATTTCAGAATCCTCAAAGGAGATGGTGGTTGACAATCTATTCAACCCAAAAACCATCTTGAAAGGCTGGGGCTCATTTTAATTCACCGCGATGCTGTGCAAATTATCAACCAGAGCCTGAAGATGTTGGGGAGATGACTGAATGAGGTCAAAAAGAGACATTTTGACCGGAGCATGGGTGAGTTGTTTCATAACACTCTCCTCAACTAATATGGGAATCTGAGCCTGAGGTGAAGCATGAATAGAGACCTGAGGTCTCAGGGCTGATGAGGAAGGAGGATCTCCTTCGGGGGTAGTATAAATAACAACTCGTGGTCTAGGAGCTGTAGAAGATGATGGATTATCATACTGTTGTGTTCTAGTGGCGATAAAAATTGCGTCAATTTGAGAGGGTGGAAGATCATCTAGAGTGATATCAATGGAATTGGGGGCATGAATAGACCATTCAGGCTCAGACATAGTTAGGATGACAGGAGACACTTATTCTTCTTCCTCCTCCAACAGGAGATCATTTTCTTCCAAGAGGTTGTTAACGAAAGATTGAAGGGCTTTACATCCCTCGGTGTCATGACCTATGGTAAAAACAAATCACATCAGAGTTGAACCATGCAGGTTTTACTCCTTTGGGATTATAGGGTTTGATTGGAGGAAGTGATATAAATGAAGATTGGATAAGTTGGCAAAGGATTTCAGTATAAAATCAGGTAGACAAAGATGTGGACAGAGGTGAAGGAGGCACGTCTTTAATCTTAGCAGACTGCTGAGGTAAAAGAGCCTACATATCTGTTTTGATATTTTTTAGGGACTGTTTTGCTCTTCTGAACACTAGGAGAATCAGGCTTAGGTGTTTGAGATGGAAGTAAGTGATGCAAGATTGATTTTAGCAAAGGAAGAGATCCTAAGATATATTTTGAAGATGAAAAAGACATGACAAATGTCTTAGTCTTCAGAGATGAAGAAGGCTGCTTGACCAAAATAGACTATGATTTAGATAAGACTGATTTAGATGGGGAAGGAGCTCCCAAAATAGATTTTATCGGAGGCACAAAGGGTGCCTTGGTTTTTGGTGACGAAGATGATGGTTTTGATAAAAGAGGTGACACCTTTCCAGTAGGTAAATCCATTTTACGAGGCACCGGTGAAGAAGATGGTGTTATAGAAGAAGATGCCTTTTCAGTGAATAAATCTACTTTTTTATGAGGCATAGAGAGGGATTTTTGATGGAGAGCACCAAGATTTTTGATGGTCTGAAATATTGGTTTTCCCTTTTCAGGGATAGTGACAACTTCGACCGCATAAGGTGATTGTAACCGTTTCGGAGGAAGTAAAGGAGATGATACCGATGATGTGACCTTAAACTTAAAATTCGAGTGTTTATGTCTGAGTCCAGAAGTCAGAAGTATGGGTGTCGATGTTATCTCTTTAGATGTTTCCTTAATAGGCAAGGAAGCACTGATGGTGAAAGAGGCAGGTAATGAAGAATCATCCTCTTGTGAGGAGGGTACTTCAAATGTAGTAATTGTGGGTGTAATTACTGTAGGAAAAGAGACAGGAAGGGTCAAGATTGAAGACACTTCCAAAGGCATAGAAGTTGGTACAATTATGGGTATGTTGACCAAAGGCATGGTTGTGGAAAAAATGGGAGCGACAGAGGTAGAAGTATCTGTAGTGGAAATTTGAAGGGATGTAAATGACTCGAACACCGAAATAATATCTGATGACGAGACAGATGAAGATGACATTGTCTCAAGTATAGGTGGAAGATCGGATAGAGAGGCAGAGGGAGATGACTGTGTTTCTAACAATAAAGGAAGACTCGAAGATGGACCTTCCGAGGATGGTGGAATCTCACAATTTGAAGGAGTGGAAGGAAGCTCCGATTCAGTTGACACGTTTGAGGATGGCTTAGAATTATAAGAAGAACTATCAGTAGAAATGGAACTGATAGTATCACATTTGGTTTTTGAGACCCCGAAGCGTCATTGTTTGGGAAATGATTTGGAAAAGGTTGTTTAAAAACATCACAAACCTGATTTGCGGGGGCATTTGGGTTATCTAGAATGAGCTTGCCTCTATCAATGAATTTTTTGACGAGATTTTTGAAGGTCTGACATCATTCAATGTCATGGACTTTGTTTCTATGATAACGATAGAATTCATTTTCACGATACCAGAATGGTTTTTCTTGGTTCTCATCAAAATTTATAATAGGAGGAAGTTTGATCATGTGAACTTCTAACATTTTGTCTAAGACAGAAGCATATGATTCCCCTAAGGAAGTAAAATACTGAGATGACGGAGGTCCATAAAAAACAACTGTTAAAGATTTCCCCAATAATCCAATAGGTCACAAGGTTTATGAGAAGGTCTAGGTCGGATACCATGGTTTGGGTATTTAAATCTTCAAGAGTTCAATTTTCGAACCAATATATAGCTGTCAAATTTACAAGCAGATCTAGGTATGGCTATATAACCCTCTAACCAACTTTCAAAGCTAAGGAAAATGAAGATATACCCAAATACATTATATATCAAACCATGATAACATTGAGGAGTAATAAGATTTAACCGTTGTATCGAATACCAAAGTGAAGCTCGCAGAGTTTTAATACAACTCAGGATATTAAAACCCATATCGACTATACATACAGAGATCCCTCAAAGAAGAAGGGATTAGATATACCCACATAGATATAAGCCCTAACAAAACAAACATTGAGTTTAAGTTCATACCAACACACAACATTTATGTTTAGCTAAACGGCTTCAAGTATAATGCCATATAAGCACATTACAAGAAAAAACTCTAAATAAATACCATACTGAATCAATGAAATAGTATTTCATTTAACCAGATCGTTCATATACAAAGATAAAATGATATGATTTCTAGATTTATACAAAATAACTAACACCCAAAAACACCTAGAATAAACAAGCTCAATACAAAATTTTGTACATGAAAATAATAAATGGAGAAACATATCAAGGAATTGATAGAGCCTATCATGCCTGGAGTAAAGAAGCCAGTTGAAATTGTGGGATTTGGTTCAACATCTCATATAGGAATTTGGCCAACCGGTTTGCGTGCATCCACAATTCCACCATTTTGCATTTGCTTGAAAGTTTCTAAAGATTTTCTAATGAACCAATTTTCACATATGCACAATCATGGCACTCCAAGGGATAACATCTGGCTGGGAAATTTCTTGAGCATCCTTTAAGTCTCATCATGACCACCATTATGAACACTTCCAACAACTATGACATTTAATAAAATTGTCTTCCATCAAGATGTTTTGTCAAATAGTTCATGTGCTGAGCATAAATCCACACTTTTACACATTTCTCTACCAACACCAAGTCATCTACAGATCCAACCTTATAACTATGGTTTGAAGAGTAATTGTAGATTGTTCAAAAATATTATTTTACCATATTTGGGAGGATATAAAAATTTTTATGATGTCTACTTAACACCCAATATTCCCCATTCTAAAAGCTACTGAGGAGATGCTAAAAGAGGTTGTGGAGTTACAGTTCAAGGGATTTTGTTTAACGAGCCCCTTTTGTGCATACATGAAGCTGACGTACTCCATGAAACCAAATTATTTGGGGCATTCTGTCAAATAGATCACGTGTCATGTGCATGCTCCCACATTTTGCATACATGTCAACTAGGGAACTTACAATTACAACATCTGGAAAAAACCCCTTTCCATTATGTTGTGAAAGATATGCACACCCTGTTCATAGCTCTTGTTTTGGCTTGCGTGGAGAAGAAAGATGATGGTGGGTTATGTAGGGAAGAGGAAGGAAACCGTGAGGGTCTCACGTGGAGGAAGAGTGGAAGAGAAAAAACTACAGAGACCTACATGGAATAGTAGGAAAGGGATTTTTCATTGGAGGATGGTGCTGTTAGGTTACACTGCACCTAGGACAGACCATCAACAAAAGAAGAAGTAGAATCAATACAACTAGAAAAATATCCCGAATACAACACCTCCTATTACTTAATCATCTTTTTCTTATTTTGTATATGTCAAAAAAGCCAACGAAAAGTAGTAGATATTCACAGAGACTTCGAGCCCACCTAAGATATAGGTGAGAGATCTCACTCAATCCATTTTTATATAGGAAAATGAGGAGATAATCAGGTTACAAATTTATCTCTGAGTGTAGGGCTGGTTCAACCCACAATGGAACAATTTTAGGATGGATATTAGAAGGAGCTCCGTGTATCTTGTAAATTTATTTTTATTTAATTATCGGAGAAAAAAACCCTAATTTTATCATTGTTAGTAAAACAATGCTTCACTTTTTCACTCACTGCAACTATCCAATTACTGCAAAATCTACAACTTTAACCCAGGTTTGCAATGGTTAACACACCTCGATATATCAAAAAGTACTTGTATTATTATGCCAGGAAATTGGTACGTTTGAAAAGGTGTTTAGGATGTGTTGCTTCCATGCTCTGTCAACTGACAGGTGCCCTGAAAAAGGTGGCTCAAAGATTGAAATGAAGGGGCATTATAGGAAACTGGACATGTGATGGAGGATTGTGGGCGTTCTAATAAGAAAGGGGCTAATCCAACCTAGTGGAAGGATTTTCTCCCTTCTCACTTTACCATTAATACCTTATTTGATCTTGTTCCTACCTCCACTTCTGAAACGAGCCTCTCTCAGGTGGTCTCTTCCCCTTTTTTGATTCACCCATAGGTGCCACTTAATAAATCATTGACTTCTATTACCTAAGCCTCTTCTGGGGTGGTCAAAGAGAGGGAAACACCTCTTCTCCTGCTAGGTCTCTTTTTTGAACTATCTCCTCTATAGTCAATCTACTTGTGTACGATCCTGACATTGTTTTCGAGCTTAAGAAGGAGGAGCGGACAATAGTACATAACAAGAAATGGTTCTATTCTAAGTTTCACTCAATCCCATCTCATATGACTATCGTATCACATTAGTGTTGGGTTGACTGCAGTCCTTCGATTTTTGTGTTGCATAGGTGATGTTCTGTTATTGTGTCCTAACAACTTGTTTATTTTGTGTTTCTTTCAGTCTTCATCGTTATATCTTGGCTTCAGGCCTTTTTGTTCCTAGGTAGAGCCCCAGTCAAAAAAATTTACCCTTAAATATAAAAAAAGTTGTATGTTTCTTTATTAACTATACATGGCCAATATTATGCTTACATGTTTTTGTTTATTCCAGTCTAAATTAAGTTTTATTTGTATTTTTCTTTTTTACTATATTTTCTTTATCTATATATCACGCCAATAATATCTCTTCATTTATCCATACATAAATTCCAAACATAAATAAATTTTATTTTTTCCAATACTTACAAAAAAGGTCTTTAATCTCCCAAGCCACTACAATAGTTTATTGAACATAACAAGATGAAATTCAATCAAAATAGCACCCCACTAATTTGATATGTATAAATTTGAATGATTTTTTAAAACCAAAGACTAATAGCTAAACGAGCTCTCTATTGTGGAACAAGATAGCCATTCGATAACAAGATGTATATATGGTCACAAGTCAATGAGTAATATACATATGAATGTTGCAACTACGAATAATGAATTTAAAACCAAAAGTGAGCGGCATGTATTCTATTAGGGATCCAATTATGTCCATCCTCAACCCTAATAATAAAAAATAAAGGAAAATATAAGTCAATAATAGGCCAACCAACAAGATGAATAGGTTTAGGAAAGAGAACACTATTAGATATGTGACAACAAAGTAAATTTGTGTATCCCTTTATAGTTATTTTGTAGCTCACTTCTAGAAAGACGAATTCAACCAAATTCTATTTTTAGGAAGGAAAATCCTATAAAAATTTTTCCACTCTATTCATAGAGGAGGAATCGAAACTGTACTTTTCCAAATAGGTGTAATTAATTTTGTGTTGATCCAAAATCTTATAACAACCAACTTATCTTTCATCACGACGACGACGATGACAACGCCCACAAATCTTCAACCCAAAATGCGACATTTTTTTAAAAAAAGGGTTATCATGTTAACTTCGTTTACATGATTCATGTCATGCATTCATTAAAGAAGGTTTTTTAAACGTCTTTTCAAACTTATTTGACCTCGTTTAAAACAATTGTTCTATAATCTTATATGATGGCCCTTTGCAAAATAAAAGTCAATCAAGATAATGTATTTGTATCTGTGCTTGACCAACACTCATTTATAAATTTATATTTTACATTTGAGGTATTATGTTTAATCTTTACTGAAATATGAATATTGTACAATATATAATTATAATCTCAAACTACATATATATATGGCAACCCATTATATGCACAACACATAGGTTTCATAGACTTGTCGTTTAAATCATGTTATTAACAATTGAAGTCAAACATAAAATTTCAAAGGTATATTTATTCACCTAGATTATATCAAAATTCTAGCAAAATCATATTTCCTAATTAATCGAGATCCATTACCAAATCCAATCTTTTAGGCACAAATAATGTGAACATGGTTAAATTGTATTCATTCAAGATTACTCTCCTTGCGTACAAGAAAAGGAAAACACCAACTGGGCCGCCCTATTTATTTTGTCATTTATTACACTCTGAATTATGCAAGCCTATATTCTATAGAGTCGGCCTGCTGTGCATGCTGTCCTGACCACGTGGATTTAATGCGGTGGTTATAAAGATGAAGCTACAGACAATGGCCCTGGGTCGCTATAAGGAGAAATTTTAATCCTTCATTTATTCAAGCTTAAAAACAAATCTTGAGTTTCCCTCCCTTGTTTTTATTCACCCACTCTCAGTATCAAAGAACAAATGGGGCATCTTCAATTATTATTAAATAAAACACCGCATTAGGCCCAATCTGGCACCAAAAATTGCCGATTTTAGTAAAACTTGGGCTTTTAGAGGCACAAAAATCCTTTTTCCAAACGAGTTTTCAACAACATATACACTACTAACTACTCAGAGTTTCTCGTTCTCAATTTTGTGCGACTGAGGAGGAATGGGAAAGGGCATCAGAATGGATCTGTCAGGGGAATTTTCTCCTAGTAGTGTAAGTACGCATGCTATGGAAGATGTATGAGATACCTTTGGCACAGGGAAGAAGATTCATGAGATGTAAAAATTCCGCCATTCTCATTTGAGTATTGTAATGAAAGCATTTGTTACCCTGCGATGATTGATTATTGGACAGGGAATATCATATTGTTCTCTGTGTGTTCTACCAGAATCGATAACCAATTTTCTAAACCAAATACCTTTTTTCCCTAAAAAAAATTAGTTGAAATGTTGTGTCTGTGAGGAGTGTTCACAGGGATGGCCCAGATGCCGCGGCCCTAGTCAGTGAGGATAGCCAACTCCTTTTCCAGTTGTGGCAACCAAACAAGCCCCCCTTTCTCTCTTTTTTTCTCCTGAGCGCTTAAGCTCCACAAGCAGGTTCCATCACAACTATGTTGTAATTTGTTCAGCATCGAATGCATCCTTCAAATTCGGAAAACACCTCCAAGATTTTTAAATAAAAAATTGATTGAAGAACAGTGAGAGTATTATGAGGAGGCCTGAAGAAGTTTATTTCCCACGACTCTTAGCTAAGACCTCACCTATTTTGCACTGTAAACTCGTGGAGGAGAATCTCAAGAGGCGGATCTATTTCATAACAGAATATACATGAAGCATGATTTGTTTGGCAATTACAATAATCATTCTGCGTGTATATTTTTTTTTTACAGTCTTAATACACTCCAATGGTTAGACAGAGATACATCATCATCTAATTTATTTTAATATTACATGTACAATTTTATCACGCATGTATTCAACAAAGTCTGTTTTGGCATTGGGTATGAGCATTTCAAAGACCTTGGAAAGCGCCGTAGACACGTATAAGTCCATAGGTTCCTTTGCATATTTTTAATTAATATTATTTCTTGGCTATAGCATACTTCTAAATTATACTTTGTTAATATAAAGGGAATATTTCACCAATACTTGTATTGTTATAAATAGGATTTAATACTAGCAAAAATCCATTAGTTTTAATAATACCTAAATAAATAGTATTCAAACTATTAGTATCTTATTAGACATTAAGGAGTATTTGGATATTGAACTTGATAAGTTTTAAAATATTTGCATTAAAATTTATTTACAATCCAATTTTAATAGACATTACATAATGGGATTTCGAATAGGTTGATTTCATTTCCTTTAATAATTTGTAAAATGGATTTTCAATAATTCTTAAATGGGGAAAACATAATGAAGCTAGAACTAAAATTACTTCATTGGCATAATGAAAACTATCTAAAAACTTAAGTATTCGATCAACAATGTAAGAAGATAAAGAGCACTAACATTCCAATTTTTCAATACATCCTTTAAGTAATAAAAATGAATTTCAATATATGATATATATATATTTTGTAATTTCCCAACATTCCTCAACAGGTTTTCAACAATATTTCATTAAGTTTTAAAACAAGAACTACTAGCATTTCAATAAGATCAACTTATTCATAATGGGTTCCAAGCCAAGTGAGAAGGAGAAGCAAAAAAATGTCTTTTTCTTTTTTCCCTCAAACTCTTGTTACAGTCTCAAACTCCATTTCTACTTCATGTGGAAACAAATTTGTAACATTGGAAGCTAAAATATTGGAAGCAATATCTATATTACATTTTTCCTCCACTCAAGTGGTGGGTAAACCAAAAATACATGGTGGTTTCACATTGTCATCAACAAGGTTCCAATGCTCCAAATATCAACAAGGGCTCCTCCATAGTTTGCTTGATTCACAACAAAATAAGCGAGAGGCAATGCTCTCCTCCCAACCAAGATACCCAATGGAGAAGAGAAGCCATCCTCTCCATTGGCACCCGAGCCCCAATCACATCACAATGGGAGAAAATCCAACTCATGGCAACTACTAGCTTCCACATAACTACACATAACATTTCACATGCATTCCATAATCCTTCAAGACAAAAGAATCAACAACTCAACAAGAGGAAGACCATCAAAACAACAAAGTCACAAGGCTTGTCAAGAAATCCATAAGAGTAAGACATATGGGGAGGCCACTTATGCCTCCCAATGGGAATGGGTGCCACCTAAAAGCCTCCAATGCAAAACACAATACCCCTAACAACTCTTATGCCTCCCTCAAGTACCCCTTATCCCTCTATTCACTCTTATGCCTCCCTCAACTCTTATGGCTCCCTCAAAGTAAAACAAGAAGAAAATGCAAGCATTTCTCTTACAAGGTGGGCACCCAACCCAAACTTCCTCAAGAACATGATATCTTATGCCTCCCTCAATTAAACTCCCCATAGTCTCCTCCCACTCCCCACTTAGGCATTCTACCCATTCCCAACAAGCATTGCAACAACAAAAATTCAACACAACATATGTACTCATTCATATGACAAAAAGAAGAAAACATAATACAACAAAGGTGAAGCTCCTACCTTTCCATGGTAGAGCTTGTTCCAAGTATGAAGTCTCAAATCCCTCCAAAGGTCAAGCAAGCATCCACAAGCTCCAAAATCCACAAAACTCTTTCCAAATCCTCTCCTCTCCAAAATACCAAAGACAAAAAAATGAAACTTCCAACCCCCAGAACAAACAAGAGGATCAAATAAATAGAGAAAAGAGAGGGAGGGATGATGTGGCTCCAAGTAGGATGCCACCTCCTTTTCCCTCCACTCCACATCATTTGGGTCAACATCAAATTCCAATGCACCATTAATAGGTGGTTGAAAGAAGGGTAAGCACCTTACACACTCCAACTAAGCCTACTCCCACCAAAGGACAAAATTAAATTTGAAAGAAAGTGCAATTAATATTTTACCCTTTTTATCCCTCCAAAACACCTAAAAGACCCTAAATTTGGCCCTTCCATTCCATAGGTAGGGTTGGCATGGGGTTTTAAGAGGTGTGGGACAAGTTTGACTTGTCCCACAAGCTTTGAAATTTGGCCTCCAAGGCCAAATTCGAGTTTCCCATGTGGGGTAGAGTGTGCTACACTCAAAACTCAACACCCATCAATCCACACAAAATCCTAAGTAAATCAAATCCTAATAAATGAGCTCTCTTTGGTCACATCTCTTAATTAGTTTAGGACAAATTCAAATTAGCTTAATTAAGACACTACAACCCGTGGCTAACAAAGGGGTAACACCAATCCAAAGAATATGAATAATAAGACAAGTAAAATTTCACTTACTAAGAGAAACACATACTAACATAATAAAAGGGAAAAATTAAAACAAAACAACACATGATCCCTAGGTCACAATTTTCCCTTTACCAGATAATTCTAACACACACACAATTACTTGTTGCCATGGTGACCTTAGCTGGATTCTTCTCGAATTCCGATGTGGTTGGTCTCCGCTCCCCAATATTGTTGTGAATATAGTATACCTGCAGAATAGAGAATACCTCCTTCGGCCTGTTGGCCGCATTAAAACATTCATGCAAAATATACAATATAATCTAAAATAAACGACACATGATTTACTATCATCTATGCAAGTACGATATCACTAACACTTTCTAGCACATTTCAATTTCATTTATGTCAAAACGATCATCACATTAGTCCAATTATCAAGTTCTACTCAAAATGATTAAACATATCACATATCATAATTAAAGATAAATAACCCTGTCAAAAGTATACAAATACCGTCATCAAATGTCCACCAGTAAACCATATGCATCATATAAAGATCAAATCAAGAACAGTCCAATGTATGTGATATCTACTAACATGCTAAGTCAAGAAGTCATAATAAATCCATAGTGAAGTAATCAGTCTCGAAAACAACAAAACAAAATGAGGTTGAAGGGAAGTGGGCAGTACACAAAGTTACTTATAATTAGTTCGCAAGTAATCTGTTCATCTTGAGTTGATAAAATCTTTATATCTTGCACCATGGAGATTTCCCTAGGCACATAGCTAGGGTTTTACCACGTAAATCTGGTGTTCATCTCTTGAATGTTTGGTATTTTATATATTTTGTTTATCACTATCTTTGTAAACTGTTGTTTTATTATTCAACTTTCTACTTATTCATTGTTGCACAAGTCTATAGTTTCCTAACAAACACAAAGCAATGCCAAGAAGTATTAGAACTAATTGTGAGAACCAAATCATAATTAATCCCATTTCTCTGACACCTTATAAAGACAACAGACTAATCAAATCTCAAACCACTCTTACCAAAACCAATAAAGTTTAAATTGATGGTATCTACAAAATCAAATGGGAAGGGTAATGTTATTTTGAATTCTACTCAATAAGTACTACTCAATTAGTATGGAAAGGATGTGTCATTATTATTTCAGACACAACGCCCAGATGTAATATTTATACCCATCATTAGTAAATGGATTTTATTATATTCGGGAACTTGTAAAAGAAATGAGAATGCATTTGTTGTTTGAATCAATTCATAGCAACCCCATCTTTAGATATTGTTATACTGATACAAGACTACAAGAAAATAATGTTTCGATAGAATAAAAGGAGGTACCCATTTTCAATCCCGATACCAAACAACATATAAAAGATACATATTAAATCATATTCCAATATCTAATATCATGATATCCCGATATCTAATATGCCTATAAATATAAGTGCCCCAATAAATCATAACTATTAATAAAGTCTTTAAAATAGTTTTTAAATATTTAATTATTCATGAAAATTTGAGTGAAATATTTAAAATATTCAACCAGTCGTATAAAATTCTTTTTTTAATTTCTTCCCATACATTTTAATTGAAATCCAAAATTTAGTTAATTTAAATTAGAAAGGAAGCTTTAAATGTTTTTAAACTAATATTTGAAGTACGATTGTTGAAGTAATTCATAAGAAGAAAAAGAAAAAAAATACTATTAAGAAGAAAAAATTAATCATTGAAGTTAAACAAGTTATAGTGACAATAAAATTACGGACTAAACTTAAACAGCGATGGCTTCAATATTTTTGGTTGCAGCTCATGAATTTTCATTATGAGAGAGACAACAACAGATTGATATATCATGTTTCTATCTCCTGGAAGTATTGGTGGACGCGTGAAAGCAATGATATTTGAAGATGGTGAAAATTTACAAATAAGAAATGAGGAGGAGAGTGAGGAGGAGAGTGGCGTGGTAGGTTGAAATGAGAGGTGAAATTTTTTCTTTTTTTAGCGAGAATTTGAAAAAATGAACAGGGACTTATATGAAATGAATTCAAAACCCAAAAATAACAGTTCCAGAATGAAGAAAAAATAGAATTGATATTATATGTTCATGTAGAATAGCTACAAGAAAAATAGCATTCTATATAAAAAGATTGAGATATATTCAGAACATAGACTCTATTTTTTTATTTTAAAAAATACACAAATGGACTGCTGTGTACAAACAAATATCTTTTTTTTTTTTTATACACCCAATCTAAACACACATTTAAAGGAAATCAAAGACTCAGTTAAACCTCTGCTATGGCAAACTTCAATTGACACTTGACAAATTCTGTTTTTGATCTGCAGTTTGACTATGTTAAAATTGACAACTGTTGATTGACAAAAACTTAGTCGTCATAGCTTTCAATCGCCCTCTTGATGTGAATTTTTTTGAATTCCTAACAGTGATCAAAGATGCTCCAATCTATCCTTTGGAAGGGCCTTAGTAAAAATGTCTGCAAGTTGATCTTAAAATTGACAAAATTCAAAGTAAATGAATTGTTGTCGAACAAGATCCCGAATGAAATGATGTCGGATATAAATGTGTTTGCTCTTGCTATGGAAAATAGGATTCTTTGTCATGGATATTGTGCTTTGATTGTCACAATAAATTTTAATGGGCTTACATACTTCCATTCCAAAATCTTCAAATAGTCTTGCCATCCAAATGGCTTGTGTGCTTGTGGATGATGCCACTATATATTCTTCTTCAGTTGTAGATAAAGCTATAGTGAGTTGCTTTCTACTACTCTAAGAAATGAGATTTACTCCATAGAAGAAATCATATCCATAGGTACTCTTTCGATCATCCAAGCTACCTGCCAAATCTGCATCTGTGTAGGCTACAACATTGAAATTATTAGTAGCTTTATAAAACAATCCAAAATATTTAGTTCCACTGACATATTTCAGAATTCTTTTAGCTACCTGTCAATGAGACTCTTGAGTTTGTTGCATGAATCTAGCAACTAGACTTACAAAAAACAAAATATCTAGTCTAGTAGATGTTAGATACATAAGACTGCCAACCAGAGATCTATAAAGAGTGGCATTATAAGGTAGAGTTTCATCTTCCTTCATCATTTAATCCCAACAACAAGAGGAGTGCCCACTGATTTACAACCTTGCATATTAAACCTTTTTAACATATTTTCAACATATTTGGATTGACAGATAGATATACCAACAACTTCTTGGTAATTTCCAAACCCAAAAAATATTGCATTCTTCCCAAATCAGACATCTCAAATTCAGATTTCATAGCCTCTTTGAACTTCTCCACAAGTGATAATGAGGTGCCCAAAAATATTAATTCATCCACATAGAAGCAAAGAATGATTAAATTTGATCCTACATTATTTTTGTAGACAGTACTCTCTGAAGAACATTTAAAAAATCCATGACCAAGAAAATACTTATCTCTTCTAGAGTACCAACCTCTCAGGGCTTGTTTAAGACCAAAAAGATCCCTTTTAAGCCTATAAAACTTATCTTCATTTCCCCGAGCAATGAAACCTTGTGGCTGGTCCACATAAACTTCTTCCTTCAAGTATCCATTTAAGAATGCAGATTTAACATCCATTTCATAAACTGTTAACTATAACTCAGACGCAATGGAAAGAAAGGTGCTTACAGTTTCCATTCTTGCTACCGGAGAAAATGTCTCCTCATATTCAATTCCTTCTTGTTGCACATATCCTTGCTTTATATTTTCAAATACTTCCATCCATATTGAATTTTATCTTTTAAATCCACTTTACTCCAACCATTTATTTTCCATCAGGAAGATCGGCTAACACCCATGTATCATTCTTATTAATTTGAGACATTTCAGCATCAATGGCTTGCATCCATAGCTCATTAGTACAAGATTATTTAAAATTATAAGGCTCAACATGTGTAGAAGAAAGCAAAGCAAAGTTATCATCAGCATACCTACCTATCTCATATATTTCCTTCAAACTTCTTGTTTTTCTATGAGGGCTACATGGAGTCCTTACTTGGGTGTCAACATGAGAACTGGTTGATGAAGTAGAAGAGGATTCCTTTGATGGATAAGTCCTTGAAGGTGATCCCATATTTGTTTCCGTAGAGGGCTGCACTGATCGAATACTATTATCAATATTAAATTTTCAATATGATGAGTAATTATCTTATCTTCTCCTTCATTTTTAAAATAAACTCCCCCTTCATCAAAGATCACATCTCTACTAATATGAAACTTATTAGTACGAGGGTCATGACATCTATAAGCTTTACTTTCTTCTAAATATCCAATAAAAATGCATTTCACAAATTTTTCATCTAACTTCTTTCTTTGTTGTTGAGGAATATGAACAAAACATGTAGACCCAAAATTTTTTAGATGACAAACATTTGGCTTTCTACAAAACCAAGTCTCATAAGGAGTAGAAATTTTTACCATCTTTGTAGTACTTCTATTGAGAACATAAATAGCTGAATGCACTCTTCCTGCCCAATACATGTTTGGCAAACACATTTCTTTCAACATACATCTAGTCATATCTACAATGGTTTTGTTTTTCCTCTCCACTACTCCATTTTGTTGAGGAGTATAAGCTGTATTTAGCTCCTTTTTAATGCCATGGGAAATGCAAAATTCTTTGAATGCATTAGAGGTGAATTCTCTACCTCGGTCA
This sequence comes from Taxus chinensis, assembly GCA_019776745.2. Taxonomy (NCBI): domain Eukaryota; kingdom Viridiplantae; phylum Streptophyta; class Pinopsida; order Cupressales; family Taxaceae; genus Taxus; species Taxus chinensis. The sequence goes on along the minus strand of CM034151.1, from coordinate 252,425,927 downwards.
GTTCTTATAACTTTCAAATAGAAACCTGATTCCTTCTCAACAAGTGCTTTAAATCTTTGAAAGCAACTAAAAGCTTGAGACGTCTCACTTAAGAAATAGACCCAAGACATCCTTGAAAAATCATCTACAAAGAGAAGAAAATATTTGTTCTTTCCAAGAGACAAAGTTTGCATGGGACCAAAAATATCTGCATGTACTAAAGCCAAAGGCTCATGTGCTCTAAAATGATGATTAGGAAAACTTTCTCTATGTTTCTTCCCTATTAGAAAACCTTCACATACCTATTTTTTCTGGCTTTATGAAATATGGAAAACCTCTCACCAAGTTCTTATTTTGCATGAACGAGAGAGATCCAAAATTAAGATGCCCAAACCTCTTATACCAAATCCAAGGATCATCAACAAAAACCTTCAAACAAGCTACATCAGATTCCATTTTTAGACAAAAACATCCTATTATGTGTCATAGGAGCTTCAGCAACTAGTTCATTGTTGTTAAAAATATTACAAGACTTTCCTTCAAAAACAGCCTTGTAATTTTTAGTATTTAGCTTCCCTATGCTAATCAAGTTATGCTTTAATCTTAGAACAAACAAAGTGTCATGTACATACATAGTACTCCCATTCTTCATTTTTAAAGCAAGAACACCTTTTCCCATTACTTATGCTTGATTATCATTACCAAAATTGACTTTCCCCTTCACATTCTCATCTAACTTTGCAAACAAAATTTTATTTCCAGTCATGTGATTTGAACATCCACTATCTAAATACCAAACAAAATCATCTTCGGCTTCAAAGCTATTTGATGTGAAAAACAAAATTTCAGATTTCTCACCTTTGTCTTTACTAAAATTTTCTTGAGAGGTGTTTCTTTTCTTTTTGAAACAATATTGTTCAATATGACCATCTTTACCACAATAGCTACAATGAAGGTGGCCTCTCCCAGGGTTGTTGCTTCTTCCTCTACCACGACCTCCTTTTCCATGAAATCTTCCATGGCCTCTACCTCCTCTATATGATGAGGAAAAAATAGAAGCCTCATTCATGGAAGATTGTTTTTTCTTTTCATCAACCTTCAACTTGGTTTGGAGGGCTTGTTTCGGGGGTTCCTCGTTCCTTTTCAACCTGTTTTCATGTACTTGAAGGCTTCCAAATAAATCACTAAGAGTTAGTTGTGATAAATCCCTTGACTCTTCTATAGCAATGGTAATGGGATCAAAAAAATTAGGAAGACTTCTTAACACTTTTTCAACAACCCTCCTATCTTCAAGAGATTCACCATGGGCATGAATAGAATTCACAATATTTTGAACTCTGGTAATAAAATCTTCAACACTTTCACTTTCTTTCATAGAAAGAGACTCAAAATATCTACTTAACATTTGTAGTTTGACAATTTTTACCTTAACGGAACCTTTATAGGCCTTTTCCAAGGATTCCCAAGCATCACGTGACATCAAACATTCTACAATATTTGGAAATATTGAGATATCAACTCCTGTTTGAAGAATGAACAGAGCTTTGGCATTTTTTTTCTGTTCTCATTCAACGTTGTCTTTTGATCAGCAGATAGAAGATTATAGGCGGCTTCATCAGCTAGCTCTGAATATCCTGAAGAAACAAGCATCCACAGTTCTTGTGAGATTAGCATAGTTCTCATCTTCACACTCCAATACTAATAGTTCTCCCCACTAAAAAGAGGAATTTGATACTGCACAGTATTGTTAGTCTGGGCCATTATACTAGCTTGCAGCAGTCAAATAAACAACTTATATATGCATCTCTGATACCAATTGAAAAACTCAACAGGGACTTATATGAAATGAATTCACAACCCAAAAAGGACAGTTCCAAAATGAAAAAAAAAAAGAATTGATATTATATGTTCAGGTAGAATAGCTACAAGAAAAATAGCATTCTATACAAAAATATTGAGATATACTTAGAATAGAGACTCTCTATTTTTTATTTTATTTTAAAACATACACAAATGGCTTGTTGCGTACAAACAAATATATGATGTTTTTTTTGTTTTCTACACCCAATCTAAACACATATTTAAAGGAAATCAAAGACTTGGTTAAGCCTCTGCTGTGGTAAAATTCAATTGACACTTGGCAAATTTAGTTTTTGATCTACAGTTTGACTGTGTTAAAATTGACAATTGTTGATTGACAAAAACTTAGTCATCATAGCTTTCAAAGTTAACTCTTTATTAGCATGCATAACACTGATTGAACTTTTCATTGTGATTTTTATAGGTTGTTAAGCCTATGCCATTGATAGAACTATCTTATGAAGAGATTAGATACCTATATCCCTTGTAATGGGTGATTATTTCTTGATTTTATAGGGTACATTGTTGACCTTGTCGATCTTACATTAAATCTCACATGTTTCTTTAAGTATATCAAAAGGTTGAACTATTTGGTTATATAGATACATATAGGGGATAAATTTGATGGATATTTTGAATAAAAAACTCCCTCTTGTATATTTGATAATTGGTCAATAGGAAATTACCATTATTTAAACCAGTTTTTGTTGAGTGGTATCATATAGAATGGTTTACATCCCTTTAAATGTTGTAATGGTCTATATGTGTAATGATGATCTTGAATGGTTGACTCCTTTGTTTTTATATGATCAAGTTGATTGTTTTTTGTAACGTTGTTGATGATGGATACTGATGCTTTTAACTTTAATCGGTTTTATTTTTAGAAGAGGAAGATCAATATCTAGCAAGGGTTCTCAAGTCTGATTGACATGTACAATATCTACTGAATCGAAGAGCCTATTCATCATGGTAAATCTAACTCTAACCCCTCACCTAAAATATATTATAGTTATCTTATCAGGGCAAGAATCCCACAACAGGATTTGGAATCAATTGATTAAGAGCATCATAAGGGCAGCAGATTGAAGGAGATTTCTAATCAATATGACTCCATACCAATTAAGAATTTGGACATTGTTATCCAAATTAACCCTAATGAAGATTTAGAATGAAAGGTTGTGGGTAAGAAGAAGAGAGGCCTCCTTAAGAGGTTTCTTGAACCTTTAAATATGCAGCTACCGTCTTAAAATAAGGGGTAAGTCTAGTTTCATTTTTTATCATTTTATGTTACACATTGGAAGATTTTTTGATGCTCCTTTGTTTTATTTGTATAAGGTTGGGGGTGCCTTTCAAAAACCACTTTGATCTTTCTATAGGATCAAGTTTGTTTGATCTAGCCCTTGGGTTGATGTTGTTCTTCATTTTGTTGTACGTTGGTCCAAATTGCTATATCTTCTGTTGTTTGTATAAAAGGTTTGAGGATGAATTTCAAAACCTCCTTATTTCCTAATCTAAAAAAACTCAAAATGGGATACAAATAAAAAGTAAGTGTCCATATTTAGCACTTTGTTTAGTTACACGTCTTATATAATGTTAATGAAAATAAATTTAAATTTCTATGGACTAGTTTTTAATCGAGTGATTTTATCTATTACTTTAATTCTTGAATTCACTATTGATAAAAAAAATCTCAACTCTTAATTTTGAATAATATAACAGATATTACTTTCTATTAGTATATCTCATCTTCTTGTAATATTTTGGTTTATAGAGTTACAATACTTGTAACATGAAATTTATTTTCCAATGAGAGATACCACGCAGCCACTATTCTTTGGATTATTATATTATTGTCACATTATATTATTGAACTATACTAACAATACGATGATTACGTGATCCTTGATTATTTTTAGTGTTTCACATGATGTATTTCACCGGTATAAAAATAGAAAATTATTTGAGAGAAAATAGTCCAAACTCATCAAGAGGACAATAAGAAATTTCCGGGATACTAAAATAATATAAATTTACCACCAAGAGGTTATGTAGTTTCGATCGTACACATAATATCATAAGATTTGTAGACTAGATGGTTTTGTGATAGGCATGGTAAGGTGAATAATATTTTGGTCATGTGTCCAATCAAACCCGTCATTATATATTAGTTTTTCAAATATCTTCAACCCAATAGTTATTTAAGATAATATATTTCTTCCTTAATTACATTTGAAGGCATATCTCTTGATCGTGAATCAAGAATCTTATATGATACAAATCATCAGATGAATAGCTATATGAGGGATGTTGAATCTATGAATAACCACTTGTTTTAATATTAGTATCTTCATAAACATTTTACTTTTCTTTTTTCAAACACATGCATACTGTGAAAACTTTCATTTCAAACATTTCATTTTATTTAATCTTTTAAATAGAAAAGGTATCCAATTGTTTTGAATCATGGGCGTAGTTAACAAAATCTCATCTACATTGTTGAACACTTGGTAACAATTGCATTGAATGTCAAGGGAGGCGCAAACCTTTTTCTACATAGTCTTACATTTGATTAGAAAATTTAAGCTAATAATAGCTCCCCATTTCTTCCATTTCCCATACATATATTTTTGTAATGTTGTTAATTTACTTCCTCGCCTTTTGATGAAAGGGAAATTGTTACTGCATAAATAGGGTATGGTGTTTCGTGATATCTGCATTTCTTTTAGGCTAGTTTATTTAATATGATTTTTGTTTTATTTCACTAAGCATTGGAATTTCGCAAATACATTGAAGGATGTTCTATATTATAATAAAATTATGCCATTCTTTTTCCAAGATCTTCAATGACATGAAAAACAACCGTGTTCATAATTTTTCAATTATGTAATGGTAGAAGGACTTTGTTTTACGTCTTATGGTTTTTATATTTAGATGGAAGTTACTTTAAAGTTTTGTTAATATATAATAAGGACATCTGACAATTCATTAGTTATCACACATTTAAATATTGTTTCCGTTTTATAGATTAAATAGAGAAGAAATGTGTTTATAGGTTGCAAAAATCACATCATACTTGGAGATAAAAGAAAAGAAATATTAAGGAGATCAAGATCATGAGGAAAAAGTTGTATGTTTCTTTACGAAATGTGGATGGCCATTCAAATATGCCTATAAATATAAGTGTCGGAGTAAAAAGAAAAAAGAAAATCGTAACCATCAAATTATTGAAAAATAACAATACAAATGTATTAATAGAAAATAAAATCTTTTAAATCACATCAAACACTTCATTGATTTTTATTTTGTTTTTGGATTTGTGAGCCAAGGACAAAAATTTCTACATTTCCAATTTAATTCAGATCCACCAATTTGGAGATATTTTTAATATAATCAATCACTTCTTTCATTTATTAAATTAATGAAGTCTTTTAAATATTTTATTATTTTAAAGAATATTTGAATGAAATACTCGTAGCTATCCAACTATTTAATTAATATGTTAATTTGTTGCCATACATTTTAATTGCAATGGGAAATTTAGAGAATTAGAATTAAAAACAATAGAAAAAGAAAATTACCTATTATGTTGTGACAACAAAATTAAGGACTAAACTTAAACAGCGATGGCGTCAATAATGATATTGTGGGAGAGAGTATGTATTTTTGGTTGCAGCTCATGAATTTTATTTCTGAGAGAGACAGCAGCGCATTGATATATCCTGGTTCTATCTCCTGGAAGTATTGGTGGACGCGTGAAAGCAATGATATTCGAAGATGGTGATAATTTACAAATAAGAAATGAGGGAGGATCTCCATTGCTTGTCATGTCACCGTTTGATAACGATCATGATAATGATAAGCATAGTCAGTAGGACAAGAGGGAGAATCGGTTGAAAGCAGAGTAAATTTGTTTCCGTGTGCGCCGCATTTACAGTGAGGGAGGAGCAAAAGGCTCTCCTAATTCTCACATAGTGTATATATATCCTATTCAATCCAGTAGATTAATATACAAGACAGTTTGCAGCGGTGTAGAAGAGACTCTGTTTTTATCGTTGGGTTGAGCAAACAGGAAAATGGAATGGTTCAGCTGTTCAAAGCTGTTGGCCTTTGTTGCCTTGATATGCATAATTCCAGTCATATCATCTTCTTCCGATAGACTATTTGGTGCTTATGCTTGGCGGAGAGGTGATAATGAAAATGTGGGGGTGATAAGGGTGAATATGACGCGCAGATCAGAGCGAGAGGCAGTGTTGAATTTTTCTGAGCGATTGCAGTCTGCAGTGTACCGAAGTAAGAGACGAGTGAGGAAATTAGAAGGGTTTGTGAAGCAGCAGGTAACCAAGTCTAAGTCTCAGTCTCAATCTATACATGAGCTAGACCCTGAGACGCCAGTTCAAGTGGGAGATGGAGAATTTCTGATGAAAGTTGCAGTGGGAACCCCCCCTGTGAACTTTGAAGCCATTGTGGACACGGGGAGCGACCTGATATGGACTCAGTGCAAGCCTTGCGAAGACTGCTTCAACCAACCCACGCCAATGTTCGACCCTTCCAAATCCTCCACATATTCCACGATTCCCTGCACTGATTCTCTTTGTGATGCTTTGGGGGATACACAAACTGGATGCAATCCAGGTTGTAGCTTTTTGTATCAGTACGGCGATGGTTCCTTTACCAGCGGTGTGCTGTCTTCGGAGACATTATCTATAGGGAGTGGCAGCAAGGTTGCGGGCATTGGTTTTTGGGTGTGGACATGACAACGAAGGACAAGGATTCTCTCAGGGCGGAGGTCTTGTGGGATTGGGAAGAGGTGCTCTCTCACTCATCTCACAGTTGGGCTCCAAGGTAGACAACAAATTCTCTTAGTGCCTCTTGTCCATCACGGATTCTTCTTCACAAACCAGCCCTCTCTTTTTCGGGCAGGGCGCTTCCTTGAGTGGAGGAGCCAAGTCTATCCCGCTCATTAAGAGCAGTGTCATTCCCACTTTCTGGTACATTCCCATTACAGGAATCACCCTCGATGGCAAGCCTGTAGATATTCCTGCTGGCACTTTTGACCTGCAATCGGATGGCAGCGGAGGCATGATCATTGACTCCGGAACCACAGTTACAATTTTGGATGAGGCCGCTTACTCTCCTCTTAAAGACGCCATTCAATCAGCCATTGATCTCACTCCTGCAGACGGCTCTTCAGTGGGGTTGGATCTGTGCTACCAAACCTCAGGTAAGGTGTCCTTGCCTTCCCTCACCTTCAACTTCAAAGGCGGTGTGGATTACGAGCTCCCTGCAGACAACTTTTTCATTCAGGTATCTTCCGATCTCTTGTGCCTCGCCATGCTGGGTGAACCTTCAGGGAATATTCCTTCAATCTTTGGCAACATACAACAGCAAAACTTCCACATCCTTTACAATGATGCCCAGAACACACTCTCTTTCAAGCCCACTAAATGCGATTCTCTTTAACTTCTACTTGTCCCTCACCTTCACCTTCACCTTCACCATGTGTGTCAATGTCATGTAAGCTTCTTCTTCTTTCCTAAGTTAATGTATTTAACTTTACGTGTATGTTTCTCCTTTTATCTTTTACCAACCATTTCACACACAATGTTACAAACGGCACACCAACACCATTGTTCTGATTTCTTATCTTTTCACTTATATATAACAATTGAATAACTAGCAATTTCGATACGCTAATGATGGAGATGGGTGTTGGGAAAATACAAAAGAAATTTCCTAGTGCATTTACACGCCAATAATATGTCTTCATTAATCCGTATCTAGGATTCCAAACAAACATAAATGTTATATGTTTCAATACTTGAAAAAAAAAAAAAAAGTCTTCAATTTTCCAGATCACTACAAGAAATTATTGTACATGACAAGATGAAATTCATTGAGAATAACACCCAAATAATTTGAAATGTATAAATTTGAATGATTTTTTTTAAAGCTAAGACTAATAGCTGAAGAGGCTCTCGATTGCGGAACAAGCTAGCCATCCAAGATAACAAAGATGTATGTATCGTCATAAGCGAGGCTAATATTGGAACTGATTGTGACAACCAAATCATAGTTAATGTATTTTCTCTGACACCTTATAAAGACAACAAGCTAATCTTATCTCAAACCACTCTTACAAAAACCAAAAAGGTTTGAATTTTTGGTAGCTTCAAAATCAAATGGAAGGCTAATGTATTTTTGAATTCTACTCAATCAGTATGGAAAGGATGTGTCATTATTCTTTTAGACACAACTCCCAGATGTGATATTTACACCCATCATTAGCAAATGGATTTTACTATATTTGGGAACTTGCTAAGAGAAATGAGGATGCATTTTTTGTTTGAATCAATTCATAAATAATACCCCATCTTCATATACTACTTGCGCTACAATATAATGTTTCCATACAATAAATGAGGTACCAATTTTGAAGCCTAACACCAACCAAAAAAGAAAAGATCCAAATTATATATACAAATGGGGATGAAGATTTGAACAAACAATCACAAGAGAAAGATCAAACCCCACAATCTAAGTTATGAAACTTGGAGTGTAGAGACAATTCTATTATATGCATTAATATTTGTAGCAAAAAGTATGAAAGGGACTTCGAGGAAAACTGTAAACCCCATATTGTATCAACAACCACTTTTTTGCATGAATTCCCAATGGTCTAATACAAACCATCTTTAAATTTGAAAATATAATGTAATTGATTTTAGACCATTAAAAACTCAGATCATTATTTATTACTAGCCAATGGAACACGAATGTTCAAGGAATAACACCTACATGAAAACAAAACTCATTGTTAGATATCCATTTTAGTCATTCCCTATCGTAAACATTTTGTAATGCCCTGCTTCGTTGCACCCACTAGGAGAGGAGTGGGTTCCCTTCCACACCTATCCCGTTGATATATACGAGAGTGTATTTCACCTTTTTCTCGAACAAGTTGGGAGGTGTTGTTTTGTAGTAGGAGGCAAGAGAGTGTTTTTAGCGCTCTGCCTAACAGTCAGTGTCGATTGACAAAATCGGTGCTGACTAGTATGCGATCGACGTCGATTGGAATACAATCGGCGTCGACTATAAAGTAAATGGCGTTGATGGAATGAGTCAGCCCCGATTGGAAAGATGAAACATTTGGAAGCATTGAGAAAAATTTTGATGAAATTTTAATGATATTGATTTTGATAAATATGAACCTAATGACAATTTTTGATGTTGTGGATGCACGCACGAGAGGTCCTACACATGCGGAATGCTATTCCTGAGCTACTGGAGACTATACTGCCAGATGTGACAGATGATGAGTGGCGCCATCTGGAGTTAGCCAGACTAGGGGTTTTCCATTATTATCGATGGGTACCCAGAGACATGGAGCTGATGCGACCGTTGATGCAGCGGTGGGATAGCTAGACATGCACTTTCTGGTTTCGGATGGGTGAGATGACAATCACCCATGAGGACATCTATAGGATCCTCAGGTTGTCGATCACCGGGGACCTGATAGAGATTACTCCACGGGAACAGCAGAGGAGGGCCCTGGTACAGTTATATGGGGACAGGGCAGATGATTCAGAGATAGTGTCTGGGGCTGTGAGGATAGCTTCACAGTACCAGAAGGATGATCCCAAGAGCAGACTGATAGCATTGATCCAAATGGATATCTCATACTATGCACTACCAGATTCCGAAGGTGGATGGTTCCCACTGCTCCTCCTTGACTGCGTCTGTGATATCCTGGAGTTGATGCAGGTATTCAAATTCACCGATGTATTATTAGCACAGATATATCATGAGCTGTGGATGTATTCCATAGGAAGACGGACCGGGATAGATGTCATTTTTGTGCTCCATTGTTGGGCTTATGAGCACATATCAGTGATTAGACCATCCAAAATTCCATGGATCCTAGCAGTAAAGGGAGCCCTTGAGTATGGGTTTCGATGATGGCAGCCAGACATGGCCCTCGGAGATACAGGGAGATCGTCAGAGTGGTATTCCCAGAGATTCATGACACTGACACCATCACAGGTTATATGGAGGCCATACAGGGTCTATCCTACATGGTCCGGATAGGACGCCCACTTAGTGGAGCTGAGACACAGCAGAGTGGTCAGGGGTCGCAGGCCAGAGATTTTAGAGAAGGTCTCATTTATACAGGTGATGAGACAATTTGGATTGATACAGATTATTCTGACTGTATATGTGCCATACAGATAGGATAGCAAGGAGATAGATCTGTCGATACTTGTTCCAGTAGATCCACTCAGGGAGAACCTACCTCCCACAAATGATGATGATGATGTAGGAGTGATTGAGGGCTATGAGGTGTGGTATCACGAGGAGCTACCACGGCATCTCACAGTGTCTGCAGAGTCAAACAAGGAGGATACAACGGCGGAGCTAGAGATACTATAGGGAGATCATGCTGCCTTGGTACAGACACACCAGACTGCTCTGGAGGAGATTAGGATTCTAAGGGAGGAGAGGGACACAGTGATACAGGAGAGAGCCACCACTCGTCAGGAGCGGGATACAACTATCCTGCAGATTGATAGATATCATAGACGCAGAGAGGCCCTCAAGGTAAAATATGGTGATACAGGCACCACATCAAAGATAGGGGCACAGGGTACTATAGCAGGAGGACCAAGAGCAGCAACATCGATGAGAGCACCCAGCATCAGCATCGATGAGAGCACCCAGCATGGTGAGTCTGAGTACCTATCAGGCTTTCCTTGCCGAGGTGAGATACTACGAGGATGCCTTTACACAGCTTGCCCCAGATGTGCCTCGTTACGGAGTGAGGAGGTTGTAGGGTCATGACTGCGGGCACCTCCAGTTATGTAGGTGATGGTTAGGAGAGAGATCCCGTGCCTGAGGAGGGAGGAGGAGACATCATTTTCCATTTATCTGATTTTACTATATAGAGATGATATTTGTAGAGACATACCAATGTAGCCTCGATTTGAAGGCATTTTTGATACAATGTATACGGCTCGATATGAAGCCATTCATATATATATATATATATATATATATATATATATATATATATATATATATATATATATATATATATATCTTTGTGTTATGTGATTGGACTCATGCTTTTAACTTTGATGGATACAGATAGATAGATGTGATTTAATTTTGAGTTGTCATGGATGAATAATTGACTAAATTAACATGTTAAGATGTTAATTAATTTAAATGATATGGATAGATGGATCCCCATAATATGTGTTGCTTTGATGATTTTAGATGAAGTACATGAGATGAGCATAGATAGATGATAGATTTGATTGATTAAATTAACATGTTAAATGTCAATTCAACTAGATAAATAACAAATGAACATGGGTAATGTCCATTTGATTTGATGAAAATAAAGTGATGTAATGATCTTATCCCTTAGAAATAAAGAATCACTACACATGGATAGGAAAAGAATGATAATTTAGTCCCCTAACCAACCATAAATAGAGAGCTTGATGGTAAATTGAAAGACGATGCACATAAGGCCATAGACACGGATAAAATAAACCTAACGCTAGTTAGTCGCAAACCAGATTTAGGAGGTAGATAAGGACGAGAGATAAGTATGCATCTCATCAGAACACGTGAAGGATTTAAATACGTGCCCATATTGGGATAACAGGGTCTCCATATGATCGAAAAGGTCTCATATCACAGCTTCATGATTTTTCTTTTGATAGAAAAGTAAACTGATCAATGCGGGTAGTTTTCTAGATATGGAAAGACTAATCGATACGGGAAGTCTTTCAAAGATGCTAACAAGTGAAAAAATTGGCCGAGAGGGGAAGTTTGTTACTGCAAAGGCTCAAAATTCAATAAAACAAACAGCTTTCCTTCAAGGGAGCGGTCTGTATTTTGAATTTGATGGTAGCCATCCTTCAAGGAATGGTCTACATTTTTTATTTATTTGAGAAGGCATGGATAGCTGTCCTTCAAGGGATCAGTCTATCTTTTGGGACTAGGAACGCATCTTCTTCTTTTGTAGCTTTAGAAGAAGCTGAGTTTAGACCAGATAGATCAGATACAGGGAAAGAAAATGTATATAAGCACGTACTCATGCCCCAAGTGAATTTGATCAAGATGAACATCTAGGACAGATGAAGTAGTGATTAAGGTATTCCTACCATGAGGAGGAACAAATCCGTAAGGAAAATGCCATGAGTAGAGCCACGGTACTCATATTTAACGTATAAAAAGAAATAACGCAGAGAACCACATAGTTCCAAATCACTGTGAAATGCATGACTGGTTACAGATGGATGAAAGACTTGTTTTACGACTAAGATCGTGTAAGATAGATTTTAACAGTAGAAGGGCCTTAGATGTAAAGCATTAATAGGTTCCATTTCGGGTATACCATCCATGGAAGATAAGCGATAAGCCTCTGACCCATACTTATGAGTGATAACATACGGTCCCATCCAGTTAGGAGAAAACTTACCACGTTGACTCCATTCCAGAGTAGTGGCATTTTGGTTTTCTTTATGAACAAGATCACCGACTTGAAAATCCCGCTATTGCAAATGCTTGTTATAAGCACACTTGACACGCTCAAGATAGACTTTATGATGTTCAAGAGCGTTAAGATGACGTTCATACTAACAACTCAAGCTGTGCTAGATGGTTTTGATGATAGTCTTCATCAGAGACCAACTCTCTAAGAGAGACGAAAAGAGAGGGAATATGTACTTCCAAAGGAAGGACAGCCTCAGACCCATAGACGAGAGAGAAGGGAGTAGCACCAGTAGGGGTACGAATGCTAGTCCCCATAAGCCTATAGAGCAAAAGGGATGTGTAAATGCATATTCCTACCAGCTCAACTAGTTACCTTTGCGAGGATATTACACAAAGTTTTATTAGAAGCCTCAGCTTGGCCGTTAGCTTGTGGATAATATGGAGAAGAAAATTTGAGTTTAATATTGAAGGTGTCACAAAGTTTCTACAAATCTTTATTTTTTAAAGACTTGCCATTGTCTATAATGAGTTTGTGAGGAACACCAAATCAACAAATGATGTGTTGATAGACAAAATCAACAATAGGTTTAGCTTTGGTCGATGAAAGAGGACTAGCCTCCACCCATTTAGTGAAGTATTCTGTGGCAGTAATGATAGATTAATGTCGCTACGAAGAGCACGGATTGATGAGACCAACGAGATCAAGACCCTGTTGTGAAAAAGACCACAAATCCGTTGTAGGTTGCAAAGCCTGACTAGGGATATGTGTAAGATTAGCGTGTTGTTGACACTTAACACATTTCTTGACATATTCACAGCAGTCTTGATTAAGAGTAAGGCCAATAATAACCTAAACATAGCATGCACTTAGCCATGGCCAAACCACCAAAGTGTCCACCACAAATACCGTCACGGACCTCCTGAATGGCCTTAGATGATTCAGGGGTTTTGAGGCACCGAAGCAAAATACCCTCAAAACCACATTTGTAAAATATTTCACCCTGAATAGCATAGCGGTTTGCACGTTGGATAAAAGATCTTCTACCATTAGAAGTCAAATCTAGAGGAAGCACTGAGTAAGATAGATAATCAAAAATGTGTTGATACCACTCATCTTGAGTGTCAGTCGTGACGGTGTTGATTGAAGTCAACTGCCTGAGAAGAGATGGTTGGTCTAGACGCTGAACAACCACATAAAGTTGTGAGTCTTCAGTGAATGGAGAATAAAGGAGGCTAAAGAAGCCATCGTATCTGCAAATCAGTTTGTAATGCAAGGAATAGCCTGGATAGTAAATTTATCGAAAGATTGAAGCTGAAAGAGAATGATATCATGATATTTTTCAAGCATATCATTTTTGCACTTATAGGCACCAGTGACTTGATTAACGATGAGCTCAGAGTCACCGAAAAAGTTGATATGGTGAGCACCGAGATTAATGGCATTTTGAAGACCTAAAACGAGGGCTTCATATTCAGCCATATTATTGGTACATTCAAAGTTAAGCTTGTGTGTGACAAAGATAGGCACACCCCAAGGATGAATCATAACAGACCCTGCGCCTCCCCCTTGCTAACACTTGGATCCATCAAAGAATAGTTTTACTTTGAATGGAGATAGACTTATATCAATTTGTTGTATGTACTCGTCTGGGAATTGAGCAATGGGTACTTGAGTGTCCAAAAGAGGGGCATCAGCTAATTGATCAGTGATAACCTGACCCTTGATAGATTTCTGCGAGATCAACTCAAGGTCAAACTCTATCATGAGCATGAGCCAACGAGTGATACAATCATTGTGATAAGGTTTTTCATGCATTTTCTTAAGTGGATTGATACTCATAACAATGTGAGTTTTATGATTAAGGAGGTAATGAAGAAGTTTAGAAGTCGTGAATAAGAGAGCACAACACAAATTTTCAACTTCGGAATAGCGAGTTTCATACTCATTAAGAGCGCAACTGATATAATAGAAAGCTTGTTCCTTACCATTAGCATCTCAATGTGAGATCATGGCTCCCAGAGCATGGTCAGTCAGGGAAATATAAAGATAGAATGGATCCCCCTCACATGGAGGTGTGAGCATAGGTGGAGAAAGAAGATAAGCTTTGAGATCATAAAATACTTTTTGGAAATGCTCATCCCATTCAAAATGAACATTTTTACAGAAGAGATGATGAAAAGTTTGACAATGGTCTGAAAGCTGCAAGATAAAACGATGCATCGATTGAAGGCATCCTTGAATACCAAAGAGCTGCTTTAAGTTGGAAGTAGGAGGCATCTCAATGATAGCCTTTATTTTTGTGGGATTGACCTCAATACCCCTGATAGAAATGATAAAGCCTAAGATTTTACCAGTGAGAACGCCAAACATGCATTTAGATGGATTTAGGTGAAGAAAAAAATGAATGAGTCTCTCAAAGAGAGGCATAAGGATGAGAAGATGATCTTGACAGTGTTTGGATTTACCGACGATGTTTTTGATGTAATATTCTATAGTTTTGTGTAATAGGTCATGTAAGATGTAGGTCATTGCGTGTTGATAAGTTGCCCCTGCATTCTTAAGACCGAAGGGCATGAGACGATAACAAGAAGTCCCCCAAGGAGTTATGATGGAATTCTTGTTCTGATCCTCTGGTGCAATGAGAATTTAATTATACCCAGAGAAACCATCCATAAGAGAAAGCATCTCATGACCTGTAGTTAAGCCCACGAGTTATTCGATATTAGGTTATACTTTCCCATTCCAAATCCCTTCCACACGCATCGATATAGATAAATTTTTGCGAACGCGGGATTCTGTAGATAATCAAACCCTACCGAATAGGGTTTGGCCCTAGGAGGAGAATATGGATGATAGCGAGGTGCATCAAGACCACCGTAGATGAATTCAGTCTTTCATTGGGAAGACCAATGGTGACGATGCGGCCAAGACCTCGTTGATATTCAGGTTGTTTTTCTGGCCTACCATACTCGTTAGGTTTGAGATGGGCGTCAAAAGAGAGAAGGGGAAGCTCTCCTAACAAAAAAATGTTGTAATGTATCTTCAAAATTTTATAGATCTAGTAGTTTTATTGCAAGTATGGAAGAGGATGAACAAGCCTCGTCAGGAGAATCAGCATTCTCCTTTGGAGGGACAGACCATGTGGTCATGTCACATTGTGCGGACGGAAAAGGGTCTCCTGGATGAGTATAGATTTTTCCCTCATACTAATATTTTATACATCAATGGAGGGTTGATGGGACACAGTGCATTGTATGGATCTAGCAGCATCCAAGGATCATATTGTAGTGGAATTTCCCTTCAACAATGTAAAAAATCTCGTGAAGAAGTTTCTTGCCTACCCGAATGGGCAGGACCACAGTTCCTAAGGTAACCGCCAGCTGATCGTTAAATGATTGAAGGGAAAAAGGTGGTGGTGACACTATGTTCTTTAGTAACTTAAGTTGCTCAAATGTGTGGGAGGAAATGATGTTGAGTGCAGCACCACTGTCGATCATAGTCTGTTTTAACGTAGTGTTATTGATTTGAACTGTGATAAAGAGAGGAGCCTCTAAATCCTCAGAAGAAAGGGGAGGAATTTTAGAATCCTCAAAGGAGATGGTGGTTGACGATCTATTCAACCCAACAACCATCTTGAAAGGCTGGGGCTCATTGTAATTCACCGCGATGCTATGCAAATTATCAATCAAAGCCTGACGATGTTGGGGAGATGACTGAATGAGGTCAAAAAGAGACATTTTGACCGGAGCATGGGTGAGTTGTTTCATAACACTCTCCTTAACTGATATGGGAATCTGAGCCTGAGGTGAAACATGAATAGAGACCCTAGGTCTCGGGGCCGATGAGGAAGGAGGATATCCTTCGGGGTTAGTAGAAATAATGACTCGTGGTCGAGGAGCTGCAGAAGACGATGGATTATCATACTGTTGTGTTTTAGTGGCGATAAAAATTGCATCAATTTGAGAGGGTGGAAGATCATCCAGAGTGATATCAATGGAATTGGGGGCATGAATAGACCATTCAGGCTCAGACGTAATTAGGATGACAGGAGACACTTATTCTTCTTCCTCCTCTAACAGGAGATCATTTTCTTCCAAGAGGTTGTTAACGACAGATTGAAGGGCTTTACATCCCTCGGTGTCATGACCTATAGTAAGCACAAATCACATCAGAGTTGAACCATGCAGGTTTTACTCCTTTGGGATTATAGGGTTTGATTGGAGGAAGTGATATAAATGAATATTGGATAAGTTGGCAAAGGATTTCAGTATAAAATCAGGTAGACAAAGATGTGGATAGAGGTGAAGGAGGCACGTCTTTAATCTTAGCAGACTGCTGAGGTAAAAGAGCCTACATATCTATTTTGATATTTTTTTAGGGACTTTTTTGCTCTTCTGAACACTAGGAGAAGCAGCCTTAGGTGTTTGAGATGGAAGTAAGTGAGGCAAGATTGATTTTAGCAGAGGAGGAGCTCCTAAGATAGATTTTGAAGATGAAAAAGACATGACAAGTGTCTTAGTCTTCAGAGATGAAGAAGGCTACTTGACCAAAACAAACTATGATTTAGATAAGACTGATTTAGATGGGGAAGGAGCTCCCAAAATAGATTTGATCGGAGGCACGAAGGGTGCCTTGTTTTTTGGTGACCAAGATGATGGTTTTGATAAAAGAGGTGACGCCTTTCCAGTAGGTAAATCCATTTTACGAGGCACCGGTGAAGAAGATGGTGTTATAGAAGAAGATTCCTTTTCAGTGAATAAATCTACTTTTTTATGAGGCATAGAGAGGGATTTTTGAGGGAGAGCACCAAGAGTTTTGATGGTCTGAAATATTGGTTTTCCCTTTTCAGGGATAGTGACAACTTCGACCGCATAAGGTGATTGTAACCGTTTCGGAGGAAGTAAAGGAGATGATACCGATGATGTGACCTTAAACTTAAACTTCGAGTGTTTATGTCTGAGTCCAGAAGTCAGAAGTATGGGTTTCAATGTTATCTCTTTAGATGTTTCCTTAATAGGCAAGGAAGCACTGATGGTGAAAGAGGCAGGTAATGAAGAATCATCCTCTTGTGAGGAGGGTACTTCAGATGCAGTAATTGTGGGTGTAATTACTGTAGGAAAAGAGATAGGAAGGGTCAAGATTGAAGACACTTCCAAAGGCATAGAAGTTGGTACAATTATGGGTATGTTGACCAAAGGCATGGTTGTGGAAAAAATGGGAGCGACAGAGGTAGAAGTATCTGTAGTGGAAATTTGAAGGGATGTAAATGACTCGAACACTGAAATAATATCTGATGACGAGATAGATGAAGATGAAACTGTCTCAGGTATAGGTGGAAGATCAGATAGAGAGGTAGAGGGAGATGACTGTGTTTCTAACAATAAAGGAAGACTCGAAGATGGACCATCCGAGGATGGTGGAATCTCACAATTTGAAGGAGTGGAAGGAATCTCTGATTCAGTTGACACGTTTGAGGATGGCTCAAAATTATAAGAAGAACTATCGGTAGAAATGGAAGTGATAGTATACGTGTTTGGTTTTTGAGACCTCAAAGCGTCATTGTTTGGGAAAGGATTTGGAAAAGGTTGTTTAAAAACATCACGCGCCTGATTTGGGGGGGCATTTGGGTTATCTAGAATGAGCTCGCCTCTATCAATGAATTTTTGGATGAGATTTTTGAAGTTCTAACATCATTCAATGTCATGGCCTTTGTTTCTATGATAATGACAGAAGTCATTTTCACGATACCAGAATGGTCGTTCTCGGTTCTCATCAAAATTTCTAATAGGAGGAAGTTTGATCATGTGAACTTCTAACATTTTGTCTAAGATAGAAGCATATGATTCCCCCAAGGAATTAAAAGACTGAGATGACGGAGGTCCTTAAAAAACAACTGTTAAAGAGTTCCCCAATAATCCAATAGGTCACAAGGTCTATGAGAAGGTCTAGGTCAAATACCATGGTCTGGGTATTTAAATCTTCAAGAGTTCAATTTTCGAACCAATATATAGCTGTCAAATTTACAAGCAAATATAGGTATGGCTATATAACCCTCTAACTGACTTTCAAAGCTAAGGAAATTGAAGATATACCCAAATACATTATATATCAAACCATGATAACATTGAGGAGTAATAAGATTTTAACCGTTGTATCGAATACCTAAGTGAAGCTTGCAGAGTTTTCATACAACTCAGGATATTAAAACCCATATCGACTATACATACAGAGATCCCTCAAAGAAGAAGGGATTCAATATACCCACATAGATATAAGCCCCAACAAAAAAAACATCGAGTTTAAGTTCATACCAACACAAAACATTTATGTTTAGCTCAACGGCTTCAAGTATAATGCCATAAAAACTCTAAATAAATACCATACTGAATCAATGAAATAGTATTTCATTTAACCAAATCGTTCATATACAAAGATAAAATGATATGATTTCTAGATTTATACAAAATAACTAACACCCAAAAACACCTAGAATAAACAAGCTCAATACAAAATTTTGTACATGAAAATAATAAATGGAGAAACATATCAAGGAATTGATAGAGCCTATCATGCTTGGAGTAAAGAAGCCAGTTGAAATTGTGGGATTTGGTTCAACATCTCATATAGGAATTTGGCCAACCGGTTTGCGTGCATCCACAATTCCACCATTTTGCATTTGCTTGAAAGTTTCTAAAGATTTTCTAATGAACCAATTTTCACATATGCACAATCATGGCACTCTAAGGGATAACATCTGGCTGGGAAATTTCTTGAGCATCCTTTAAGTCTCATCATGACCACCATTGTGAACACTTCCAACAACTATGACATTTAATAAAATTGTCTTCCATCAAGACGTTTTGTCAAATAGTTCATCTGCTGAGCATAAATCCACACTTTTACACATTTCTCTACCAACACCAAGTCATCTACAGATCCAACCTTATAACTATGGTTTGAAGAGTAATTGTAGATTGTTCAAAAATATTATTTTACCATATTTGGGAGGATATAAAAATTTATGATGTCTACTTAACACCCAATATTCCCCATTCTAAAAGCTACTGAGGAGATGCTAAAAGAGGTTGTGGAGTTACAGTTCAAGGGATTTTGTTTAACGAGCCCCTTTTGTGCATACATGAAGCTGACATACTCCATGAAACCAAATTATTTGGGGCATTCTGTCAAATAGATCACGTGTCATGTGCATGCTCCCACATTTTGCATACATGTCAACTAGGGAACTTACAATTACAACATCTGGAAAAAACCCCTTTCCATTATGTTGTGAAAGATATGCACACCCTGTTCATAGCTCTTGTTTTGGCTTGCATGGAGAAGAAAGATGATGGTGGGTTATGTACGGAAGAGGAAGGAAACTGTGAGGGTCTCACGTGGAGGAAGAGTGGAAGAGAAAAAACTACAGAGACCTACATGGAATAGTAGGAAAGAGATTTTTCATTGGAGGATGGTGCTATTAGGTTACACTGCACCTAGGACAGACCATCAATAAAAGAAGAAGCAAAATCAATACAACTAGAAAAATATCCCGAATACAACACCTCCTATTACTTAATCATCTTTTTCTTCTTTTGTATATGTCAAAAAAGCCAACGACAAGTAGTAGATATTCACAGAGACTTCGAGCCCACCTAAGATATGTGATGCCGCGAAAAAGACGACGCTCTAGGAACTTGCTTCCACGAACATATAACCCAAAAATGCGACTAAATTTTTGTTTTTTTAATTTATTTAGGTGTATGATTAGAAATCAATCCTTTTATACAAAACTAAGTGTACTGAGCGTTAGTAATAAGGAATAGAAAAATCTTAATTTATATTTAATCATATAGATGTATATAATGTAAGTTTAGCTAAATACATATTTTATTGTTAATTATGAAGTTCAAAATCCATCTTTCATACTAGGTTTAATGTACTAAGAATGTGAAAATGTTTATAATATTGTATTCATTCAAAATTACTTTCTTTAATGTAGGTTATACATATTTGAAAAATGAACAAAAAGAGACAAGAGTTTTAACAGTGGAAATATATTCAAACTTAGGTTTGAATTCATGATTGGGGTGGGTGGCTTTAATAGTCACCTGCCATAAGATTATAACTCCATTCCCTTTACGTGCAGGCTACTCTAAATTGGCCGCATATCTTCATTAATGAATTTTGGATATGCAAATCGTGTACCCCTTTTTTTTTTGGGTCAGCCTGCTACTTATCCTGCCTTGGCCACGTGGATTAAGATGTAGTGGTTAAAGAAGAAGCTACAGGCAAGTGGGGCAGGCGTGTTGCCTCCACTTTCATTGGGTGCTGCGAGGTGTGATCATGTCAAGATCCATAACCGCAGCCTATACAGGAAGACAGCCAGGCAGCAGCAGTCGCAGCAAAGGAGAAGTCTTTTGGGCGCTTCTAACAAGCAGGTTGCCCAACCATGGTTAGCTGTTCAGAAATGAATGCATCCTCAAAATCGGGATTCGCCTTCAAGAGATTTTTATCAAAATTAATCAAGGGACAGTGAGAGTATTACCAGAAGACCTGGTGAAATTTATTACACAGATCTTCTATTGAGATCTTCCCGAATGTATGGTATAGCTCGTAAAAGAGAGTCTCATAGAGGTGGATCTGTTTCATATCAGCGTACTCATGAAGCACAGTTTGCTTTGCAATTTATGAACATTTCATGCGTAGGTTCTATGTATAAAAAAAATTAATATTATTTCTTGGTTGTAGTTTATAATAATATATTTTGTTAATATAAAGGGAATATTAATAGTATATTGGTATTAATAGAATTTAATAATAGTAAATCCATTAGTTTTAATATTACTTAAATATGAATAATATTTAAAATATTAGTTTCCTTATTAAGTATTAATGAAATATGGGTAATGAACTTAATGAACTTAGAACTTTTGCATTAAAATCTTTTTCTACACAAATTAATACGGCATTGAATGGGATTTCAAGTAGATTTGATTCATTTCCCTTTACAATTTGTCAAATAGATTTACAATAAATTCTTAAATGAGGAAAAACATAATAGAGCTAGGACTTAAATTACTTCATTGGCATATTGAAAACTATTTAAAACTTAAGTCTTTCCATCAACAATACAAGAAGAGATAATGCACTAATATTCCCACTTTTCAATACATCTCTTTTAAGTAACCACATGAAATTTAATATGTATATATATATATAATTTTTTAAGTAAATTTCCCAACATTCCTCAAGAGGGTTTCAACAATAATTCCATTAAGTTTTAGAGTAAGCACTACTAACATTTCAACAAGATCAACACACTTATATGAGGTTCCAAGCCAAGTTAAAGGAGAATAAATAAATTGTCTTCCTTCAACTTCAATTCCATCCACATTACAAACCTTACTAATGAAGATCAATACAACTTTCCTTCAACATCTTGTTACACAACATTTTCCACTAATGTGGGAACATTTTACAATAATGGAATCTAAAATACAAAGCATATTATACTTCTTCCACTCTAGGTGGGTAAAATACAAGGTAGTTTCACTTGTCATCTACAAGGCTCCAATGCTACAAACATCAACAAGGTAGCTCCTCCAATAGTTTGCGATTGATTCACAAAAAAAATAAGGGGAGAGGCAGCGCTCTCCTCCCAACCAAGATACCCATGGAGAAGAGAAGCCATCCTCTCCCTTGGCCCCTGAGCCCCACCACATTACAATGGGAGGAGAAAATCCAACTCATGGCAACTACTAGCTTCCACATAACTTACATAAAAATTTCACAATCATTCCATAAACCTTCAAACAAATCAACAACTCAACAAGAGGGAAACCATCAAAACAACAAAGTCACAAGGCTTATCTAAGAATCCATAAGAGTAAGACCTATGGGGAGGCCAATTATGCCTCCAAATGGGAATGGGTGCCACCTAAAAGCCCTCCAATGCAAAACACATTACCCCCTAACAACTCTTATGCCTCCCTCAAGTACCCCTTATCCCTCCATCCACTCTATGCCCCTCTTATAGGCCTCCTCACTATTATGGCTCCCCAAGTAAGAACAAGAAGAAAATGCCAAAGCATTTCTCATTACTAGGGTGGGCACCCCAACCAAACTCCCTCCTCAAGAAAATGATTTCTCTTATGCCTACCTCAAATGAATACCCATATTCTCTCCCATCCCAACTTCGGCATTCTACCCAATTCCCAACAAGAATTCAAACAACCAACATTCAACACAACAATAAATTACATTCATTATAACAAAAAAATAAGCATAATACAACACAAAGCGTTAGAAGCTCCTACCTCTCCATAGGAGAGCTTGTTCCAAGTATGAAGACTCAATCCTCCAAAGATCAAGCAAGCATCCACAAGCTCCAAAAAATTCCCAACAAGTATCAACAAGCTCAAAAATCCACAACTCATTCAAAATCCTCTCCTTTCCAAAATACAAGAGACTAAAACATGAAAACCCCCAACCCCCAAAACAAGCAAAAGGATCTAATAAATAGAGAAGAGAGAGGAAGGGATGATGTGGCTCCAAGTAGGATGCCACCCTCCTTTTCCCTCCACTCCACATCACTTGGTCAACCCTATTCCAATGCACCATTTAATAAGTGGTTGAAAGAAAGGCAAGCACCTTACACACTCCACCTAAGCCCACTCCCCCAAAAGGACAAAATTAAATTTTTGAAAGAAAGTGCAATTAATATTTTACCCATTTTATCCCCCCCAAAACACCTAAAAGACCCTAAATTTGGCCTTCCAACCCCATAGGTATGGTTGGCATGAGGTTTTAAGAGGTGTGGGACAAGTTTTACTTGTCCACAAGCTTTCAAAATTGGCTTTAAGGCCAAATTCGAGTTTCCCATGTGGGGTTAGAGTGTGCTACACTCAAAACTTAAACACACATCAATCCAAACAAAATTCAAGTAAATCAAGCCTAATAAATGAACTATCTTTTGGTCATATCCCTTAATTAGTTAGATCAAATTCAAATTAGCTTAAATAAGACCACTACAACCCATGGCTAACAAGGGTAAACCACCAATCCAAAATCTAAATAATATACCTAGTAAACTTTCATTACTAAGAGAAACACATACACTACAGAATAGAAAGGGAAAATTAAAAAAAAAAAGAATGACCCCTAGGTCACAATTTTCCCTAACAAATAATTCTAACACACACCAAATTACTTGTTGCCTGGTGGACCGTAGTTGGATGATTCTCAATGTCTGAATGTGGTTGGTCTCCCTCCCCATATTGTTGTGAATATAATCTACCTTGTAGAACAAAGAATACCTCCTTCGGGCCTGTTGGCCGCTTAAATATTCATTGCCAAAATACAATATAATCTTAAAATAAACAACACATCAATGGGCATAAAATTTATTGGATTTTCCTTATTTAATTTGCAGGTGCATATTGAAAAGGTATACAACGGCTCAAATATTTGTGTTTATCTGAAAAAATCGATTCATGGGGTGGTCCCCACGTCAATATTCACAACAAATTGATTAATTATTTGATTGAAGCTACACTAAAATCTCTTTCCTACCGTTAATGTCATTCAAAGCCCTAATCCAAAACTCCTTAATTCCAATCTTCATTTTGTATTCACGCATTGCTTTTCAGTCGCAAAGATTGTCCTTCTGCGGAGATCTGAAAGGTGAGTTTTCATTTTTACACAGTAAATTAATGATTGAATTTGTCTGAGACTAGTATTTTTAACAGGTTGAGCTCATGCTTTATCTCCCTCTACTCATTAATGAACATTTTTGTAAAACTTTATACTGAATTTTAGCTTTATGTTTTGACATTTTCAGCCAAGATTCGACAATTGACGGAAATCGCAAGAATATTTACACTTCTGAATTTAATTAGAATGGAAAATCCTGATTGCAACCAAGGATATTCAAACAGATCTTTCTTTTCGTGGCAAGGAGCCCGTGGAGTCGAGGAACGGCTTGAAATTGCGGGTATGTGTATCTCATTGCAGCGAAAACCCTATTTTGTTAACTTTACAGCTTCAATAAAATAAAAATAAAACTCTGATTTCTGCAAAATCTCAGATTCCCCGAACAAAATCGTTAAGCGGAGATGCAGCGCACCAAAGAATAAGCTAAAGGCCGTCAAGAATTTTGAGAATGCAATGGAAAGCATGCCAGAGTTAGGCAGTGAATCAGAATATGACACTGAGGGCTTTTGCCGTGGTTAGAAACGGATTGTAATGTCTGATTAAACGGCCAAGGCTCTGTGCACCTGCCAAAATCTCCATTACAGAAGATACTTGTGCGCCAATTTTGTTCAAGAAAGGCATTCTGAAGTCTTCAAACCCTGGTAAAATCGGCGGCCGATACTTTTCCTCTCGTTTTGATGCAGCGAAGCCGTTGTCCCCTGTAATGGAGTTGGAGAATAATGATACTGATGCCGTTGATTTTGAAGTAGCAGCGATTCTTCTGGATTTGGCATCTTCAGATCAGCCAAACACAATTAATGCAAGCCATGAAATTATACCAGAAACACCGCAGAAGCTGTTAGCGTTAACTGGGATAAAGAAGAAATCAAAT
Organism: Taxus chinensis; assembly: GCA_019776745.2. Lineage (NCBI taxonomy): Eukaryota > Viridiplantae > Streptophyta > Pinopsida > Cupressales > Taxaceae > Taxus > Taxus chinensis. Next base: position 252,401,001 of record CM034151.1, on the reverse strand, counting down.
TGTCTCTCAGATGCTTTTTCATTGTCGAGTTCCAAATGCTGGCCTGAACAAGAGTTCAATCCTCTATGCTATTTGCAGCACATCTTTTCGCCTAGGTAGATTTCTGACCTGCATGAGAAAAATCCAGGTACGAATTCGTCATGCTTATAATTAATAAAATTTAGGGTAAATTGTGCATAAATATGTGTTCAGGACGTTTAAAAGCATGTGAATTCAGCTATTTATATGGCAGGATGTCAAATTATTGCGAAAAACGAACAGAATGACTGAATTTAGGGTAAGATAAGAGTTTTAGCGGTCTGTTAGATCAAGAACAAGTTTCTTGAAAAAACTGTGTAGCAAACTTGTGATCAAGATTTTAGAATTTTCTACATCTGGATAGAGCGTGAACCGAAACTGATAAAATTTTCTGCTAAACAGTTTTCCCGAAAGCTTGATTTTTGAGAAATGAGTATACATTGTGCTATTATTATTGCAAAGCATTTAAATTTTCACAGACACAAACTCAATGATTCAATTTCACGAGTCTTGTACGACACTAATTGTGATTACTGGACTTAGTGAAAAGTTTTCCAAGGAATACCTGTAAAAATATGGTTTTGTAAAAAAATTGCGGAAATTTAACAATGTCTGTAGATATTATCAAACTGAAGAGATTTCCGAATTTTTCCTTAATTTGATAGAATGTTTAAACTGAATTTGCAGGATTTGGTACTCAGACAACTTTACCAGAGATGGTGTGTCAGAAGTTAGCGAAAAGGAAGTCTTTGAATTTGTTAAACCCTGTGCCACTCCGAACTGTTGTTAATGCTAATTATGCTGCTATTTTGGCGGGTGACCGAAATCCGATGTAATTATTTCTGTAAGCCAATTTATTAAACATTTGTATACAGGCACATACAAGTTATCTCTGTGAAATTTTTCACACAAAAAAATATTTAACAGCATTGTATTTGTGGAGGAAGGTGAATAAATTATAATGCAGAAGAATGTAACATTTGAAGGGTAATACAGCTTAATCTTAAGCAGCTACAGTATCTTTGTATGATTTTCAAGGAAATAAAAGATTTTGTGTTTCTATATGTTTCCTACCATCTTTGTTTGCTTGAAGATTATGCATCGTAACAAATATTTATTTTGGTTCTTTTATGATTGGAGACACAGCCTGCTGAAATGTGGTAATTCCACAATAATAGAATCTTTAATTAATTAGAAACCCAAAGAAACACCTACGACAATAGCAACCACAAATACAACATTTACTGTACTTGCATATTTTTATTTCCAAAATTATATGTTTTTCTTTTAACAAACCCAGAATAGATTGCTAATCACAAGGGGGGGGAAAGTGGAATGCCAATCACACAAGGTAGAGGCATATGATTTGAAAAAGCCAAATTCAAAAATCATATGTTATAGCTGCACATCTCGATCTCTTTTTTCTTGTATTTATAAGACTTTGGGATGTGGCAGACAAGAACTTCAAACCCAGATGTTAATTTTTCAAACTTGATATTGTTTTATAAGAAAGCGTAATACGTGATTTGTGCATCTATAAGGCACAAGTCTTTAAGCTATTGTTTTCCTGCATTGAATAGTTAAGAACGGATAAAGGCATCTTGGTTATGAAGGTGAAAGATTATTTTTCTAGATAATGAATCGTATTTCTTATTTGCATGATTATGTTTTTATTCAACATTTTTTTTCAATTTTATTATGATTCAGAGAGGTCAAACGGAGTAAGATTTTTTTACACGCATTCTATATAGCAAAGGTAATGATACAGAGTCGAACTAATGCATTTAAAATAAAAATGAAGCATGTTTTAAATTATTTTGTTGCAATGGTTTTTACACATTCAATAGAGTTCTAGGTCTAAGTTATATCCTTCCCATCTCCTCTACAAGGCTTTAAAAAATTTCCAGCCAGAAGAAACACATAACCACAAATGAAAAAACATCAAAAAAAAATGCCTATAACAGTGTTTCCCTAGTGTGCTTGCACGGGACAAATATTTTCCTTCCTTTTTTAATGTGTTTAAACCCACTGCACCAGATGACATGTGCTAATTATCATCTGAGAGGAGAAAGTAACAGACCAACATAACTCTCTACCAACCATCGCTAATAGGGATAAACCATTGTTCATCTAATGGATTCCCTTGCCATGAGATAACAACTACTACATTCCAACACACTTCACTTGCAAAGACCTCTAGAAAATTTGTTTGGGGCGGGTACATCCCGGGCAAAACCCGTTGTTCATGTAATCATTGTAAATCTGATGAGCCTTCTCTACTTTGTTGTCCTCAGTCAACCCATCAAGCAGGGCTCTATATTTGAGATGATCTAGAACGACACCTTCCTGCAACATTTGTTTAAAATTTTAAATAGCCTCTTGGTGATGAGAATATTATAGGTTTGAGTATTCGGATAGCAACCGTCTCTAAACACTTTATCCCAAATCCTTCTAGCCAGATGCAACAGATTAGCTTTACAAAAAGACATACAGCATCCATCAAAGTATTATATTATAGCTTTCAACATCAAGATATAGTCATTTTTCCTCGTTTTCAGAGCCTTGTAGGCTTCCCTTACTATCCCACTTTACATAACGAAAACACTGAAATTGTACTAAGTGGCCATGTCTTTGATTAATACCTTTTGAATGAAGTCCTGAAACAACTGCCAAATCTCCTCCGCTTTCCCACTACTACAAGGATCCTCAACTAAATTGCAAAGAGTAAGGATGGCAAGAAAATGGCCAGCAGCTACCATTGCATGAAGAAATTCCAGTGCAACATCTATATCAACACTTGAAAATGTCCCAATAAGGACATTAAAAACATCTTCATCTAGAGGAAACTTTTCTCTTCTAATCAATCATGTTATCTCATGTGCTTCCTAATCCTTTTCTCCTTGACAAGTACAAATATAAATTCCTTATACTCATGTGCATAAGGAGCCACACTCAACTTCCTCTTCTACTTCAATACCCTTTGAGCCTCATCAATAAAAAATATATCCACATCCCTAAGAGCTTCCACTACAATTTCATACATAATGAATTCAGACTTACAACCCCTAGCCCTCAATTCCTCCAGCATCCACCAATCTTCATCAATCCTAGACACCTACCAGAGCCCATAATCACCAATGTAGCAAAAATTGAGCCCCTAATCCATGGAACATGGATTTCTTTAGCACCTTCTATAATTTCTAGTGCCATTTTAAGGTCCCCTGACCTCCTAAAAACTCCCAATGAAAATCCCAAACCCAATTGCACTAAACTACACACCCACAGGATTTATTTCAAATTACAACCCCTTGGCCAACTCAATACGCCCATCCAAACCAAGGCTACCCAACGGAGAACTATAAACACCCACATCTAATCTAGACCCCAAACTTTTCATTTCTTTGTATGTCCTATATGCATCTAGACTTTTCTTAGCTTCTTGTATCTGGGTCTTGATAATTGTATTGAAAAAAAATATTGTCAGTTCTTGTTTTGGTATTTGTAGTTTCATTTCTTTGAAAATTTTTTCTATTGACAAAGTTGTTACGAATGGAGGACCAGATCTATTTGGTGCACCTTCAAAACACTTGGAATTGGAAGAGTACAACGTCGACATTAATCACATCTCCCACAACGGTTGCGTTTTGTACCATGATTTTTGTACAAATTAGTATTAACAGTTTGGGAACGACTCATTGACAACATGTTCTTCTCATCTGTATATTATAAAAGGATTGAATTCCTATCACTTTATATAGTTGGAGAGATGATTTATTTTTTTCTATTCTTGCAATATATATGTTATGCACAAAGTGTCACTTTTTGAAACAAATTTGTGTTTGCTTGCCTCAATCCATATATTTCAGGACTTGAATTCAATAATGAATCATGATTAGTGGTTGCATTTGGTAAACACTGTGAATGACATTCCATGATGGGGCATCTCATTCAGTCATTTGGGCAAACACTTGGTGAAAATCCAGTAAACTTCCGCATTTTTTCATGTAGGCATATAAAATCTTTGCCCCTGTCAATTGCATTTGCATCTGCATTACACTTGTCTTAAGCTAAGCACGCTTTTCAACTACGACAAGAACTAGTTGCATTGCAAATCTGGTTAAAAACAAACAAAACCTATTAACTATTTTGCCAAAATAATTAGTTTTTTACTAAAGACAAGTTATATAGCCTTCAACAAATCTAGGAATTGTTTTTTCTTGTTCATTCTTATTTTGTGAAGTATCATTTGTTTTGTTTACCATAAAGTTTTATTAAAAAAAATTGTTCAACATCTTTAACAATTTTGTTTCCGTGTGAAACAATGACCCTACCTTCCAACTCAATAGCTTGATGGTCACTTCTAAGAACTTTGGGTAAATAAAATATGAGTACTACACTTTCAGTGGCTCAGTGGCGCTTTGTAATAGCTTTGCCTATCTTCAATGATAAGCATTGTTTTGTAGTGGCTTGGTTTTGATAACTTCGCTGTAAGGATTTTTATGTTTCGACTATCAGTTATCATTTTTTGTGTGTTTGACATTACATCTTTGCTTCTATTAATTTGTTATGTTGTCTCTTTGCATTCCGTGTTATCGTTGACTTGCATATCACTTATTCAAAACTTTATTTTGTGTAGCAACATTTATATTTGTGTTTAGCGGCTATGCTCATCATATTTGCATAGGTAAGAAGCAGTTTCATTAATTTTAACGCCTGCACATTTCGTATTCTATTTTCTTGTCGGTTTGGCAACTGTGCTAGCATTTGCAGCACTCCTACAATTTTGGCAGCTATGTTTTCTATGGCAATAGCTTTGCATTTTTAACAGTTATACTACTTGTTGTAGTGATTATGCCCGTCTTGCAGATTTGCTTTGTGTTTCGCTAGTTGTGTGACATGGAGCTTGGTTTTGATTTATCTTCTCATTTATCATTTGTTTTTTTAGCTCTTAGGGGTTGATATATTAAAATTATAGATCATCATTTGTAGCTACATTATCGATTGTTGAACACAAAAAAAAATGAATCAAATAATCGACTTGTGTGCTTTACTTGATTTATTTACTTATCAAACTTTGATAATGGCATTCTGTTATTTTTTAGTCGTTACATGATCTTTTCCTACTCATAAATTTTTAGACCCAATTGTACAAGTGACTAGTTTGTGATTTCTTATTGCATTACTTGTGTTTCCCTCACTAAACTTTATTTGACAATCCATTATTCACCTTGACCCCTTTTTGTCTACTCTAAAATATCTAATCTCAATTGCATGCATAACTAGCCTACAATTTTTTTTTTTTGGTACCCCTAATCACTAGCTTCATCAAAATCATAAATCCTATCCTACAGTCTCTGGCATGTTGTCTAAAGTATGTGAGTTTCCCAGCATATTCAGACCTAGTAACAAGTGTGATTCAGTTGCATTTTCCAAGTAATTTTGATAACTTCTATCCATATAATTTTCCTAAACTGCGCATCTTAAACATATTCCACCCTATCCCTATTCATTCACAAGTCTAAATTCCCTTTGGTTTTCTAAGAAACCTTCAATATTGCTTGACCTTTGGTAACTCAAACATTTTCTTATCTATCTTGCAAAGTTTTTACACGTTCCAGATTATTTAGACCCAATCATTAATCTGATTGTACTTCATTTTATAGGAAACTACCTAGTGTCTATTATCCTTTGGTTTGGTATTTAGTTCACTATGTATCTTGCACAATCTAAAATAATTCTAATTCCTTTAGAACAAGCTGCTAGTGTGACCTGTGTGTAAATTTTGGGTTATTATTTTCACCTGGTCCTTGCCACCTACCAAGATAATTACAGACCATTTCAGTTTCCTCCATTTACAATTACATGGTTGCTACCAAATTATAATTTTATGATCTGTCATGGTCATCTTACTCTCATAAAACTATGGATCATTCTTCACACTCGCGATGACATAGTTTTTCAATGAAGAATTGTTGGGAGAATTAAACCTCTTTTGAACTAGTATAGAAACCCCTTCCTCCACCTCCATGCATCCAAAAAGATGAATTTGAAATTCCCTAAAATCCCTCCTCAAGACCCCCACTTAAAAATACATTATATAATAATAAAGAGGGACTCGCTAAAATATTGAGGAGAAATTACCACAAACTTGTGACTCATAACGTCCATGGAATATCTGGCAGCTGCTCGTTGGAATCCTCTGGGAGAATCTCAAATTCAAGCTCATGTTAGGCTATATAATTAGCCAAACCGTCATACTTCAACTTAAAATATTAATGTATTAATATATGATATTCGGAAATTGTTAAATTAGGACTTTCCTCTGTCTAATTTAGTATATTCCGTCATTTTTGTCTATGTCGTTTCTGGTCAAATTTCTCAAAGATATATTCAAATGTATTATGTAAACAACTAATCAATATCGTAATTCTTAATGACCAGTATATTCTGTGAAACGAAAAGTTGGGGTATATAAGTTTCCCTAAAAGTAGATGTTAACTTAGACGAAGGTAAGTAGATTGCCTTCCTGTAAATACTTACAACTCGATTATGTTTTACATTTGTTTGCCGGGATTTTACAGTGGAATTTTTTTGCTGTATAACACCCACTGACCGAGTCCGTAAAGAAGACCCTCCGTCATTTCAAACACCCAACGTCTTCTGATTTTTTAAAAGAAAATGATTTTTTTATCGACTTACCATATAATACGGCTCTCTAAAGTTTATTATTTTTATCGAAGGGACTTTGGTCTATTGGTGATATTTTCCGGATTTCAATGATCCCACAAGAGATCAAGTCTTGTTAAGTGCAAGGCCTAGAGATATCTGACACAGAAATTCAAAACGGTTGAGGCCAGGATCCTGCCCTGGGTGACTTTGATGGTGTGGATACAACCCCTTACTCATAGCTGCTTAGGCTGAAGGTAATCACTAGTTTAGTTGTACATATGAAATTATAAATTTATCTTATACTTGACCTTGACGCTGTTGAAAGACTTTTTGGTATGAAAACAGATAATAGGGAAGTTAAAGATAACTACCCGAAGTGGAGGTCATGCATAGCCTTAAGGTAAAAGGTGAACCAGCTACCGATAATGGACTGGCATACCATGTATGACAGTCAAGGACTATTCAGTCACCTGAAATTATTTAACTACGTCATTTTATAGAAAATAATTAATACCCATAAATGGGGTATGCAATTGAGGTGAATTATATAACAGGGTATATTATGTATCAGGTAACCATTAATTATAACTAGTTATTTCAATCCTTGGTTACCGAGTGGAATATTTTCTTTTCTGGCATTACGATGATTATTATGTAGCTAAAAATTGTCTCACCTCTTATTAGAGTTGGATAATGTTGATACTTGTATTCATAGTGGCCTTGTACCGCACTTACATATCTTACTAGTCATGTATCTTTTGGCAATTAACCACCCATATGGACGTATGTTCCGATCCCATAACTCATCTCTTATGATTGGACTCTTTTTACTAGAAACCTATATAAGACATGAAATAGCAAACACCACAAGGATATCAAAATAATATATGAACTTGCCGGGCCGATTGGGAAATCTTTTGTTATTAACGGTAATTATATTCTTAAATTCTAGTTAATATCACATTACACTTACATATAATCATTGATGACTACTATGAAGGTTTGATGCTTGGTTATATCGATGAATAATATAAGATTGTACTTGTATTTATTATCTAATTAATTTCGTTGTGCTTTTAATTTAATTGAAAGATAATATTGTTGGGTCCTTATATTGTGAGTAGGTCGAGGGTATTAAGGGTGACGTTATTATTATTACTGTAATTTAAGTATGATTTATTGCATGGTTAAGGTTGTGTATCTAGTCACTTGGATTGTTCCTTATTGTCAGCAGATCTTAAAGAAGTGAACATTAATGAGTAGAGATGTATTTCATGAATGTGCAGTTAAGTTTTAAATGTATGTTAGAAATTTATTTGATAAGGAGTATTGCAAACTTTCATTTATTTAAATGCTAGATGGCATAAATTATTAGGTGAGGTTTATATCTTATCATTCTCATTTCTAGCAAACTAACTCTAATAAATATTTGTGCAGATGGATTATGCGAGTAGATTAAAGGAAAAGAGTGTAAAAGTTTCATCAGTTCAAATTATGAAGCTCTTTGTAGAAAGTTCAATGTGTTGTAAATTTTGTAACTTTGCTTGCATGGAGTTTAGAAGATCTCTTGTCTTGGTATGTTTGGAAAAATACGTGGTGAAGTGTTCTTTCCCTTTTGTTGTTAGACTAGTAACTTACCTTGGTGAGAAATGATATTCAATCATTACATTGGCATAAGTATTGTAAAACCTTGATTTTGAGAATAAAGTATTAAGTCAAAACTTTCTGACACCTTGTAATGATGTGATATAAGTAAAATTAAATGGAGTGGTTAACCCTTATAGAAGTTAAGTAAAATATATATATTCAGATAAATTAATGTAGAGATGACTTACTTGAGAACAAGATTTCCTGAAGTACTCAAAGGTGAAACTATCCTTGTAAAGTAAAATTTTATAAATTGATATCCCTAGCTAAACTAGTGAACACTACCCCATTTGGGTGAAATATTAAACAAGCTTAAGGGAAAAAAATGGTTAGTTTCTGGAAGATAATAAGATTTAGCAAGTAGGAGAAGACTTTAAGTGAACTACTCTACAACGTATAAGAAAATAACTCAGTTGGTAAGATGAATTTGTGCGAATCATATATTGAATCTTTCTGAAAACATAAGTCATGAGTTAAAGGGTGTTTTACCAAAATAAATAACCTTCAATCATTTATTACTGTGGCTTGCCCTAGCTGTGAGAGTGTCATGTGGTTGGACTTCTATGTTGTTCTATCAAAAAGAAAAGAAAAGTGTATTATCCTTTTGGGTGTGAACGTTTTCGTGCTGACCTTGTGGTCATCCCCGTAACAAGTGGTTCCTAGAGTTGGTTGTAAATTTGTGATGACATGTGTCGTGTTATTTGTCGAAGCATGTCAAAAAAAAAAATCCTTTCTTTTACTGTGTTGTTCGTGTGTGAATTTTTGGGTCGTTACTGGAATCCTCTTCTACTTCATCAACCAATTTTCATGTTGACACCCAAGTAAGGACTCCATGTAGCCCTCATAGAAAAACAAGAAGTTTGAAGGAAATATATGAGATAGGTAGGTATGATGATAATAATTTTGCTTTGCTTTCTTCTACACATGTTGAGCCTTATAATTTTAAATAATCTTGTACTAATGAGCTATGGATTCAAGCCATGGATGCTGAAATGTCTCAAATTAATAAGAATGATACATGGGAGTTACCCAATCTTCCTGATGGAAAATAAATGGTTGGAGTAAAGTGGATTTACAAGATAAAATTCAATATGGATGGAAGTATTTCAAAATATAAAGCAAGGTTAGTTGCAAAAGGATATGTGCAACAAGAAGGCATTGAATATGAGGAGACATTTACTCCGGTAGCAAGAATGGAAACTGTAAGAACCTTTCTTTCCATTGCATCTCAGTTATAGTTAACAATTTATGAAATGGATGTTAAATCTACATTCTTAAATGGATATTTGAAGGAAGAAGTTTATGTGGACCAGCCACAAGGTTTCATTGCTTGGGGAAATGAAGATAAGTTTTATAGGCTTAAAAGGGATCTTTATGGTCTTAAACAAGCCCCGAGAGGTTGGTACTCTAGAAGAGATAACTATTTTCTTGGTCATGGATTTGTTAAATGTTCTTTAGAGAGTACTGTCTACAAAAAAAATGTAGGATCAAATTTCATCATTCTTTTCTTCTATGTGGATGACTTAATATTTTTGGGCACCGCATTATCACTTGTGGAGAAGTTCAAAGAGGCTATGAGATCTGAATTTGAGATGTCTGATTTGGGAAGAATGCAATACTTTTTGGGTTAGGAAATTACCAAGAAGTTGTTGGTATATCTATATGTCAATCCAAATATGTTGAAAATATGTTGAAAAGGTTTAATATGCAAAGTTGTAAATCAGTGGGCACTCCTCCTATTGTTGGGAGTAAATGATGAAGGAAGATGAAACTCTACCTTATAATGCCACTCGTTATAGATCTATGGTTGGCAGTCTTATGTATCTAACATCTACTAGACCAAATATTTTATTTTTTGTAAGTCTAGTTGCTAGATTCATGCAACAAACTCAAGAGTCTCATTGGTAGGTAGCTAAAATAATTCTCAAATATGCCAGTGGAACTAAATATTTTGGATTGTTTTATAAAGCTACTAATAATTTCAATGTTGTAGCCTACACAGATGCGGATTGGGCAGGTAGCTTGGATGATCGAAAGAGTACCTATGGATATGCTTTATTCTATGGAGTAAATATCATTTCTTAGAGTAGTAGAAAGCAACTCACTATAGCTTTATCTACAGCTGAAGCAGAATATATAGTGGCATCATCCACAAGCACACAAGCCATTTGGATGGCAAGACTATTTGAATATTTTGGAATGGAAGTATGTAAGCCCATTAAAATTTATTGTGACAATCAAAGCACAATATCCATGACAAAGAATCCTATTTTCCATAGCAGGAGAAAACACATTGATATCCGACATCATTTCATTCGGGATCTTGTTCGACAACAATTCATTTACTTTGAATTTTGTCAATTTGATGATCAACTTGTAGACATTTTTACTAAGGCCCTTCCAAAGGATAGATTGGAGCATCTTTGATCACTATTAGGAATTCAAAAACTTCGCATCAAGAGGGAGATTGAAAGCTATGATGACTAAGTTTTTGTCAATCAACAGTTGTCAATTTTGACACAGTCAAACTGCAGATAAAAAACTTAATTTGTCAAGTGTCAATTGAAGTTTTCCATAGCAGAGGCTTAACTGAGTCTTTGATTTCCTTTAAATGTGTGTTTAGATTGGGTGTAGAAAACAAAAAAAAAATTAGATATTTGTTTGTACGCAGCAATCCATTTGTGTATGTTTTAAAATAATAAAATAGAGAGTCTATGTTTTGAATACATCTCAATCTTTTTATATAGAATGCTATTTTTCTTGTAGCTATACTACCTGAACATATAATATCAATTCTATTTTTTTTTCATTCTGAAACTGTTATTTTTGGGTTTTGAATTCATTTCGTATAAGTCCCTATATAGTTTTTCAAACTCTCACTAAAAAAAGAAAAAATTTCACCTCTCATTTCAACCTACCACGCCACTCTCCTCCTCATTTCTTATTTTTAAATTTTCACCATCTTCAAATATCATTGCTTTCACGCGTCCACCAATACTTCCAGGAGATAGAAACATGATATATCAATCTGTTGTTGTCTCTCTCATAATGAAAATTCATGCGCTGTAACCAAAAATATTGAAGCCATCGTTGTTTAAGTTTAGTCCTTAATTTTATTGTCACTATAACTTGTTTAACTTCAATGATTAATTTTTTCTTCTTAATAATATTTTTTTATTTTTCTTCTCATGAATTACTTCAACAATCGTAATTCAAATATTAGTTTAAAAATCTTTAAAGCTTGCTTTCTAATTTAAATTAACTAAATTTTGGATTTCAATTAAAATGTATGGGAAGAAATTAAATTTTTTTTTTTATACGACTGGTTGAATATTTTAAATATTTCACTTAAATTTTCATTAATAATTAAATATTTAAAAACTATTTTAAAGACTTCATTAATAGTTATGATTTACTGGGGCACTTATATTTATAGGCATATTAGATATCGGGATATCACGATATTAGATATTGGAATATGATTTAATATATATCTTTTATATGTTGTTTGGTATCGGGATTGAAAATGGGTACCTCCTTTTATTCTATCGAAACATTCTTTTCTTGTAGACTTGTATCAGTATAACAGTATATAAAGATGGGGTTGCTATGAATTGATTCAAACAACAAATGCATTCTCATATCTTTTACAAGTTCCCGAATATAATAAAATCCATTTGCTAATGATGGGTATAAATATTACATATGGGAGTTGTGTCTGAAAGAATAATGACGCATCCTTTCCATACTAATTGAGTAGTACTTATTGAGTAGAATTCAAAATAACATTACCCTTCCATTTGATTTTGTAGATACCATCAATTTAAACCTTATTGGTTTTGGTAAGAGTGGTTTGAGATTTGATTAGTCTATTGTCTTTAGAAGGTGTCAGAGAAATGGGATTAATTATGATCTAGTTCTCACAATTAGTTCTAATACTTCTTGGCATTGCTTTGTGTTTGTTAGGAAACTATAGACTTTGCAACAATGAATATGTAGAAAGTTGAATAATAAAACAACAGTTTACAGAGATAGTGATAAACAAAATATATAAAATATGAAACAGTCAAGAGATGAACACCAGATTTACGTGGTAAAACCCTAGCTATGTGCCTAGGGAAACGCCCATGGTGCAAGATATAAAGATTTTATCAACTCAAGATGAACAGATTACTTGCGAACTAATTATAAGTAACTTTGGATCAACACAAAATTAATTACACCTATTTGGAAAAGTACAGTTTCGATTCCTCCTCCTATGAATAGAGTGGAAAAATGTCATTAGGATTTTCCTTCCTAAAAATAGAATTTGGTTGAATTCGTCTTTCTAGAAGTGAGCTACAAACGACACTATAAAGGGATACACAGATTTACTTTGTTGTCACATATCTAATAGTGTTCTCTTTCCTAAACCTATTCATCTTGTTGGTTGGCCTATTATTGACTTATATTTTCCTTTATTTTTATTATTAGGGTTGAGGATGGACATAATTGGATCCCTAATAGAATACATGCCGCTCACTTTTGTTTTTGTTCATTTCATTCGTAGTTGCAACATTCATATGTATATTAGCTTGACTTGTGACCATATATACATCTTGGTTATCTTCAATGGCTATCTTGTTCCATAATAGAGAGCTCGTTTAGCTATTAGTCTTTGGTTTTAAAATAAATCATTCAAATTTATACATATCAAATTAGTGGGGTGCTATTTTTATTTAATTTCATCTTGTTATGTTCAATAAACTATTGTAGTGGCTTGGGAGATTGAAGACATTTTTTGCAAGTATTGGAAAAAATAACATTTATCTTTGTTTGGAATTTATGTTTGGATAAATGAAGAGATATTATTGGTTTGATATATAGATAAAAGAAAATAGTATTTAGAAAAATACAAATAAAACTTAATTTAGACTAGAATAAACAACAAACATGTAAGCATAATATTGGCCATGTATAGTTAATAAAGAAACATACAACTTTTTTTATATTAAGGGTAAATTTTTCTTGACTGGGGCTCTACCTAGGAACAAAAAGGCCTGAAGCCAAGATACAACGATGAAGACTGAAAGAAAGACAAAATAAACAAGTTGTTAGGACACAATAACAAAACATCACCTATGCAACACAAAAATCGAAGGACTGCAGTCAACCCAACACCGAATGTGATACGGTAGTCATATGAGATGGGATTGAGTGAAACTTAGAAGAGAAACATTTATTGTTATGTACTATTTTCCGCTCCTCCTTCTTAAGCTCGAAAACAATGTCAGGATCGCACACAAGTAGATTGACTATAGAGGAGATAGTTCAAAAAAGATACCTAGTAGGAGAAGAGGTGTTTCCCTCTCTTTGACCACCCCAAAAGAGGCTTAGGTAATATAAGTCAATGATTCATTAAGTGGCACCTATGGAGGAATCGAAAAAGGGGAAGAGACCACCTGAGAGAGGCTTGTTTCAGAAGTGGAGGTAGGAATGAGATCAAATAAGGTATTAATGGTAAAGTGAGAAGGGAGAAAATCCTTCCACCTAGTTGGATTAGCCCCTTTCTTATTAGAACACCCACAGTCCTCCATCACATGTCCTGTAATGCCCCATTCGTCGTTGCTCCTTTGATGCTGCGACGACCGTGCTTCTTAGAATCGAACGTTGTTGTTTTTCCTTTGAAACGTTAGTGTTTTGCCTTGTCAAGTTTAACTGGGGTTGCTAGTAATAATGATAATAATAATAATAATAATGACATTATGTTGTATTATCGATCAACGATTGTAAGTTATTATCATTTTCTGTATGACGATTGTTATCAACATCATCCTTTGATATTTTGTTGTCACTCCCGCTGATCGAGCCTCATTGTACAGACAAGGATGAGTACGACCTGTGGTGGCGCCTTTGAAGGTGGGGACCTTTTCTTAAATGTTGATGGACCATTGGTAATTTCTAAAATTAATGTTTTGTATATATATATATATATCAGCCTTGTTTTGTCCTGGCAAGCGGCCTGTCCCCAAGAATGGGCTCCCAAAAATAAAATAAAATAAAATATTTATTGTGACGTGGTTAGTTGGCAGATGGGAGGTATTGCTGGTCATTTCCTTAATGAGCTTTTAATGCTCTGGGCTGGCGTGAGACAATGAGAGTTGGTGGAGTCTTGACTTCCTTCTCCATGATCTTAATTGATTTTCCTCCTGTAATGCGTATGGGCGCAGTTATGGGTAGTTGCTGGGCTGTAGACGGTTTTTGGTTGTCGTGATCTTCCTTCCTGTCTCTGCCTTGCTGCGTCTCCCTCCTTTCTGTGCTCGTGGATCCTATCTCCCTTCCTCGCGTGCCTGTTCCCCTGCTCTGCCGTGGATGAGGGCCTGTTAACATGAAAGGATGGACGTGGGTTTTTGTTGTTTCCTGAGGTGTTTCGGGTGGAAAAGGCGTGTTTTTCCTTCTACTAGCCGTGCACAGCTACCAGCTAAAGAGGTAGGCGTGTTACCTCCACTCCCTTTGGGCACTGCGAGGTGTGTTCTTGTTGGGGATCCAAAACGACTGCCAGTACCAGTAGATAGCCAGACAGCAGTCATGTTGCAGTATAGTCGAAGCCCTTGTGAGCGCTCCCAACAAGCAGGATGTCCAGCTGTGTTGTTATCTGCTCTGTATCGAATGCATCCTCAATTCGGGACCCTCCTTCAAGATATTTTGATCTAATCGACTATGTGGCAGTGAGGGCGTTATCGGGAGACCTGAGGAAATGTATTGCTAAGTTTCCCTTTTGTTTTCTTCTTGTTTTGCGATGCGAACCATAGAAGAGTGGCTCTTGGAGGCGGATCTGTTTCATATCAGTTTTGGGGGTTGGTAAAATAAGTTTTATTTCTTTTCATGGATCTATTGATTCATTACTTCTGTTTTTAGCTGTGTCTATCCGCCAGGAGGATTAGGGTTTGAGCGGCAGGTAGGCTGCGGGCTTTTAATATCAAGAAATTCTGCTTAGCATGGAGGATAAAAATGCTGGTTGTTGAAGCAAGCTTTAATGGGGGAGGCTTCCTATGGTAAACTTGAATCAACCTTGTTTTTAGTTTCTGACATTATCTCTAGCCGTGTCAAAACTGGTTCAAAGTATCTGCATGGTGCAGTAGCAACACAAGTGGAGTAATGGATTTGGCAGCAACTGTGGATTTGATTTAGTATCTATTTGTCTGCGGATTGCATGTAATATTGATGCTAAGGGTTAGTTGTCTGGAGTGGATTTGAGATGTTGAACGTTGTAAAAAGGTGCATCATCGTAATTTGCTTTCAACTTTGTATTTTTGCCTCAAAGTCGGCTGGGAGACTTCTCTTTAAGAAGTGTTTAAAATTGACTGAAGATGGAAGGAGATCACCGAGGTTTCGAGCAGAGGCATGTGAAGAAGAATGATGTACTTGTAAGCAAGTCTTTGAGCACTTTAAATTGGATTAGATAAGTTTCTGTTTGGTATTTTGAAGGGGTATTCTACTTTGTAGTTAAATCAGATGAGCGTTTTGTTTGGTATCTGTGTGGGTCTTGTTACTCCAATGAGAAGGTGAAAGTCAGACTTTTGGGTGTGCTCCTGGCGCTTCCATGAAGCTTGCATAAGAGATCTACGTGCTGAGGAGAGGGAATGTTTGGAATGTGTTGTAGCTGCTGGAGCCTTGGTTCGACGTGGCTACATTGAGGAAGCCCCAAACAGGCATGATAAGACTAACTCTCTCTTAATGATCTATTTCCTTTAGCATTTGGATAAATCGACCTTTGCAATTTGGTTCGACTGCTATAGATGTGGGTTTCTTTCAGAATGTTGATGTGTTTCTATTTTACTAAATAAATAGCTTTTGGACTTTGGATGTTACATAACATGCATTCTTCTTATTTTGACTCCTCCTTGGAAGAGATGCCCAGGAAGAGATGGGTTCCAAATGACTTCTAAATCGTAACTGGTTGAACTGATCTCTTTTCCCCTTTTTTCAGGTTATCTCAATTACTGCTTAAGTAGAAGTGATCTCCTTATCGATTCTTGCCTCTGATCTTCTAATGTGGGGGCTTATCTGATTGCCCTGATTATTACTTTTTCCTTGAATGATGGTTTTGTGGATTTTGGTATGGAGCTGGCCTTGCAGGTTTGCCTTCGGGAGAGAATCGGGCTTTCGGAACTCCGAAGCATCGCAACATCATGCTTCATGTTGGATGTTCCCCGAAACCTAAAACCTGATTTGTTCCTTTGTGGCGGGTTTTCGGAACTCCGAAGCATCGCAACATCATGCTTCATGTTGGATGTTCCCCGAAACCTGAAACCTGATTTGTTCCTTTGTGGCGGGTTTTCGGAACTCCGAAGCATCACAACATCATGCTTCGTGTTGGATGTTCCCCGAAACCCGAAACCCGATTTGTTCCTTTGTGGCGGGTTTTCGGAACTCTGAAGCATCGCAACATCATGCTTCGTGTTGGATGTTCCCCGAAACCCAAAACCTGATTTGTTCCTTTATGGCAGGTTTTCAGAACTCCGAAGCATCGCAACATCATGCTTCATGTTGGATGTTCCCCGAAACCTGAAACTCGATTTTTTCCTTTGTGGCGGGTTTTCGAAACTCCAAAGCATCCAGACATCATACTTCGTGTTGGATGTTCCCCGAAACCCGAAACCTGATTTGCTCCTTTGTGGCGGGTTTTCGGAACTTGGAAGCATCAAAGCATCATGCTTCGCGTCGGTTGTTTCCCACAACCCGAAATCTGATTTGCCTAAATTTTCCCCTTGGTGTCGGGTTTTCGGACCTCCCGAGCATGCTGAGATGGCGTTAATGTCAAGTTGTCGAGTTGGTCGTTATGTACCAGCCGAAATGTATTAAGTGCAAATTTTCCCTAATTTTTTTTT
Organism: Taxus chinensis; assembly: GCA_019776745.2. Classification (NCBI taxonomy): domain Eukaryota; kingdom Viridiplantae; phylum Streptophyta; class Pinopsida; order Cupressales; family Taxaceae; genus Taxus; species Taxus chinensis. Next base: position 252,383,797 of record CM034151.1, on the reverse strand, counting down.
TATGCGGGTTTCCACGTCTTTTTTACCAGACATTTTTCAACTTTGTGGATTTTCGCGCATGCTTATTTTCAACCGTAAAAACCTGGAACTCACCTGTGCCGATGGCGTTAATCGTTTTGATCTTTCCTTGCTTAGTTTGAAGGTATTTATCTCTTCATCCTGGCGCTTGGTTTTCATGAATTAGTTATGTATGGAATTCTTCCCATCCTCTTACCAGGATGTGGGGTTCTTATCTCTGCCTTTTGGGAGTTGAGATAAGGTGGTTACTTGTATTTTATAGTGGCCTAGACTGCGTTTGCTTATCTTAGTAAGTCAATTATAACTTTGACATTTTTGCAAACACGACAATCTTGCCGAACGTAACTCATTCCAATGAGTTGGACCTTTGTTTTCTTGAAGCTCCTAAAGTCGTGGAATAAGGAACCAAAAGGATACCTAAATAATACATGAACTTGTGGATAGGTGGAATTTCTTGTTAGCATAGATTTCTCCTTAATTTTGTGAGATAGATATCCAGATTATACTCTCATATCACTGATTTTTCCATGAAGGTTTGGTACTTGGGTAATATCGGTAAATGATATAAGATTGATACTTGTTTTTTGTTATATAAACCTCATGACTTTAGTGCTTTTATTTGAAAGATACATTGTTGGATACTAAATGCGAAGTCGGTCGAAGACATCAGGTGGGCATTATCATTGTTGCTGTGATTTAAGTATGATCTATTGCATGGTTAAGGTTGTATTTCTAGTCACTTGGAATTGTATCCTTGTGAAGCAGATCCTAAGGAAGTGAACATTAATGAGTAGGATATATATTGTCATGAGATGTGTAATTAAACTTCACATGTATGTTAGAAAGTTGTCTGTTAAGGAACATTGCAAGATTTCATTTATTTAAATGCTAGATGGCATAAATTATTAGGTGAGGTTTATATCTTATCATGCTCAGTTCTAGCGAACTGACTCTAATAAATATTTGTGCAGATGGATTATGCGAGTAGATTACAGGAAAAGAGTGTAAGAGTTTCTTCAGTTCAAATTATGAAGTTCTTCGTAGAAAGTTCAATGCGTTGTAAATCTTGTAACTTTGCTTGCAAGGAGTGTGGAAGATCCCTTGTCCTGTTATGTTTGGAAAAACTGTGTGGCGAAGTGCTCTTTCCCTTTTGTGGTCAGGCTAGTAAATCACTTTGGTGGGAAATGATATTCAATCATTACATTGGTATAAGTATTGTAAAACCTTGATTTTGAGAATATAGTGTTAGTCTAAACTCTCTGTCACCTTGTGATGATGTGATATCAGTAAAATGGAGTGGCTAATCCTTATAGAAGTTAACTAAGATTTTTTTTTTTTTTTGAGAAGTTAATATAGAGATGACTTACTTGAGAACAATAGAATTCTGAAATAATCAAAGGAGAAATTATCCTTGTACAGTAAAATTTCATAATCTTGATATCCCTAGCTAAACTAGTGAACACTATCCCTTTTGGGTGAACTCCCAAACAAGCTTTAGGGAAAATAATGGTTGGTTCTGAAAGATAATAAGTTTTAGCAAGTAAGAGCAGACTTGAGTGGAATACTCTGCAGTGTACAAGAATTAACTCAGTTATATGTTGAAGTTGTGTGAATCATATATTGATTCCTTCTGAAAACATGAGTCATGAGCTAAAGGATGTTTTAATCAAATAATTAACCTTCAATCATACCTTACTGTGACTTGTCCTAACTGTAAATGTGTTTTGTGGTCGGACTTCTATGTTGTCATGTCTTGAAGAAAAGTAAATTGTCCTTGAAAGATGTGAATGTTTTCGTGATGCCTTATGGCCATCCATGTATGAAATTGCTCTGTGTTAGTTGTAACCTTGGTGAAGACATGTTGCGTCATGTTATGTGTCAAGAAAGTCCAAAAAAAAAAGTTATCCTGTTTTTCACTATGTTGTTCATGTGTTTACAATTTTGGGTAGCTACATGTCCAGTTTCCTATAATGCCCCTTCATTTCAATCTTTGAGCCACCTTTTTCAGGGCTTCTGTCAGTTGATAGAGCATGGAAGCAACACATCCTAAACACCTTTTCAAACATACCAATTTCCTGGCATAATAATACAAGTAATTTATTTTGATATATCGAGGTGTTTAACCATTGCAAAACCTGGGTTAAAGTTGTAGATTTTGCAGTAATTGGATAGTTGCAGTGAGTGAAAAAGTGAAGCATTGTTTTACTAACAATGATAAAATTAGGGTTTTTTCTCCGATAATTAAATAAAAATAACTTTACAAGATACACGGAGCTCCTGCTAATATCCATCCTAAAATTGTTCCATTGTGGGTTGAACCAGCACTACACTCAGAGATAAATTTGTAACCTGATTATCTCCTCATTTTCCTATATAAAAATTGATTGAGTGAGATCTCTACCTATATCTTGTAGTGCCCACTTCCCTTCGACACCATTTTTATTTTTTTTGTTTTCGAGACTGGTTACTTCACTTATGGATTTATTATGGCTTCTTGATTTAGCATGCTAGTAGATATCATAGACATTGGACTATTATTGATTTGATCTTTTATGATGCATATGGTCTACTAGTGGACATTTGATGATGATATTTTTATACTTTTGACATGGTTATTTATCTTTAATTATGACATGTGATACATTTAATCATATTGAGTAGAACTTGATAATTGGACTAATGTGATGATCGTTTTGACATAAATGAAATGTGGAATAGAAATGTGCTAGAAAGTGTAAGTGATATCGTACTTGCATAGATGATAGTAAATCATGTGTCGTTTATTTTAGATTATATTGTATATTTGGCATCAATATTTTAATGCATCCAACATGCTAAAGCAGGTATTCTCTGTTCTGCAGGTATATTATATTCACAACAATATTGGGGAGTGGAGACCAACCACATCGGAATTCGAGAAGAATCCAACTAAGGTCACCATGGCAACAAGTAATTGTGTGTGTGTTAGAATTATTTGGTTAGGAAAAATTGTGACCTAGGGGTCATGTGTTGTTTTGTTTTAATTTTCCCTTTCTATTATGTTAGTATGTGTTTCTCTTAGTAAGTGAAATTTTACTTGGTGTTATTATTTATATTCTTTGGATTGGTGTTTACCCCTTTATTAGTCATGGGTTGTAGTGTCTTAATTAAGCTAATTTAAATTTGACCTAAACTAATTAAGAGATATGACCAAAAGAGAGTTCATTTATTAGGCTTGATTTACTTTGGATTTTGTGTGGATTGATGTGTGTTTGAGTTTTGAGTGTAGCACACTCTACCCCACATGGGAAACTCGAATTTGGCCTTAGAGGCCAAATTTGAAAGCTTGTGGGACAAGTCAAACTTGTCCCACACCTCTTAAAACCTCATGCCAACCCTACCTATGGGTTGGAAGGCCAAATTTAGGGTCTTTTAGGTGTTTTGGGGGGATAAAAAGGGTAAAATATTAATTGCACTTTCTTTCAAAAATTTAATTTTGTCCTTTGGGGGAGTGGGCTTAGGTGGAGTGTGTAAGGTGCTTGCCTTTCTTTCAACCACTTATTAATGGTGCATTGGAATATGAGGTTGACCAAGTGATGTGGAGTGGAGGGAAAAGGAGGTGGCATCCTACTTGGAGCCACATCATCCCTCCCTCTCTTTTCTCTATTTATTTGATCCTTTTTCTTTTTTGGGGGGTTGGAGGTTTTCATTTTTTAGTCTCTTGTATTTTGGAAAGGAGAGGATTTTGAAGGAGTTGTGGATTTTTGGAGCTTGTTGATACTTGTGGGAATTTTGTTAGAGCTTGTGGATGCTTGCTTGATCTTTGGAGGGAATTGAGACTTCATACTTGGAACAAGCTCTACCATGGAGAGGTAGGAGCTTCGCCTTTGTTTGTATTATGCTTCTTTTTTGTTATATGAATGTATTTATATGTTGTGTTGAATGTTGTTGTTTGAAACGCTTGTTGGGAATGGGTAGAATGCCTAAGTTGGGAGTGGGAGGAGACTATGGAGAGTTTATTTGAGGGAGGCATAAGAGATCATTTTCTTGAGGGAGTTTGGGTTGGGTGCCCACCTAGTATGAGAAATGCTTGCATTTTCTTCTTGTTCTTACTTTGGGGTAGCCATAAGAGTTGAGGGAGGCATAAGAGTGGATGGAGGGATAAGGGGTACTTGAGGGAGGCATAAGAGTTGTTAGGGGTAATGTGTTTTGCATTGGAGGATTTTAGGTGGCACCAATTCCCATTGAGAGGCATAAGTGGCCTCCCCATAGGTATTACTCTTATGGCTTTCTTGATAAGCCTTGTGACTTTGTTGTTTTGATGGTTTCCCTCTTGTTGAGTTGTTGATTTTTTTTTTAAGGTTTATGGAATGATTGTGAAATTTTTATGTTAAGTTATGTGGAAGCTAGTAGTTGCCATGAGTTGGATTTTCTCCCATTGTAATGTGGTTGGGGCTCGGGTGCCAATGGAGAGGATGGCTTCTCTTCTCCATTGGGTATCTTGGTTGGGAGGAGAGCATTGCCTCTCCCCTTATTTTTTTGTGAATCAAGAAAACTATTGGAGGAGCTACCTTGTTGATGTTTGTAGCATTGGAGCCTTGTAGATGACAATGTGAAACTACCTTGTATTTTTACCCACCTAGAGTGGAAGAAAGTATAATATTGCTTTGTATTTTAGATTCCATTATTGTAAAATGTTCCCACATTAAGTGGAAAATGTTGTAACAAGATGTTGAAGGAAAGTTGTATTGATCTTCATTAGTAAGGTTGTAATGTGGATGGAATTGAAAGTTGAAGGAAAGACAATTTATTTATTCTCCTTTAACTTGGCTTGGAACCTCATATAAGTGTGTTGATCTTGTTGAAATGTTAGTAGTGCTTACTCTAAAACTTAATGGAATTATTGTTGAAACCCTCTTGAGGAATGTTGGGAAATTTACTTATATATATATATACATATTAAATTTCATGTGGTTACTTAAAAGAGATGTATTGAAAAGTGGGAATATTAGTGCATTATCTCTTCTTGTATTGTTGATGGAAAGACTTAAGTTTTAAATAGTTTTCAATATGCCAATGAAGTAATTTAAGTCCTAGCTCTATTATGTTTTTCCTCATTTAAGAATTTATTGTAAATCTATTTGCAAATTGTAAAGGGAAATGAAATCAAATCTACTTGAAATCCCATTCAATGCCTATTAATTTGTGTAGAGAAAGTTTTTAATGAAAAAGTTCTAAGCTCATTAAGTTCATTACCCATATTTCATTAATACTTAATAAGGAAACTAATATTTTAAATATTATTCATATTTAAGTAATATTAAAACTAATGGATTTACTATTATTAAATTCTATTAATACCAATATACTATTAATATTCCCTTTATATTAACAAAATATATTATTATAAACTACAGCCAAGAAATAATATTAATTTTTTTTATACATAGAACCTACGCATGAAATGTTCATAAATTGCAAAGCAAACTGTGCTTCATGAGTACGCTGATATGAAACAGATCCACCTCTATGAGACTCTCTTCCACGAGTTATACCATAAATTCGGTAAGATCTCAATAGAAGATCTGTGTAATAAATTTCACCAGGTCTTCTGGTAATACTCTCACTGTCCCTTGATCGATTTTGATAAAAATATCTTGAAGGCGAATGCCGATTTTGAGGATGCATTCGTTTCTGAACAACTAACCATGGTTGGGCAACCTGCTTATTGGAAGCGCCCAAAATACTTCTCCTTTGCTGCGACTGCTGCTGCCTGGCTGTCTTCCTGTGCAGGCCGCGGCTATGGATCCCGACACGATCACACCTCGCAGCACCCAATGAAAGTGAAGGTAACACACCTGCCCCACTTGCATGTAGCTTCTTCTTTAACCACTACATCTTAATCCACGCGGCCAAGGCAGGATAAGTAGCAGGCCGACACAAAAAAAAAAATGGGCTACAAGATTTGCATATCCAAAATTCATTAATGAATATATGTGGACGGTTTAGAGTAGCCTGCATGTCAAGGGAATGGAGTTATAATCTTATGGCAGGTGACTATTAAAGCCACCCACCCCAATCATGAATTCAAACCTAAGTTTGAATATATTTCCACTGTTAAAACTCTTGTCTCTTTTTGTTCATTTTTCAAATATGTATAACCTACATTAAAGAAAGTAATTTTGAATGAATACAATATTATAAACATTTTCACATTCTTAGTACATTAAACCTAGTATGAAAGATGGATTTTGAACTTCATAATTAACAATAAAATATGTATTTAGCTAAACTTACATTATATACATCTATATGATTAAATATAAATTAAGATTTTTCTATTCCTTATTACTAATGCTTAGTACACTTAGTTTTGTATAAAAGGATTGATTTCTGATCATACACCTAAATAAATAAATAAATAAATAAATAAAATTTAGTCGCATTTTTGGGTTATATGTTCGTGGAAGCAAGTTCCTAGAGTGTCGTCTTTTTCGTGGCATCACATATCTTAGGTGGGCTCGAAGTCTCTGTGAATATCTACTACTTGTCATTGGCTTTTTTGACATATACAAAAGAAGAAAAAGATGATTAAGCAATAGGAGGTGTTGTATTCGGAATATTTTTCTAGTTGTATTGATTCTGCTTCTTCTTTTAATGATGGTTTGTCCTAGGTGCAGTGTAACCTAACAGCAACATCCCCCAATGAAAAATCCCTTTCCTACTATTCCATGTAGGTCTCTGTAGTTTTTTCTCTTCCACTCTTCCTCCACGTGAGACCCTCACGGTTTCCTTCCTCTTCCATACATAACCCACCATAATCTTTCTTCTCCACGCAAGCTAAAACAAGAGCTATGAACAAGGTGTGCATATCTTTCACAACATAATGGAAAGGGGTTTTTTCCAGATGTTGTAATTGTAAGTTCCCTAGTTGACATGTATGCAAAATGTGGGAGCATGCACATGACACGTGATCTATTTGACAGAATGCCCCAAATAATTTGGTTTCATGGAGTACGTCAGCTTCATGTATGCACAAAAGGGGCTCGTTAAAAAAAATCCCTTGAATTGTAACTCCACAACCTCTTTTAGCATCTCCTCAGTAGCTTTTAGAATGGGGAATATTGGGTGTTAAGTAGACATCATAAAAATTTTATATCCTCCCAAATATGGTAAAATAATATTTTTGAACAATCTACAATTACTCTTCAAACCATAGTTATAAGGTTGGATCTGTAGATGACTTGGTGTTGGTAGAGAAATGTGTAAAAGTGTGGATTTATGCTCAGCACATGAACTATTTGACAAAACGTCTTGATGGAAGACAATTTTATTAAATGTCATAGTTGTTGGAAGTGTTCACAATGGTGGTCATGATGAGAGTCAAAGGATGCTCAAGAAATTTCCCAACCAGATGTTATCCCTTGGAGAGCCATGATTGTGCATATGTGAAAATTGGGTCATTAGAAAATCTTTAGAAACTTTCAAGAAAATGCAAAATGGTGGAATTGTGGATGCACACAAACCGGTTGGCCAAATTCCTATATGAGATGTTGAACCAAATCCCACAATTTCAACTGGCTTCTTTACTCTAGGCATGATAGGCTCTATCAATTCCTTGATATGTTTCTCCATTTATTATTTTCATGTATAAAATTTTGTATTGAGCTTGTTTATTCTAAGTGTTTTTGGGTGTTAGTTATTTTGTATAAATCTAGAAATCATATCATTTTATCTTTGTATATGAATGATTTGGTTAAATGAAATACTATTTCATTGATTCAGTATGGTATTTATTTAGAGTTTTTTCTTGTAATGTGCTTCTATGGCATTATACTTGAAGCCGTTGAGCTTGTTAGCAAGTTAATACATTAGTTAGTATTTGTTATCAGACAGTTGAATAACCGTCTACCTCTCGGCTCTCCTCCTATCGGCCTATTTAATGGCGTGCATTGTATTCATATTGCAATAGCAATATATATCTTCTTCAAGCATCCATCATTGGTTTCAGAGCAGGAGCCGGTCGTGAGAAGAGCAGGTCGAGGTCGAGGTCGTGCGAGGAAGAGCTGTGCGTGCGTGGTGTGCGAGGAGACTACTGTCCCGCGTGAAGGAAGAGAGGAAGAGCTGTACTGTGCGCGAGGAGACTACTGTCCCGCATGAAGGAGCGAGGTCCCGCGTGAAGGAGGAGAGCAGGCATTGCCTGTTGGTCTGTGCGTGAAGAAAACGTTTTTGCTGGTACGTGAGGAGGGTGCAAAGTTGCCTGTTCCCGCGTGGAAGTGCCTGGAGCGTTTCTTTGCTGCTGTGCGTGAAGGTGGAGCGTTTCTTTGTTGCTGTGCGTGAAGGAAGTGCCTGAAGCGTTTCTTTGCTGCTGTGCGTGAAGGAAGTGATTGTCCCGCTCACGAAGACTGTCCTGTGCGTGCGTGGAGACTGGAGCAAAGTCTGGTGCTTGAGTGCCTGTTCCGTCATTTCTTTTGCTGAGAGGAGACTGATCCTGTCCCTGCGTGAAGGCCGTGCCTGAAGGAGAAGAAGACTGAGCCAGTTGCCATTTCTTTTGCTGAGAGGAAACTGTGTGTGGGTGTATGTCTCAGTTTTCCGATGCACAAAGCACTGCAAGCAATGCACCAAATATTTGGGCATTGAATGACAACGAAGACGCCACTGGGCTATTCTTTGCCTTGGTCAACGAGCTACACAACACTGGTAACATTCTCTTTGACGAGATTGTGCGCCAAGGACTGTTGGAATACTTCTGGTTCGACGTTCGATGTCAAGCACGGCGGATTCGTGCAGAACTTGAACGTGGTTATGATGCAGATGACGAACGCGAAATAGAACGCCCACAGGAGTGTCGGCGTCTCACTGCACGAGCCTATAGAGCCCATCTTCGGGACAGATTCCTTCAGTAAGAATTGTAGCCATTTTGAAAATAAATAAATAAATAAAGATAGATTTTTGAGTTTTTTGAAAAATGTCTGCTCCAAAAATATTGCTATCTGATGCCCAACTCTTGAAAGGGCCAAATTTCGCCGCATGGAAAACCAAAATGCGGACGATTCTTCAATTCGAAGATCTTTGGGGGATTGTCTCTGGCAAAGACGCCCCTCCCGCAGACGATGATCTGCTGGAAAAATATGAAAAGGCTGATGCGAAAGCACTCATGCTCATCACCCTCAGTCTTTCTGATGAGGTGCAGCCATACATTCGAGAAGCAACTGCTTCTTCTCAGGCTTGGAGCACATTGTGTACCATCTACGAAGCTAAGAATCTGACGACAAAGTTGCAACTTCAGACAAAGCTTCATACGATGAGTATGCATGAAGGCGAATCAGTAGAAGCCTTCTTGCGGCGTGTAGCTGAGTTACGTGCAGAACTCTCTGCACTTGGAGAACCAGTGGACGACAAGTTGCTTGTCCCACTCACCCTGCGAGCTCTTCCGTCACGGTTTCAGACACTGATCACCACGTTGACAATTACTCAACAGGAGGTGAGTTTTGCAACCCTGGTGAATTATCTCCAGCAGGAAGAAGCCATGCAAAATGTGCAAGAAGCCTTCGAAGATAAGGCTCTTATCACGAGGCAAAAACATAAGCCTCGGAAAGGGCAATCAGCCCCCCAGAATCAGAAGCAGCATGCTCAGCAGCCATCTTCACAGCGGCCACCACAGCGGCCACCCCAGAAGCAGCATAATCACAAGGCGGATCGATGGTGCCACATTTGCTCCACGGATACGCACACGACTGCGAACTGTTATTACAACGGTCGCAAGTATGGAAATTCTGGCGAAGAGAGCACTTCTGGCCGCGGATATTCTAAGAAATCCCGATGGCATGCTCGTAATCAGAGGCAGAAGGGCCACATTGCTGCTCAGCAGGAAGCCACCTCAGATGAAGAGGTACCAGATACGACTCATTCTGACATTGTTCTAGTCTCACAGACTTCGCAGCCGTCAGAAGATGTCTGGTTGATTGATTCTGGTGCCAGCAAACACATGACTGGCAACAAGAAGTTGTTCCATACTCTGAGTGACCGGCCCACTGGAGATCGGATCACCATTGCAGACAATCAAGAGTATATTGCAGCAGGGATTGGTGATGTCATCATTCCTCTTGGAACACGAAGATGTACACTGACAAAGGTGCTCTATGTTCCAGGTTTGACTTCAAATCTTTTGTCTGTAAGTCAACTTCTTAACCATAGAATGCAGGTTGAATTCTTTGTTGAAAAAGGGGTCAAGTCCTGCATCATTTCCCAGGGAGAGTCAGTCCTTGCTCAAGCATTTCTGAAGGGCCGTCTATTTGCACTGGATGCGGTCACTTCATCTAGCGTTGCTCTCTCTGCATCAACGGCAGAGTCCACTGCACTTTGGCACTTTAGATATGGTCATCTTTCTGCCGGGGCTCTGCATCAACTCAGTACGAAGGAAATGGTAAGAGGGCTTCCTCCACTCTCCCATTCCTTACCTGTTTGCTCAGGATGTCTTGCGGGCAAACAACATAGAGGTCCATTCAAACAGAGCTCTTATCATTCTACAGAGCATCTTCAGGTCGTTCACACCGATCTGTGCGGACCCCTGCCAGCTAGCTTTCAAGGTTTTGTGTACTTTCAGCTCATCATTGATGATTACTCACGGAAAATGTGGGTATATTTCCTTCGGAAGAAGAGTGAGGCACTTGCAAATTTCCAAACCTTCTACCAGCAAGCCACCAGGCAGTCTGGGAAGCCTCTTCTTCTCCTCCGCTCAGATCGAGGGGGGGAATTTGTGTCAAAGAAGTTCTTAGCATACCTGAAGCAGCATGGCATTCAACAACATTTGACTGCTCCCTATACGCCCCAACAGAACGGGATTTCCGAGCGCCACAACAGGACTGTCATGGAGATGGCTCGTTGTATGCTCTCAACCGCCAAGTTGGAGGATCAGTTTTGGGCAGAAGCAGTCCAGACAGCAGTGTATTTACTCAACCAGGCACCCACGAAGATCTTGCAGAACAAGACACCAGAAGAGGTATGGACTGGTCGTAAACCTTCTATTCATCATTTAAGAGTTTTTGGTTGTACTGCATATATGCATGTTCCAGATAAAAGAAGGAAGAAGATCGATCCAAAGACACTGCCATGTCTTTTCTTGGGGTATAGTACTACCTCAAAGGCATATCGTCTCATGGATCCTGAGACGAAGAAGATCTACGAGAGTCGAGATGTGGTATGTGATGAGTCGTCCTTTGACTCCTTGCCACACAATGGAGATCTAGTACCGACCTCGTCACATAGATTGCTCACACATCCAGATGATGAGCAAGATGATTCTTCTCAGAGAGAAGAAGAGCTGAGTGGAGATTTGTTCGTTGATCTTGGCACACTGGAAAACACATCTTCACATCAGCAGCGCCAACGTCCGAAATGGGTCCAGAGTACTATCAGGGATGCACACCTGAACTCACTTCCTGGTACTTCTACGGGAGTTAGAACACGAAGTCAAGCAAGACATGAGGTAAATTTTGCACTCATGAGTTCAGTTGTTGAGAGCACCGAACCTGACACTGTTCGTGAGGCATTAGACCAACCACAGTGGAAACAAGCTATGGATGCTGAATATGATTCCCTGATTCAGAATCGGACGTGGGAACTTGTCGATCTGCCTCCAGGTAAGAAATCCATTGGCTGCAAATGGATTTTCAAAACAAAATATAAGGTAGATGGTTCAATCGACAAACACAAAGCACGACTTGTTGCAAAGGGTTATGCTCAGCAAGAAGGAATTGACTATGACGAGACCTTTGCACCCACTGCGAAGATCAAAACCATTAGAGTTGTATGTGCACTGGCAGCACAAAATGGATGGAAACTTCAGCAGATGGATGTCAAGAGTGCTTTTCTAAATGGTGCTCTGCAAGAAGAAGTGTACATGGCCCAACCTGAAGGGTTTGTAGACGAGCATCAACCACACAAGGTATGTCGTTTGATAAAGTCTCTTTATGGACTTAAACAAGCACCTAGGGCATGGTATATAAAAATTGATGATCACCTATTGCAGCATGGATTCACTCGTAGCCCCTCAGATACAAATTTGTATATCAAGAAGGTAGGAAAAGAGATTGTCATTCTGGTTTTGTATGTAGATGATCTTGTGATCACAGGAAGTTCTAACAATCTTGTGGATGATGTAAATAATGATCTGAAGAAATCCTTCGACATGACTGATTTGGGGCTACTTCACTATTGTCTTGGCTTAGAGATATGGCAGAAGAAGAATCATATCTTCGTCTCCCAGATGAAATATGCCAAGACACTCCTGGAAAAGTATGGGATGTCAGATTGTAAACCAATGTCCACACCTATGGAAAAAGGTTTGCAATTATCTAGATTCCAGGATTCACCACAGGTAGATGGCACTCACTACAGGCAGCTTGTGGGGGGTCTCATTTACTTGACTTATACCAGACCAGATCTTTGCTTTGCGGTGAGCTATCTCTCCAGATTTATGCAGGAGCCAAAGAAATGTCATTGGATAGCAGCAAAGCATGTGTTGAGATATGTCCGAGGTACAGTTGACTTTGGTCTGGAGTATCAGAAGAACACTTAGTTCTTCTTACAGGGATATACAGACTCGGACTATGCAGGATCCGTTGATGACAGGAAATCCACTTCAGGATATGTTTTTCATCTCGGGTCTGGACCTATCTCGTGGATCAGCAAGAAGCAAACTGTTGTTGCTCTCTCATCCACTGAGGCTGAATACCGCGCTGCACGAGGAGCTGTGTGCGAAGTAATTTGGTTACGTCGCATTCTTGCAGATATAGGGATTCCTGAAGAGAAACCTCCCATCATTCACTGCGACAATCAAGGTGTGTTGAAGCTTGTGAAGAATCCTGTTTTCCATGAACGAACAAAGCATATTGAGGTCGAATGTCACTACATTCGTGAACAGGTCTTGAACCACCAAATTCAGCTCCAGTACTGCCCTACTGATTCTCAGGTTGCAGATATTCTCACCAAGCCTCTCGGCAAGGTGAAGTTTGATTTGTTTAGGGGGTACATTTGTAAAAGCAATGTATTAAGGGGGGGAATGTTAGCAAGTTAATACATTAGTTAGTATTTGTTATCAGACAGTTGAATAACCGTCTACCTCTCAGCTCTCCTCCTATCGGCCTATTTAATGGCGTGCATTGTATTCATATAGCAATAGCAATATATATCTTCTTCAAGCGTCCATCAAGATAAATGCCTACTCTCCCAGAAAATATTCTGTCATCTTGAGACTGGCTTGTTTACTATCATCTGATTGCTTTTCTAAAAGCTACAATAGGAATATAAATACCAATTTTTCACAATTCTCTCCATTGTAACATCTTATCCAATTTTAGATAAGCTTCCAAAGCTTCTTAAGAACCTATTATTTATTTTACTGATATTCCATCTGTATTAAAGACCGTATACCAACATAGCCATACCTAGATCTGCTTGTAAATTTGACAGCTATATATTACTTCAAAAATTGAACTCTTGAAGATTTAAATACCCAGACCATGGTATCCGACCTAGACCTTCTCATAAACCTTGTGACCTTTTGGATTATTGGGGAACTCTTTAACCGTTGTTTTTTAGGACCTCTGTCATCTCAGTCTTTTACTTCCTTGGGGGAATCATATGCTTCTATCTTAGACAAAATGTTAGAATTTCACATGATCAAACTTCCTCCTATTAGAAATTTTGATGAGAACCGAGAACGACCATTCTGGTATCGTGAAAATGACTTCTGTCGTTATCATAGAAACAAAGGCCATGACATTGAACGATGTCACAACTTCAAAAATATCGTCCAAAAATTCATTGATAGAGGCGAGCTCATTCTAAATAACCCAAATGCCCCCCAAATCAAGTGCGTTATGTTTTTAAACAACCTTTTCCAAATCGTTTCCCAGACAATGACGCTTCGGGGTCTCAAAAATCAAACACGTATACTATCACTTCCATTTCTATTGATAGTTCTTATAATTCTGAGCCATCCTCAAACGTGTCAACTGAATCAGAGCTTCCTTCCACTCCTTCAAATTGTGAGATTCCACCATCCTCGGATGGTCAATCTTCGAGTCTTCCTTTATTGTTAGAAACACAGTCATCTCCCTCTTCCTCTCTATCTAATCTTCCACCTATACCTGAGACAGTGTCATCTTCATCTGTCTCGTCATCAGATATTATTTCAGTGTTTGAGTCATTTACATCCCTTCAAATTTCCACTACAGATACTTCTACCTCTGTCACTCCCATTTTTTCCACAACCTGCCTTTGGTCAACATACCCATAATTGTCCAACTTCTATGCCTTTGGAAGTGTCTTCATCTTGACCTTCCTGTCTCTTTTCCTACAGTAATACACCACAATTACTGCATCTGAAGTACCCTCCTCACAAGAGGATGATTCTTCATTACCTGCCTCTTTCACCATCAGTGCTTCCTTTCCTATTAAGGAAACATCTAAAGAGATTAACATCGACACCCATACTTCTGACTCTGGACTCAGAACATAAACACTCAGAGTTTAAGTTTAAGGTCACATCATCGGTATCATCTCCTTTACTTCCTCCGAAACGGTTACAATCACCTTATGCAGTCAAAGTTGTCACTATCCCTAAAAAGGGAAAACCAATATTTCAGACCATCAAAAATCTTGGTGCTCTCCCTCAAAAATCCCTCTCTATGCCTTATAAAAAAGTAGATTTATTCACTGAAAAGGCATCTTCTTCTATAACACCATCTTCTTCACTGGTGCATTGTAAAATGGATTTACCTACTGGAAAGGTGTCACCTCTTTTATCAAAACCATCATCTTCGTCACCAAAAACCAAGGAACCCTTTGTGCCTCCGATCAAATCTATTTTTGGAGCTCCTTCCCCATCTAAATCAGTCTTATCTAAATCATAGTCTGTTTTGGTCAAGCAACCTTCTTCATCTCTGAAGACTAAGACACTTGTCATGTCTTTTTCATCTTCAAAATCTATCTTAGGAGCTCCTCTTCTACTAAAATCAATCTTGCCTCACTTAATTCCATCTCAAACACCTAAGGCTGCTTCTCCTAGTGTTTAGAAGAGCAAAATAGTCCCTAAAAAAATATCAAAACATATATGTAGGCTCTTTTACCTAAGCATTCTGCTAAGATTAAAGACATGCCTCTTTCACCTCTGTCCACATCTTTGTCTACCTGATTTTATACTGAAATCCTTTTCCAACTTATCCAATCTTCATTTATATCACTTCCTCCAATCAAACCCTATAATCCCAAAGGAGTAAAACCTGCATGGTTCAACTCTGATGTGATTTGTGCTTACCATAGGTCATGACATCGAGGGATATAAAGCCCTTGAATCTGTCGTTAACAACCTCTTGGAAGAAAATGATCTCCTATTGGAGGAGGAAGAAGAATAAGTGTCTCCTGTCATCCTAACTACGTCTGAGCCTGAATGGTCTATTCATGCCCCCAATTCCATTGATATCACTCTGGATGATCTTCCACCCTCTCAAATTGACGCAATTTTGATCACCACTAGAACACAACAGTATGATAATCCATCGTCTTCTACAGCTCCTCGACCACGAGTCGTTATTTCTACTACCCCCGAAGGAGATCCTCCTTCCTCATCGGCCCCGAGACCTCGGGTCTCTATTCATGCTTCACATCAGGCTCAGATTCCCATATCAGTTGAGGAGAGTGTTATGAAACAACTCACCCATGCTCCGGTAAAAATGTCTCTTTTTGACCTCATTCAGTCATCTCCCCAACATCGTCAGGTTCTGATTGATAATTTTCACAGCATTGCGGTGAATTAAAATGAGCCCCAACCTTTCGAGATGGTTGTTGGGTTGAATAGATTGTCAACCACCATCTCCTTTGAGGATTCTAAAATTCCTCCTCTTTCTTCTGAGGATTTAGAGGCTCCTCTCTTTATCATAGTTCAAATCAATAACACTACGTTAAAACGGAATATGATCGACAGTGGTGCTGCACTCAACATCATTTCCTCCCACACATTTGAGCAACTTAAGTTACTAAAGAACATAGTGTCACCACCACCTTTTTTCCCTTCGATCATTTAACGATCAGTTGGCGGTTACCTTAGGAACTATGGTCCTGCCCATTCGGGTAGGCAAGAAACTTCTTCACAAGATTTTTTACATTGTTGAAGGGAAATTCCTCTACAATATGATGCTTGGATGCTCCTAGAACCATATAATGCACTGTGTCCCATCAACCCTCCATTGATGTATAAAATATTAGTATGAGGGCAAAATCTATACTCATCCAGGAGACCCTTTTCCATCTGCACAATGTGACATGACCACATGGTCTGTCCCTCCAAAGGAGAATGCTGATTCTCTTGACAAGGATTGTTGGTCCTCTTCCATACTTGCAATAAAACTACCAGATCTATAAAATTTTTAAGATACGTTACAACATTTTTTTGTTAGGAGAGCTTCCCCTTCTCTCTTTTGACGCCCATCTCAAACCTAATGAGTATGGTAGGCCAGACAAACAACCTAAATATCAACGAGGTCTTGGCCACATCATCACCATTGGTCTTCCCAATTGACAGACTAAATTCATCTACGGTGGTCTTGATGCACCTCGCTATCATCCATATTCTCCTCCTAGGGCCAAACCCTATTCGGTAGGGTTTGATTATCTACAGAATCTCGCGTTCGCAAAAAGTTATCTATATCGATGCGTGTGGAAGGGATTTGGAATGGGAAAGTATGAATAGGGTGTGCATGACCTCGTGTCCATTCCAACTCTAAAACCACATCAAAATTTTTGTTTAGGGTTCAAACCTTCCTTGAAAGTCACCATCACCATTCGTGTTAAGCCTCTTTCCATTAAGGAACCATCTTCTCCCGTCAGGTCTGAAGCATCTCTTGATGTGGATGACACCATTTCCATCCCGTCTACCTTTTTTTTTAGTCAATTTCATTTCCTTAGGTCCATTGACCTATAAGAATAATGGAAAATCCATCTTCCATACCATTGGTCTTCCCTAAAATAGTCGGCGAAGACTCTCCTACTATCAATACTATATCAATACTATCCACTACTCAGATGATGATTCTGTCCTTACTTATCTGGGGGCAGAGGATTCTTATCTTCCTAAAACCATTCCTTCTGACACATCTACACTTCTTAACGAATCCACTGTTGACCTTAATATAGGGTCTTCTAAAGACCCTCGCATCATTAAGGTTGGCCAATCTCTTAAACCACAGGAGTTAGGAGACTTCGTCGCCTTTCTTTCCAACCATCACCAAGTGTTTGCTTGGTCATATGAAGATATGTTGGGCCTCAATCCTAACATTGTGTTCCACAATATCGTTACTCTTCTAGACATCAAACCAGTTAAGCAAAAACTACGTAAGATGCATCCTTGTGTAGCCCTCCTCATTAAAGAAGAGTTGCAATGCTTGCTTTCCACCAACTTCATTCAACCTATTGACTATCCACAATGGGTTTCAAATGTATTACCAGTAACTAAAGCTACTGGGAAAATTTGAATTTGCACTGACTTTCAGGATCTTAATCTCGCTTTCTCGAAAGACGATTTCCCTCTACCTAATATCGAACAACTTGTGGGCTTAACTACAGGTCATGAGATGCTTTCTCTTATGGATGGTTTCTCTGGGTATAATAAAATTCTCATTACACCAGAGGATCAGCAAAAGACTTCCGTCATAACTCCTTGGGGGACTTCTTGTTATTGTTTCATGCCCTTCGATCCTAAGAATGCAGGGGCGACTTATCAACACGCAATGACCTACGTCTTACATGACCTATTACACAAAACTGTAGAATATTACATCAAAAACATCCTTGGTAAATCCAAACACTGTCAGGATCATCTTCTCATCCTTATTGCCTCTCTTTGAGAGACTCATTCATTTTTGTCTTCACCTAAATCCATCTAAATGCATGTTTGGCGTTCTCACTGGTAAACTCTTAGGCTTTATCATTTCTATCAGGGGTATTGAGGTCAATCCCACAATAATAAACGCTATCATTGAGATGCCTCCTACTTCCAACTTAAAGCAGCTTTGTGGTATTCAAGGATGCCTTCAATCGATGCATCGTTTTATCTTGCAGATTTCAGACCATTGTCAAACTTTTTATCATCTCCTTTGTAAAAATGTTCATTTTGAATGGGACGAGCATTGCCAAAAAGTCTTTTATGATCTCAAAGCTTATCTTCTTTCTCCACCTATGCTCACACCTCAATGTGAGGGGGAGCCATTCTATCGTTATATTTCCATGACTGACCATGCTCTGGGAGCCATGATCTCACATTGAGATGCTAATGGTAAGGAACAAGCTTTTTATTATATCAGTCACGCTCTTAATGAGTATGAAACTCGCTATTCCGAAGCTGAAAAGTTGTGTTGTGCTCTCTTATTCACGACTTCTAAACTTCGTCATTACCTCCTTAATCATAAAACTCACATTGTTATGAGTATCAATCCACTCAACAAAATGCATGAAAAACCTTATCACAATGATTGTATCACTTGTTGGCTCATGCTCATGATAGAGTTTGACCTTGAGTTGATCTCGCAGAAATCTATCAAGGTTCAGGTTATCGCTGATCAATTATCTAATGCCCCTCTTTTGGACACTCAAGTACCCCTTGCTCAATTCTCAGACGAGTACATCCAATAAATTGATTTCAGTATATCTCCATTCAAAGTAAAACTCTTCTTAGATGGATCCAAGTGTTAGCAAGGGGGAGGTGCAGGTTTTGTTATGATTCATCCTTGGGGTGCACCTATCCCTGTCGCACACAAGTTTAACTTTGAATGTACCAATAATATGGCCGAATATGAAGCCCTCGTTTTAGGTCTTCAAAATGCCATTAATCTCGATGCTCACCATATTGACATCTTCGGTGACTCTGAGCTCATCGTTAATCAATTCATTGGTGCCTATAAGTGCAAAAATGATATCCTTGAAAAATATCATGATATCGTTCTCTTTCAACTTCAATCTTTCAATAAATTAAATATCCAGGCTATTCCTTGCATTACAAACTGATTTGCAGATACGATGGCTTCTTTAGCCTCCTTTATTCTCCATTCACTGAAGAATCATAACTTTATGTGGTTGTTCAGCATCTAGACCAACCATCTCTTCTCAGGCAGTTGACTTCAATCAACACCGTCACGACTGACACTCAAGATGAGTGGTATCAAACACATTTTTGATTATCTATCTTACTCAGTGCTTCCTCCAGATTTGACTTCTAATGGGTAGAAGATCTTTTATCCAACGTGCAAACCACTATGCTATTCTGGGTGAAATATTTTACAAATGTGGTTTTGAGGGTATTTTGCTTCGGTGCCTCAAAACCCCTGAATCATCTAAGGCCATTTAGGAGGTCCGTGATGGTATCTGTGGTGGACACTTTGGTGGTTGTGGCCGTGGCTAAGTGCCATCCTATGTTTAGGTTATTATTGGCCTTCTCTTAATCAAGACTGCTGTGAATATGTCAAGAAATGTGTTGAGTGTCAACAACACGCTAATCTTACACATATCCCTAGTCAGGATTTGCAACCTACAACGGATTTGTGGTCTTTTTCACAATGGGGTCTTGATCTCGTTGGTCTCATCAATCCATGCTCTTCGCAGCGACATTAATCTATCATTACTGCCACAGAATACTTCACTAAATGGGTGGAGGCTAGTCCTCTTTCATCGACCAAAGCTAAACCTATTGTTGATTTTGTCTATCATCACATCATTTGTTGCTTTGGTCTTCCTCACAAACTCATTACAGACAATGGAAAGTCTTTCAAAAATAAAGATTTGTAGAAACTTTTGACCCCTTCAATATAAACTCACTTTTCTTCTCCATCTTATCGTCCACAGCTAACGGCCAAGCTGAGGCTTCTGTCTAATCAAAACTTTTGTAATAATCCCGGCACAAGGTAACTAGTTTGACTGGTAGGAATAATGCATTTACACATCCCTTTTGTCTATATCTTATGGGACTACTGCAAATTCCGGTACCACCTGACTGGTTGCTACTAACTCATACTCTCCCTTCTCATCTCTTCTATGGGTCTTAGGCTGTCCCCATTCTGCCCTTTGGAATATAGATTCCCCTCTCCTCCCTCTCTCGTCGTCTCTCTTAGAGAGTGGTCTCTGACTGAAGCTATAATCAAAACTCATGTAGCAAACTTGAGTGTTCATGATGTCGTCGTACATGCTCTTAACACATAACGTCTATCTGAGCGATGTCAAGTGGTGCTTATCACAACAAGTCTATTTGCAAGTAATGCGGGATTTTCAGTTTCAGTCAGTGATCTTGTTCATTAAAGAAAACCAAATGCATTACGCCTGAATGGAGTCACCGTGGGAAGTTTATCTCCTAACAGTATTGGACTCACTTTAAGGTTGGGGGGTTTATACCTCATAATTAAAGTACGTCGGTCCAAGGCCTTTATCGCTTATCTCCCTTATCTTTCCATGTATGAGTATAAAAATAAACTTAAAACCTGAAATTGAACCTATACTGCTTTGTCATCTACGTGGCCCTTCTAACGTCAAATCTATCTGACCTTACCCTATATTAGTCACAAACCCTAAAACAAAGATCCTTTTTCATCCCATCTGCAAAACCACATGCATTTCGCAGTGATTGGACTATGTGGTTCTCCTCTGCGTTATTTCTTTTTACACTACCTTAAATATGAGTACCGTGGCCTATTCATGGCAGTTTCCTTATGGGTTATGGTCTCCTCGATGGGAGGAACATACCTTAATCACCAATAACTTCAAATACTTGTCCTAGATGTTCCTTTGATCCAGATTCGACTTGGGACATGAGTACGGGCTTGTATACTTTTCTTTCCCTCTATTGCCTGATCTATCTTGTACTAAACAATCACCGCTTCTTTTCTAAAGCTCAAAAAAATGAAATATCGTTCCTATCCCAAAAGATAGGCTGGTTTCCCTTGAAGGAAGCTTCCATGCCTTATCAAATAAATACAAACTCATTTAATACCATCATCCTTGAAGGATGGCTAACCATCAAATTCAAAATACAACAGACCGCTTGAATGTAGGAAAGATCCCATTGAAGGACAGCCTGCTTGTTTTATGTAATTTTGAGCCTTTGTAGTAACAAACTTTCCCCTCGCCATTTAAGTAACAAACTTTCCCACTCTCGAACTCCCTCCTCGGCCCAGTTTTTCACTTGTCAAGAGCATTTTGAAAGACTTCCCGTAGCGATTAGTCTTTCCATAAATCTAGAAAATACCTACATTGAGCAATCGTTTTACTTTTCTATCAAATAAAATCATCGAAGCTGATTTTTTATTAGACTTTTTCGGCCTCATACATTTGGAGAACACCGTGTTTTCCTTCTTCCCCATATGGGCACCGTATTTATAATCCTTCATCCGTGTTTTTCTTGACGAGATCATACTTATCTCCCTCACTTATCTACCCCTAAATCTGGTTTGGCGACTAATTTACTAACTAGCGGCAGGTTTTATTTTATATCATGTGGTCTATGGGCCCCCCTTATGTGCAATTCGTCTTTCTTTCAATTTACCATCAGTCTCGTCATTTAGTTCGGTCTTATGTCGAACTTAATTATCATTCTTTATTTTATACTCTTTCCCATCCCAATATTTAATATAGTGATTCTTTATTTCTCAAGGGCAGACAGATCATTACAGACATAATCACTTTATTTTCATCAATCCAAATGGACATTACCCCTGTTCATTTGTTAGTTAATTATTATATCCAGTTAAATTGACATTAACATGTTAATTTAGTCAATATCACATCTGTCATCTACTATGGCTCATCTCATGTACGTCATCTAAAATCATCAAAGCAACACATCTATGGGGATCCATCTATCCATATCATTTTAAATTAATAACAGCTTAACATGTTTAATTTAGGTCAATTATTCATCCAAATGACGAACCTCAAAAAATTAACACATTCTATCTATCTGTATCCTTATCAAAGTTAAAAGCATGAGTCCATCACAACACCAAAGATATTATATGAAGGCTTTTCAAATCGAGCAGTAGACATGGTAATCAAAACAAAAATGCCTTCTAAATCCACGGCTACATTGGTATGTCTCTACAAATATCATCTGTATAATAGTAAATCAAATATAATGGAAATGATTTCTTCCTCCTCCCTCCTCATGCACTAACTGGTCGGCTCTCCTCCTACCATCACCTAACATAACTCGAGGTGGCCCCGCGTCAATGAGCCTACAACAACCTCCCCGTATTACCGCCTCTCATCCCCATAACGAGGCAACATCTGGGCATTTGTTTCAATGGTAAATCTTCGTAGTCAATCTACCTCAGGCAAGAGAGCCTGATAGGTACTACTTCAGACTCTCCAATGCGGGGTGCCATCTCATCGATGCTCTTGTCATGTGGGGATCGCTTCCTGCTTTGGTACCTCTACTGTGCCCCCCTAACTATCTGATGTGGTGCCTGTATCAATCACAAATTTTACCCTTGAGGGCACGGCCGCTCTTGTCATGATATCTATCCCTATTCTTCAGGAAGTGTGTATCCCGTCCTCTCTGACGAGTGTGGCTCTTCCTCTATCCGTTATCACTTAATGTCCCTACTCCGCCATTAAAGAGCTCCTAACTCCTTTTCAAAAAGTCAGTTTGGCTGTGTCTGTACCAAGGTAGCATGCATCTCCCTACATATCACACTACTTCCGCCAATTTGTATCCTCCTTGTTCTGACTCCGCGAGACCTGTGAGATGCCTTGGTAGCTTCCTCGTGAATACCTTACACACCTCATAGCCCTACAAGCACCTCCTCAACACACATCATCATCAATCATTTGTGGGAGGTAGGTTTTCGCCTTCTCCCTGAGTGGTTCACTGGAAACAAGTATCGACGACTATCTCCTGGTTTATCCTTCTTTATGGCACTATCAGTCAAATAATCTGTATCATCCACTTAAGAAATGCATGAAAACTATCACAATGATTGTATCACTCATTGGCTCATGCTCATATGAGTTTGGACCTTGATTTGATCTCGTTAGAATCTATGCAAGGGTCAGGTTCAATCGCTACTCATTAGCTGATGCCCTCTTTGGACCTCACCTCCAGTACCGCCCTTTCTTGCTCATTCCCAAACAAGTACATACAACAAATTGATTTCAGTCTAATCTCCTTTAAATTAAACTCTTCTGATGGATCCAGTGTTAGCAACGGGGAGGCACAGGTTTTTTGTTTATGATTCAATTCATCTTGGGGTGTGGCCATCCCTGTCGCACACAAGCTAACTTTGAATTACCAATAATAATGGCTGAATAAGAAGCCCTCGGTTTATAGGCTCTTTTAAAAGCCATTAATCTCGGTGCTCACCATATCGACATCTTCGGTGACTTCCTGAGCTCATCGTTATCAATCACTGGTGCCTTAAGTGCAAAAATGATATCCTTCAATCTTTTCCGATAAATTTACCTTATCCCGGCTATTCCGTTGGCATTACAAACTGATTTGTAGTTACGATGCTTCTTTAGCCTCCTTTATTCTCCATTCACTGAGACTCACGACTTTATGTGGTTGTTCGGCGTCTAGACCAACCATCTCTTCTCAAGGCAGGTGTACCTTCAATTCAACACACACCCGTCACGACTGACACTCAGATGAGTGGCTACAAACACTTTTCGATTAATCTATCTCTCAGTGCTCCTCTGGATTTGACTTCTAATTTTAAAGATCTTTTATCCCAACGTGCAAACTGCTATGCTATTCTAGTGAAATCTTTTTACAAATGTGTTTTGAGGGTATTTGCTTCGTGCTCAAAACCCCTGAATCATCTAAGGCCATTCAGGAGGTTTGTGATGTATCCTGTGGGTGGATACTTTGGTGGTTTGGCCGTGGCTAAGTGCAATCCTATGTTTAGGTTATTCTTGGCCTTCTCTTTAATCAAAGACTTCCGTGAATATGTCAATGAAATGTGTTCAGTGTCACAACAGCAATCTTTGTTTAAAACACATTCCCTAGTCAGGCTTGCACCTACAATGGAATTTGGGTGGGTCTTTTTCACAACAGGGTCTTTTATCTCGTTGGTCACTCCATAATCCGTGCTCTTCGCTTGACATAATCCGTCTGACTGCCACAGAATACTTCACTAAATGGGTGGAGGCTAGTCCTCTTTCATCACCAAAGCTAACCTATTGTTGATTTGTCTATCAACACTCATTTGTTGCTTTGGTGTTCCTCACAAACTCATTACAATACACTGTAGAA
The DNA here is from genome assembly GCA_019776745.2 of Taxus chinensis. Classification (NCBI taxonomy): domain Eukaryota; kingdom Viridiplantae; phylum Streptophyta; class Pinopsida; order Cupressales; family Taxaceae; genus Taxus; species Taxus chinensis. The sequence goes on along the minus strand of CM034151.1, from coordinate 252,359,508 downwards.
ATCTTTTCAAAAATAAAGAATTTGTAGAAAATTTTGTGACACCTTCAATATTAACTTCAACTTTGCTTCTCCATATTAAACCACAAGCTATGGCCAAGCTGAGCTTCTAATAAAACTTTGCGTAATATCCTCGCAAGTTAACTGATGGTATTCTGGATGAGAATGCATTTACACATCCATTTTCCTCTATAGGCTTGGGGACTAGCATTCGTACCCTACTGGTGCTACTCCCTTCTCCTCCTCGTCTATGGGTCTAAGGCTGTCCTTCCTTTGGAAGTATGAATTCCCTCTCTTCTCGTCCTCTCTTAGATAAGTTTTTGGTCTCGGATAGACTATCATCAAACATCTAGCATAGCTTGATTATTAGATAATTCGTCACATTAACGCTCTTGAACATCATAAAGTCTATCTGAGTGTGTCAAGTGTGCTTAATAAACAAGCATTTGCATATAAAAATTTCAAGTTAGTGATCTTGTTCATAAAGAAAACCAAAATGTCACTACTCTGGAATGAGTCAACGTGGTAGTTTTCTCCTACTGGATGGGAAAACATAGGGTTAATCACTCATAGTACGGTCCGAGGCTTATCGCTTATCTGTCCATGGATGGTATACCGAAATTGAACCTATTAATGCTTTTGCATCTAAAGCCCTTCTACTGTTAAAATCTATCTTACACGATCTTAGTCGCAAAACAAGTCTTTCATCCATCTGCAACTAGTCACGCATTTCGCAGTGATTTGGAACTATGTGGTTCTCTACGTTATTTCTTTTTATACCTTAAATATGATTACCGTGGCTATACTCATGGAATTTTCCTTACGGATTTGTTCCTCCTCATGGTAGGAATACCTTAATCACTACTTCATCTGTCCTAGATGTTCATCTTGATCAAATTCACTTAGAGCATGAGTACGTGCTTATATACATTTTCTTTCCCTCTATCTGATCTATCTGGTCTAAACTCAGCTTCTTCTAAAGCTCAAAAAAAAGAAGATGCATTCCTAGTCCCAAAAGATAGACTGATCCCTTGAATGACAGCTATCCATGCCTTATCAAATAAATAAAAAATGTAGACCATTCCTTGAAGGATGGCTACCATCAAATTCAAAATACAGACTGCTCTCTTGAAGGAAAGCTGTTTGTTTTATGGAATTTTGAGCCTTTACAGTAACAAACTTCCCCTCTCGGCCAATTTTTTCACTTGTTAGCATCTTTGAAAGACTTCCTGTATCGATTAGTCTTTCCATATCTAGAAAACTACCCGCATTGATCAGTTTACTTTTCTACCAAAAGAAAAATCATGAAGTTGTGATATGAGACCTTTTCGATCATATGGAGACCCTGTTTTCCCCATATGGGCGCGTATTTAAATCCTTCACGTGTTCTGATGAGATGCATACTTATCTCTCGTCCTTATCTACCTCCTAAATCTGGTTTGCGACTAACTAGCGTCAGGTTTATTTTATCCGTGTCTATGGCCTTATGTGCATCGTCTTTCAATTTACCATCAAGGTCCCTAATTATGGTTGATTAGGGGACTAAATTATCATTCTTTTCCTATCCATGTGTAGTGATTCTTTATTTCTAAGGGATAAGATAATTACATCACTTTATTTTCATCAAATCAAATGGACATTACCCATGTTCATTTGTTATTTATCCAGTTAAATTGACATTTAACATGTTAATTTAATCAATCAAATCTATCATCTATCTATGCTCATCTCATGTACTTCATCTAAAATCATCAAAGCAACACATATTATGGGGATCCATCTATCCATATCATTTAAATTAATTAACATCTTAACATGTTAATTTAGTCAATTATTCATCCATGACAACTCAAAATTAAATCACATCTATCTATCTGTATCCATCAAAGTTAAAAGCATGATTCCAATAACATAACACAAAGGTATATATATATATATATATATATATATATATATACACATACATATATGTATATATATATATATGAATGTATATATATATATATGTGTGTGTGTATATATATATGTGTGTATATATATATATATATATACATATATATATATATGTATATATATATATATACATATATATATATATATATATATATATATATATATATGTATATATATATATATGAATGGCTTCAAATCGAGCCGTATACATTGTATCAAAAATGCCTTCAAATCGAGGCTACATTGGTATGTCTCTACAAATATCATCTCTATATAGTAAAATCAGATAAATGGAAAATGATGTCTCCTCCTCCCTCCTCAGGCACGGGCTCTCTCTCCTAACCATCACCTACATAACTGGAGGTGCCCACAGTCATGACCCTACAACCTCCTCACTCCGTAACGAGGCACATCTGGGGCATGCTGTGTTAAGGCATCCTCGTAGTATCTCACCTCAGCAAGGAGAGCCTGATAGGTACTTAGACTCACCATGCTGGGTGCTCTCATCGATGTTGCTACTGGTGGTCCTCCTGCTATGGTACCCTGTGCCCATAACTCTGATGTGGTGCCTGTATCACCATATTTTACCTTGAGAACCTCTTTGTGTCTATGATATCTCTCCCTTTGCAGGATAGTTGTATCCTGCTCCTGACGAGTGGTGGCTCTCTCCTGTATCGATGTGTCCCTCTCCTCCCTTAGAGTCATAATCTCCTTCAGAGTAGTCTGGTGTGTCTGTACCAAGGCAGCATGATCTCCCTATAGTATCTCTAGCTCCACCATTGTATCCTCCTTGTCTGACTCTGCAGACACTGTGAGATGCCGTGGTAGCTCCTCGTGATACCACACCTCATAGCCCTCAATCACTCCTACATCATCATCATCATCATTTGTGGGAGGTAGGTTCTCCCTGAGTGGATCTACTCGAACAAGTATCGACGGATATATGTCCTTGCTATCCTGTCTGTATGGCACATATACAGTCAAAATAATATGTATCAATCCAAACTGTCTCATCACCTATATAAATGAGACCTACTCTAAAATCTCTGGCCTGCGACCCCTGACCACTCTGTTGTGTCTCAGCTCCACTAAGTGGGTGTCCTATCTGGACCATGTAGAATAGACCCTGTATGGCCTCCATATAACCTGTGATGGTGTCAGTGTCCTGAATATCTGGGAATACCACTCTGACGATCTCCCTGTATCTCCGAGGGCCATGTCTATCTACCATCATCAAAACCCATATTCAAGGGCTCCCTCTGCTGCTAGCATCCATGGAAGTTTGGATGGTCTAATCACTGATATGTGCTCATAAGCCCAACAATGGAGCAAAAAAATGACATCTATCCCAGTCCGTCTTCCTATGGAATACATCCACAGCTCATGATATATTTGTGCTAATAATGCATCGGTGAATTCGAATACCTGCATCAACTCCAGGATATCATAGACGCAGTCAAGGAGGAGCAGTGGGAACCATCCACCTTCGGAATCTGGTAGTGCATAGTATGAGATAGCCATTTGGATCAATGCTATCAGTCTACTCCTGGGATCATCCTTGCAATACTATGAGGCTATCCTCATAGCCCCAGACACTATCTCTGAATCATCTGCCCTGTCCCCATATAACTGTACCAGGGCCCTTGTCTGCTGTTCCCCGTGGATTAATCTCTATCAGGTCCCCGGTGATTGACAACCTGAGGATCCTATAGATGTCGTCATGGGTGATAGTCATCTCACCCATCCGAAACCAAAAAGTGCATGTCTAGCTATCCCACCGCTGCATCAACGCTCGCATCAGCTCCACATCTCGAGGTACCCGTCGATAATAATGGAAACCCCTAGTCTGGCTAAATCCAGATGGTGCCACTCATCATCTTTCACATCTGGCAGTATAGTCTCCAGTAGCTCAGGAATAGCATCCCGCATGTGTAGGACCGCTCGTTCCTGCATCCACAACATCAAAAATTGTCATTAGGTTCATATTTATCAAAATCAACATCATTAAAATTTCATCAAAATTTTTCTCAATGCTTCCAAATGTTTCATCTTTCCAATCGGGGCTGACTCATTCCATCAACGCCATTCACTTTACAGTCGACGCCGATTGTATTCCAATTGATGCTGATCGCATACTAGTCGGCACCGATTTTGTCAATCGACGCCGACTGTGAGGCAGAGCGCTAAAAATACTCTCTTGCCTCCTACTACCATTTCACTCTCTTGTCACAATGCAAATGAATCGTTACCGTTCACCACATTAATGATTAGGAAATAAGTATTAGCGATGATCTTTAAAAGGTATGAATTTCCCTTCCTCTTGCTTTAAAATTTCAAAGTTTATTGTTTCTTGTCTAGGTATTAATTACTTTGTAGCAATAGAGGATGCAACTAGAATTAAAAATAAAATTCTTACATGCTCGAAATCTTCAAAAAAAAGAAAACAGTCTCGATCCCATACACCGCGTGCATGGTACACCAAAGAAAATCATTTGACAAACCTAGATTGCTAGTATGATTCCTAATGGTACAGGACACCATGAAGGCCATAAATATAACTAATGAACTCAATTTGATGTCTTGGAGAGACAATTTTTTATTCCCATTTTACATTTTAGTCACTTGAAGTGACACTCCCATTTTAAAGAAAATGAGATGGGTTTTGGCTTGCGGTTTTCATATTGATTTGGTGAAATTAAAAACTAACCCTATTTACCTTTAGACCTCCATTACGAAAATTGAAACCAACTCTCGGTTTTACGAAAATGATTTCCTAAGGAAAACATAATTACAAGGATGGTGATAATAATGAGGTTATTATCCAACAAAAACGAATAAGAGGAATAAATAATCATAAGTTGAGGACGACATTCATTTCTCCGAGAGGTAATAGTGACCTTGTGTAGGCTATGCCAACAACCGAGAAGCTAATTTTTGCCCAGATAGGAGTTTGAATCTTCTCATATGACTTATGCAAAACACGCATGGGATCCAATACCTCCCAACTTGTTCGAGAAAAAGGTGAAATACACTCTCGTATATATCAATGGGATAGGTGTGGAAGGGAACCCACTCCTCTCCTAGTGGGTGCAACAAAGCAGGGCATTACAAAATTTTTACGATAGGGAATGACTAAAATGGATATCTCACAATGAGTTTTGTTTTCATGTAGGTGTTATTCCTTGAACAATCGTGTTCCATTGGCTAGTAATAAATAATGATCCGAGTTTTTAATGGTCTAAAATCAATTACATTATATTTTCAAATTTAAAGATGGTTTGTATTAGACCATTGGGAATTTATGCAAAAAAGTGGTTGTTGATACAATATGGGGTTTACAGTTTTCCTCTAAGTCCCTTTCATTATTTTTCCTACAAATATTAATGCATATAATAGAATTGTCTCTACGCTCCAAGTTTCATAACTTAGATTGTGGGGTTTGATCTTTCTCTTGTGATTGTTTGTTCAAATCTTCATCCCCATTTGTATATATGATTTGGATCTTTTCTTTTTTGGTTGGTGTTAGGCTTCAAAATTGGTACCTCATTTATTCTATGGAAACATTATATTGTAGCGCAAGTAGTATATGAAGATGGGGTATTATTTATGAATTGATTCAAACAAAAAATGCATTCTCATTTCTCTTAGCAAGTTCCCAAATATAGTAAAATCCATTTGCTAATGATGGGTGTAAATATCACATCTGGGAGTTGTGTCTAAAAGAATAATGACACATCCTTTCCATACTGATTGAGTAGAATTCAAAAATACATTAGCCTTCCCTTTGATTTTGAAGCTACCAAAAATTCAAACCTTTTTGGTTTTTGTAAGAGTGGTTTGAGATAAGATTAGCTTGTTGTCTTTATAAGGTGTCAGAGAAAATACATTAACTATGATTTGGTTGTCACAATCAGTTCCAATATTAGCCTCGCTTATGACGATACATACATCTTTGTTATCTTGGATGGCTAGCTTGTTCCGCAATCGAGAGCCTCTTCAGCTATTAGTCTTAGCTTTAAAAAAAATCATTCAAATTTATACATTACAAATTATTTGGGTGTTATTCTCAATGAATTTCATCTTGTCATGTACAATAATTTCTTGTAGTGATCTGGGAAATTGAAGACTTTTTTTTTTTCAAGTATTGAAACATATAACATTTATGTTTGTTTGGAATCCTAGATATGAATTAATGAAGACATATTATTGGTGTGTAAATGCACTAGGAAATTTCTTTTGTATTTTCCCAACACCCATCTCCATCATTAGCGTATCGAAATTGCTAGTTATTCAATTGTTATATATAAGTGAAAAGATAAGAAATCAGAACAATGGTGTTGGTGTGCCGTTTGTAACATTGTGTGTGAAATGGTTGGTAAAAGATAAAAGGAGAAACATAAACGTAAAGTTAAATACATTAACTTAGAAAAGAAGAAGAAGCTTACATGACATTGACACACAAGGTGAAGGTGAAGGTGAAGGTGAAGGTGAAGGTGAAGGTGAGGGACAAGGAGAAGTTAAAGAGAATCGCATTTAGTGGGCTTGAAAGAGAGTGTGTTCTGGGCATCATTGTAAAGGATGTGGAAGTTTTGCTGTTGTATGTTGCCAAAGATTGAAGGTATATTCCCTGAAGGTTCACCCAGCATGGCGAGGCACAAGAGATCGGAAGATACCTGAATGAAAAAGTTGTCTTCAGGGAGCTCGTAATCCACACCGCCTTTGAAGTTGAAGGTGAGGGAAGGCAAGGACACCTTTCCTGAGGTTTGGTAGCACAGATCCAACCCCACTGAAGAGCCGTCTGCAGGAGTGAGATCAATGGCTGATTGAATGGCGTCTTTAAGAGGAGAGTAAGCGGCCTCATCCAAAATTGTAACTGTGGTTCCGGAGTCAATGATCATGCCTCCGCTGCCATCCGATTGCAGGTCAAAAGTTCCAGCAGGAATATCTACAGGCTTGCCATCAAGGGTGATTCCTGTAATGGGAATGTACCAGAAAGTGGGAATGACACTGCTCTTAATGAGCGGGATAGACTTGGCTCCTCCACTCAAGGAAGCGCCCTGCCCGAAAAAGAGAGGGCTGGTTTGTGAAGAAGAATCCGTGATGGACAAGAGGCAGTAAGAGAATTTGTTGTCTACCTTGGAGCCCAACTGTGAGATGAGTGAGAGAGCACCTCTTCCCAATCCCACAAGACCTCCGCCCTGATAGAATCCTTGTCCTTCGTTGTCATGTCCACACCCAAAACCAATGCCCGCAACCTTGCTGCCACTCCCTATAGATAATGTCTCCGAAGAAAGCACACCGATGGTAAAGGAACCATCGCCGTACTGATACAAAAAGCTACAACCTGGATTGCATCCAGTTTGTGTATCCCCCAAAGCATCACAAAGAGAATCAGTGCAGGGAATCGTGGAATATGTGGAGGATTTGGAAGGGTCGAACATTGGCGTGGGTTGGTTGAAGCAGTCTTCGCAAGGCTTGCACTGAGTCCATATCAGGTCGCTCCCCGTGTCCACACTGGCTTCAAAGTTCACAGGGGGGGTTCCCACTGCAACTTTCATCAGAAATTCTCCATCTCCCACTTGAACTGGCATCTCAGGGTCTAGCTCATGTATAGATTGAGAATGAGACTTAGACTTGGTTACCTTGCTTCACAAACCCTTCTATTTTCCTCACTCGTCCTCTTACTTCGGTACACTGCGGACTGCAATCGCTCAGAAAAATTCAACACTGCCTCTCGCTCTGATCTGCGCGTCATATTCACCCTTATCACCCCCACATTTTCATTATCACCTCTCCGCCAAGCATAAGCACCAAATAGTCTATCGGAAGAAGATGATATGACTGGAATTATGCATATCAAGGCAACAAAGGCCAACAGCTTTGAACAGCTTAACCATTCCATTTTCCTGTTTGCTCAACCCAACGATAAAAACAGAGTCTCTTCTACACCTCTGCAAACTGTCTTGTATATTAATCTACTGGATTGAAAAGGATATATATACACTATGTGAGAATTAGGAGAGCCTTTTGCTCTTCCCTCACTGTAAATTCGGCGCACACGGAAACAAATTTACTCTGCTTTCAACCGATTCTCCCTCTTGTCTTACTTACTATGCTTATCATTATCATGATCGTTATCAAACGGTGACATGACAAGCAATGGAGATCCTCCCTCATTTCTTATTTGTAAATTATCACCATCTTCAAATATCATTGCTTTCACGAGTCCACCAATACTTCCAGGAGATAGAACCAGGATATATCAATGCGCTGCTGTCTCTCTCAGAAATAAAATTCATGAGCTGCAACCAAAAATACATACTCTCTCCCACAATATCATTATTGAGGCCATCGCTGTTTAAGTTTACTCCTTAATTTTTTTGTCACAATATAATAGGTAATTTTCTTTTTCTATTGTTTTTAATTCTAATTCTCTAAATTTCCCATTGCAATTAAAATGTATGGCAACAAATTAACATATTAATTAAATAGTTGGATAGCTACGAGTATTTCATTCAAATATTCTTAAAAATAATAAAATAATTAAAAGACTTCATTAATTTAATAAATGAAAGAAGTGATTGATTATATTAAAAATATCTCCAAATTGGTGGATCTAAATTAAATTGGAAATGTAGAAATTTTTGTCCTTGGCTCACAAATCCAAAAACAAAATAAAAATCAATGAAGTGCTTGATGTGATTTAAAAGATGTTATTTTCTATTAATACATTTGTATTGTTATTTTTCAATAATTTGATGGTTACGATTTTCTTTTTTCTTTTTACTCCGACACTTATATTTATAGGCATATTTGAATGGCCATCCACATTTCGTAAAGAAACATACAACTTTTTCCTCATGATCTTGATCTCCTTAATATTTCTTTTCTTTTATCTCCAAGTATGATGTGATTTTTGCAACCTATAAACACATTTCTTCTCTATTTAATCTTTAAAACGGAAACAATATTTAAATGTGTGATAACTAATGAATTTTCAGATGTCCTTATTATATATTAACAAAACTTTAAAGTAACTTCCATCTAAATATAAAAACCATAAGAAGTAAAACAAAGTCCTTCTACCATTACATAATTGAAAAATTATGAACACGGTTGTTTTTCATGTCATTGAAGATCTTGGAAAAAGAATGGCATAATTTTATTATAATATAGAACATCCTTCAATGTATTTGCGAAATTCCAATGCCTAGTGAAATAAAACAAAAATCATATTAAATAAACTAGCCTAAAAGAAATGCAAATATCAAGAAACACCATACCCTATTTATGCAGTAACAATTTCCCTTTCTTCAAAAGGCGAGCAAGTAAATTAACAACATTACAAAAATATATGTATGGGAAATGGAAGAAATGGGGAGCTATTATTAGCTTAAATTTTCTAATCAAATGTAAGACTATGTAGAAATAGGTTTGTGCCTCCCTTGACATTCAATGCAATTGTTACCAAGTGTTCAAAAATGTAGACGAGATTTTGTTAACTACGCCCATGATTCAAAACAATTGGATACCTTTTTTATTTAAAAGATTAAATAAAATGAAATGTTTGAAATGAAAGTTTTCAAAGTATGCATGTGTTTGAAAAAAGAAAAGTAATATGTTTATGAAGATACTAATATTAAAACAAGTGGTTATTCACAGATTCAACATCCCTCATATAGCTATTCATCTGATGATTTGTATCATATAATTGTTCATATAAGATTCTTGATTCACGATCAAGAGATATGCCTTCAAATATATTAAGGAAGAAATATATTATCTTAAATAACTATTGGGTTGAAGATATTTGAAAAAATAATATATAATGACGGGTTTGATTGGACACATGACCAAAATATTATTCACCTTACCATGCCTATCACAAAACCATCTAGTCTACAAATCTTATGATATTATGTGTACGATCGAAACTACATAACCTCTTGGTGGCAAATTTATATTATTTTAGTATCCCGGAAATTTCTTATTGTCCTCTTGATGAGTTTGGATTATTTTCTCTCAAATAATTTTCTATTTTTATACCGGTGAAATACATCACGCGAAACACTAAAAATAATCAAGGATCACGTAATCATCGTATTGTTAGTATAGTTCAATAATATAATGTGGCAATAATATAATAATCCAAAGAATAGTGGCTGCATGGTATCTCTCATTGGAAAATAAATTTCATGTTACAAGTATTGTAACTCTATAAACCAAAATATTACAAGAAGATGAGCTATACTAATAGAAAGTAATATCTGTTATATTATTCAAAAATAAGAGTTGAGATTTTTTTTTATCAATAGTGAATTCAAGAATTAAAGTAATAGATAAAATCACTCGATTAAAAACTAGTCCATAGAAATTTAAATCTATTTTCATTAACATTATATAAGACGTGTAACTAAACAAAGTGCTAAATATGGAAACTTACTTTTTATTTGTATTCCATTTTGAGTTTTTTTAGATTAGGAAATAAGGAGGTTTTGAAATTCATCCTCAAACCTTTTATACAAACAACAGAAGATATAGCAATTTGGACCCACGTACAACAAAATGAAGAACGTCATCAACCCAAGGGATAGATCAAACAAAATTGATCCTATAGAAAGATAAAAGTGGTTTTTGAAAGGCACCCCCAACCTTATACAAATAAAACAAAGGAGCATCAAAAAATCTTCCAATGTGTAACATAAAATAATAAAAAACGAAACTAGACTTACCCCTTATTTTAAGACGGTAGCTGCATATTTAAAGGTTCAAGAAACCTCTTAAGGAGGCCTGTCTTCTTCTTACCCACAACATTTCATTCTAAATCTTCATTAGGGTTAATTTGGATAACAATGTCCAAATTCTTAATTGGTATGGAGTCATATTGATTAGAAATCTCCTTCAATCTGCAGCCCTTATGATGCTCTTAATCAATTGATTCCAAATCCTGTTGTGGGATTCTTGCCCCGATAAGATAACTATAATATATTTTAGGTGAGGGGTTAGAGTTAGAATTACCATGATGAATAGGCTCTTCGATTCAGTAGATATTGTACATGTCAATCAGACTCGAGAACCCTTGTTAGATATTGATCTTCCTCTTCTAAAAATAAAACCGATTAAAGTTCAAAGCATTAGTATCCATCACCAACAACGTTACACAAAACAATCAACTTGATCATATAAAAACAAAGGAGTCAACCATTCAAGATCATCATTACACATATAGACCGTTACAACATTTAAAGGGATGTAAACCATTCTATATGATACCACTCAACAAAAACTGGTTTAAATGATGGTAATTTCCTATTGACCAATTATCAAATATACAAGAGGGAGTTTTTTATTCAAAATATCCATCAAATTTATCCCCTATATGTATCTATATAACCAAATAGTTCAACCTTTTCATATAATTAAAGAAACATGTGAGATTTAATGTAAGATCGACAAGGTCAACAATGTACCCTATAAAATCAAGAAATAATCACCCATTACAAGGGATATAGGTCTCTAATCTCTTCATAAGATAGTTATATCAGTGGCATAGGCTTAACAACCTATAAAAATCACAAAGAAAAGTTCAATCAGTGGCATAGCATGCTAATAAAGAGTTAACTTTGAAATCTATGATGACTAAGTTTTTGTCAATCAACAATTGTCAATTTTAACACAGTCAAACTGCAGATCAAAAACTAAATTTTCCAAGTGTCAATTGAAGTTTGCCACAGTAGAGGCTTAACCGAGTCTTTGATTTCCTTTAAATATGTGTTTAGATTGGGTGTAGAAAACAACAAAAACATCAGATATTTGTTTGTACACAACAAGCCATTTGTGTATGTTTTAAAATAAAATAAAAAATAGAGAGTCTCTATTCTAAGTATATCTCAATATTTTTGTATAGAATGCTATTTTTCTTGTAGCTATTCTACCTGAACATATAATATCAATTCTATTTTTTTTCATTTTGGAACTGTCCTTTTCAGGTTTTGAATTCATTTCATATAAGTCCCTGTTCAGTTTTTCAATTGGTATCAAAGATGCATATATAAGTTGTTTATTTGACTGCTGCAAGCTAGTATAATGGCCCAGACTAACAATACTGTGCAGTATCAGATTCCTCTTTTTAGTGGGGAGAACTATGAGTATTGGAGTGTGAATATGAGAACTATGCTAATCTCACAAGAACTGTGGATGCTTGTTTGTTCAGGCTATTCAGAGCCAGCTGATGAAGCCGCCTATAACCTTCTATCTGCTGATCAAAAGACAAAGTTGAATGAGAACAGAAAAAAATATGCCAAAGATCTGTTCATTCTTCAAATAGGAGTTGATATCTCAATATTTCCAAATATTGCAGAATGTTTGATTTCACGTGATGCTGGGGAATCCTTGGAAAAGGCCTATAAAGGTTCCGTTAAGGTAACAATTGTCAAACTACAAATGTTAAGAAGAGATTTTGAGTCTCTTTCTATGAAAGAAAGTGAAAGTGTTCAAGATTTTATTACCAGAGTTCAAAATATTGTGAATTCTATTCATGCCCATGGTGAATCTCTTGAAGATAGGAGGGTTGCTGAAAAAGTGTTAAGAAGTCTTCCTAATTTTTTTGATCCCATTACCATTGCTATAGAAGAGTCAAGGGATTTATCACAACTAACTCTTAGAGATTTATTTGGAAGCCTTCAAGTACATGAAAACATGTTGAAAAGGAATGAGGAACCCCCGAAACAAGCCCTCCAACCCAATTTGAAGGTTGATGACAAGAAAAAACAATCTTCCATGAATGAGGCTTCTATTTTTTCCTCATCATATAGAGGAGGTAGAGGCCATGGAATATTTCATGGAAAAGGAGGTCGTGGTAGAGGAAGAAGCAACAACCCTAGGATAGGCCACCTTCATTGTAGCTATTGTGGTAAAGATGGTCATATTGAAGATTTTTGTTTCAAAAAGAAAAGAAACACCTCTCAAGAAAATTTTAGTAAAGACAAAGGTGAGAAATCTGAAATTTTGTTTTTCACATCAAATAGCTTTGAAGCCGAAGATGATTTTGTTTGGTATTTAGATAGTGGATGTTCAAATTACATGACTGGAAATAAAATTTTGTTTACAAAGTTAGATGAGAATGTGAAGGGGAAAGTCAATTTTGGTAACGATAATCAAGCAAAAGTAATGGGAAAAGGTGTTTTTGCTTTAAAAATGAAGAATGGGAGTACTATGTATGTACATGACACTTTGTTTGTTCTAAGATTAAAGCATAACTTGATTAGCATAGGGCAGCTAAATACTAAAAATTACAAGGTTGTTTTTGAAGGAAAGTATTGTAATATTTTTAACAACAATGGACTAGTTGCTGAAGCTCCTATGACAAATAATAGGATGTTTTTGTCTAAAAATGGAATCTGATGTAGCTTGTTTGAAGGTTTTTGTTGATGATCCTTGGATTCGGTATAAGAGGTTTGGGCATCTTAATTTTGGATCTCTCTCAATCATGAAAAATAAGAACTTGGTGAGAGGTTTTCCATATTTCATAAAGCTAGAAAAAAAGGTATGTGAAGGTTTTCTAATAGGGAAGAAACATAGAGAAAGTTTTCCTAATCATCATTTTAGAGCACATGAGCCTTTGGCTTTAGTACATGCAGATATTTGTGGTCCCATGCAAACTTTGTCTCTTGGAAAGAACAAATATTTTCTTCTCTTTGTAGATGATTTTTCAAGGATGTCTTGGGTCTATTTCTTAAGTGAGAAGTATCAAGCTTTTAGTTGCTTTCAAAGATTTAAAGCACTTGTTGAGAAGGAATCAGGTTTCTATTTGAAAGTTATAAGAACTGACCGAGGTAGAGAATTCACGTCTAATGCATTCAAAGAATTTTGCATTTCCCATGGCATTAAAAAGGAGCTAACTACAGCTTATACTCCTCAACAAAATGGAGTAGTGGAGAGGAAAAAACAAAACCATTGTAGATATGACTAGATGTATGTTGAAAGAAATGTGTTTGCCAAACATGTATTGGGCAGAAGGAGTGCATTCAGCTATTTATATTCTCAATAGAAGTACTACAAAGATGGTAAAAATTTCTACTCCTTATGAGACTTGGTTTTGTAGAAAGCGAAATGTTTCTCATCTAAAAATTTTTGGGTCTACATGTTTTGTTCATATTCCTCAACAACAAAGAAAGAAGTTAGATGAAAAATTTGTGAAATGCATTTTTATTGGATATTTAGAAGAAAGTAAATCTTACAAATGTCATGACCCTCGTACTAATAAGTTTCATATTAGTAGAGATGTGATCTTTGATGAAGGGGGAGTTTATTTTAAAAATGAAGGAGAAGATAAGATAATTACTTCATCATATTGAAAATTTAATTATTGATAATAGTATTCAATCAGTGTTGCCCTCTACGGAAACAAATATGGGATCACCTTCAAAGGAATTCTCCATCAAAGGAATCCTCTTCTACTTCATCAACCAGTTCTCATGTTGACACCCAAGTAAGGACTCCATGTAGCCCTCATAGAAAAACAAGAAGTTTGAAGAAAATATATGAGATAGGTAGGTATGCTGATGATAATTTTGCTTTGCTTTCTTCTACACATGTTGAGCCTTATAATTTTAAATAATCTTGTACTAATGAGCTATGGATTCAAGCCATGGATGCTGAAATGTCTAAAATTAATAAGAATGATACATGGGAGTTAGCCGATCTTCCTGATGGAAAATAAATGGTTGGAGTAAAGTGGATTTACAAGATAAAATTCAATATGGATGGAAGTATTTCACAATATAAAGCAAGGTTAGTTGCAAAAGGATATGTGCAACAAGAAGGCATTGAATATGAGGAGACATTTTCTCCGGTAGCAAGAATGGAAACTGTATGAACCTTTCTTTCCATTGCGTCTCAATTATAGTTAACAATTTATGAAATGGATGTTAAATCTGCATTCTTAAATGGATATTTGAAGGAAGAATTTTATGTGGACCAGCCACAAGGTTTCATTGCTCGGGGAAATGAAGATAAGTTTTATAGGCTTAAAAGGGATCTTTATGGTCTTAAACAAGCCCCGAGAGGTTGGTGCTCTAGAAGAGATAACTATTTTCTTGGTCATGGATTTGTTAAATGTTCTTCAGAGAGTATTGTCTACAAAAAAAATGTAGGACCAAATTTTATCATTCTTTGCTTATATGTGGATGACTTAATATTTTTGGGCACCTCATTATCACTTGTGGAGAAGTTCAAAGAGGCTATGAAATATGAATTTGAGATGTCTGATTTGGGAAGAATGCAATATTTTTTGGGTTTGGAAATTACCAAGAAGTTGTTGGTATATCTATCTGTCAATCCAAATATGTTGAAAATATGTTGAAAAGGTTTAATATGCAAGGTTGTAAATCAGTGGGAACTCCTCCTATTGTTGGGAGTAAATGATGAAGGAAGATGAAACTCTGCCTTATAATGCCACTCTTTATAGATCTCTAGTTGGCAGTCATATGTATCTAACATCTACTAGACCAGATATTTTGTTTTTTTGTAAGTCTAGTTGCTAGATTCATGCAACAAACTCAACAGTCTCATGGGCAGGTAGCTAAAATAATTCTCAAATATGTCAGTGGAACTAAATATTTTGGATTTTTTTATAAAGCTACTAATAATTTCAATGTTGTAGCCTACACAGATGCGGATTGGGCCAGGTAGCTTGGATGATCGAAAGAGTACTTATGGATATGCTTTCTTCTATGGAGGAAAATCTCATTTCTTAGAGTAGTAGAAAGCAACTCACTATAGCTTTATCTACAACTGAAGCATTATATATAGTGGCATCATCCACAAGCACACAAGCCATTTGGATGGCAAGACTATATTGAAGATTTAGGAATGGAAGTATGTGAGCCCATTAAAATTTATTGTGACAACCAAAGCAGAATATCCATGACAAAGAATCCTATTTTCCATAGCAGGAGCAAACACATTGATATCCGACATCATTTCATTCGGGATTTTCTCTCGACAACAATTCATTTACTTTGAATTTTGTCAATTTTAAGATCAACTTGCAGACATTTTTACTAAGGCCCTTCCAAAGGATAGATTGGAGCATCTTTGATCACTGTTAGGAATTCAAAAAATTCACATCAAGAGGGCGATTGAAAGCTATGACGACTAAGTTTTTGTCAATCAACAGTTGTCAATTTTAACATAGTCAAACTGCAGATCAAAAACAGAATTTGTCAAGTGTCAATTGAAGTTTGCCATAGCAGAGGTTTAACTGAGTCTTTGATTTCCTTTAAATGTGTGTTTAGATTGGGTGTATAAAAAAAAAAAAAGATATTTGTTTGTACACAGCAGTCCATTTGTGTATTTTTTAAAATAAAAAAATAGAGTCTATGTTCTGAATATATCTCAATCTTTTTATATAGAATGCTATTTTTCTTGTAGCTATTCTACATGAACATATAATATCAATTCTATTTTTTCTTCATTCTGGAACTGTTATTTTTGGGTTTTGAATTCATTTCATATAAGTCCCTGTTCATTTTTTCAAATTCTCGCTAAAAAAAGAAAAAATTTCACCTCTCATTTCAACCTACCACGCCACTCTCCTCCTCACTCTCCTCCTCATTTCTTATTTGTAAATTTTCACCATCTTCAAATATCATTGCTTTCACGCGTCCACCAATACTTCCAGGAGATAGAAACATGATATATCAATCTGTTGTTGTCTCTCTCATAATGAAAATTCATGAGCTGCAACCAAAAATATTGAAGCCATCGCTGTTTAAGTTTAGTCCGTAATTTTATTGTCACTATAACTTGTTTAACTTCAATGATTAATTTTTTCTTCTTAATAGTATTTTTTTCTTTTTCTTCTTATGAATTACTTCAACAATCGTACTTCAAATATTAGTTTAAAAACATTTAAAGCTTCCTTTCTAATTTAAATTAACTAAATTTTGGATTTCAATTAAAATGTATGGGAAGAAATTAAAAAAAGAATTTTATACGACTGGTTGAATATTTTAAATATTTCACTCAAATTTTCATGAATAATTAAATATTTAAAAACTATTTTAAAGACTTTATTAATAGTTATGATTTATTGGGGCACTTATATTTATAGGCATATTAGATATCGGGATATCATGATATTAGATATTGGAATATGATTTAATATGTATCTTTTATATGTTGTTTGGTATCGGGATTGAAAATGGGTACCTCCTTTTATTCTATCGAAACATTATTTTCTTGTAGTCTTGTATCAGTATAACAATATCTAAAGATGGGGTTGCTATGAATTGATTCAAACAACAAATGCATTCTCATTTCTTTTACAAGTTCCCGAATATAATAAAATCCATTTACTAATGATGGGTATAAATATTACATCTGGGCGTTGTGTCTGAAATAATAATGACACATCCTTTCCATACTAATTGAGTAGTACTTATTGAGTAGAATTCAAAATAACATTACCCTTCCATTTGATTTTGTAGATACCATCAATTTAAACTTTATTGGTTTTGGTAAGAGTGGTTTGAGATTTGATTAGTCTGTTGTCTTTATAAGGTGTCAGAGAAATGGGATTAATTATGATTTGGTTCTCACAATTAGTTCTAATACTTCTTGGCATTGCTTTGTGTTTGTTAGGAAACTATAGACTTTGCAACAATGAATAAGTAGAAAGTTGAATAATAAAACAACAGTTTACAAAGATAGTGATAAACAAAATATATAAAATACCAAACATTCAAGAGATGAACACCAGATTTACGTGGTAAAACCCTAGCTATGTGCCTAGGGAAATCTCCATGGTGCAAGATATAAAGATTTTATCAACTCAAGATGAACAGATTACTTGCGAACTAATTATAAGTAACTTTGTGTACTGCCCACTTCCCTTCAACCTCATTTTGTTTTGTTGTTTTCGAGACTGATTACTTCACTATGGATTTATTATGACTTCTTGACTTAGCATGTTAGTAGATATCACATACATTGGACTGTTCTTGATTTGATCTTTATATGATGCATATGGTTTACTGGTGGACATTTGATGACGGTATTTGTATACTTTTGACAGGGTTATTTATCTTTAATTATGATATGTGATATGTTTAATCATTTTGAGTAGAACTTGATAATTGGACTAATGTGATGATCGTTTTGACATAAATGAAATTGAAATGTGCTAGAAAGTGTTAGTGATATCGTACTTGCATAGATGATAGTAAATCATGTGTCGTTTATTTTAGATTATATTGTATATTTTGCATGAATGTTTTAATGCGGCCAACAGGCCGAAGGAGGTATTCTCTATTCTGCAGGTATACTATATTCACAACAATATTGGGGAGCGGAGACCAACCACATCGGAATTCGAGAAGAATCCAGCTAAGGTCACCATGGCAACAAGTAATTGTGTGTGTGTTAGAATTATCTGGTAAAGGGAAAATTGTGACCTAGGGATCATGTGTTGTTTTGTTTTAATTTTTCCCTTTTATTATGTTAGTATGTGTTTCTCTTAGTAAGTGAAATTTTACTTGTCTTATTATTCATATTCTTTGGATTGGTGTTACCCCTTTGTTAGCCACGGGTTGTAGTGTCTTAATTAAGCTAATTTGAATTTGTCCTAAACTAATTAAGAGATGTGACCAAAGAGAGCTCATTTATTAGGATTTGATTTACTTAGGATTTTGTGTGGATTGATGGGTGTTGAGTTTTGAGTGTAGCACACTCTACCCCACATGGGAAACTCGAATTTGGCCTTGGAGGCCAAATTTCAAAGCTTGTGGGACAAGTCAAACTTGTCCCACACCTCTTAAAACCCCATGCCAACCCTACCTATGGAATGGAAGGCCAAATTTAGGGTCTTTTAGGTGTTTTGGAGGGATAAAAAGGGTAAAATATTAATTGCACTTTCTTTCAAATTTAATTTTGTCCTTTGGTGGGAGTAGGCTTAGTTGGAGTGTGTAAGGTGCTTACCCTTCTTTCAACCACCTATTAATGGTGCATTGGAATTTGATGTTGACCAAATGATGTGGAGTGGAGGGAAAAGGAGGTGGCATCCTACTTGGAGCCACATCATCCCTCCCTCTCTTTTCTCTATTTATTTGATCCTCTTGTTTGTTCTGGGGGTTGGAAGTTTCATTTTTTTGTCTTTGGTATTTTGGAGAGGAGAGGATTTGGAAAGAGTTTTGTGGATTTTGGAGCTTGTGGATGCTTGCTTGACCTTTGGAGGGATTTGAGACTTCATACTTGGAACAAGCTCTACCATGGAAAGGTAGGAGCTTCACCTTTGTTGTATTATGTTTTCTTCTTTTTGTCATATGAATGAGTACATATGTTGTGTTGAATTTTGTTGTTGCAATGCTTGTTGGGAATGGGTAGAATGCCTAAGTGGGGAGTGGGAGGAGACTATGGGGAGTTTAATTGAGGGAGGCATAAGAGATCATGTTCTTGAGGAAGTTTGGGTTGGGTGCCCACCTTGTAAGAGAAATGCTTGCATTTTCTTCTTGTTTTACTTTGAGGGAGCCATAAGAGTTGAGGGAGGCATAAGAGTGAATAGAGGGATAAGGGGTACTTGAGGGAGGCATAAGAGTTGTTAGGGGTATTGTGTTTTGCATTGGAGGCTTTTAGGTGGCACCCATTCCCATTGGGAGGCATAAGTGGCCTCCCCATATGTCTTACTCTTATGGATTTCTTGACAAGCCTTGTGACTTTGTTGTTTTGATGGTCTTCCTCTTGTTGAGTTGTTGATTCTTTTGTCTTGAAGGATTATGGAATGCATGTGAAATGTTATGTGTAGTTATGTGGAAGCTAGTAGTTGCCATGAGTTGGATTTTCTCCCATTGTGATGTGATTGGGGCTCGGGTGCCAATGGAGAGGATGGCTTCTCTTCTCCATTGGGTATCTTGGTTGGGAGGAGAGCATTGCCTCTCCGCTTATTTTGTTGTGAATCAAGCAAACTATGGAGGAGCCCCCTTGTTGATATTTGGAGCATTGGAACCTTGTTGATGACAATGTGAAACCACCATGTATTTTTACCCACCTTGAGTGGAGGAAAAATGTAATATAGCTTTGTATTTTAGCTTCCAATGTTACAAATTTGTTTCCACATGAAGTAGAAAATGTTGTAACAAGAGTTGAGGGAAAGAAAATTTATTTATTCTCCTTCTCACTTGGCTTGGAACCCCTTATGAATAAGTTGATCTTATTGAAATGCTAGTAGTTCTTGTTTTAAAACTTAATGAAAATATTGTTGAAAACCTCTTGAGGAATGTTGGGAAATTACAATATATATATATATATATATATATATTGAAATTCATTTTATTACTTAAGAGATGTATTGAAAAAGTTGGAATGTTAGTGCTCTTTATCTTCTTACATTGTTGATCGATATACTTAAGTTTTTAGATAGTTTTCATTATGCCAATGAAGTAATTTTAGTTCTAGCTTCATTATGTTCTTCCCCATTTAAGAAATTATTGAAAATCCATTTACAAATTATTAAAGGAAATGAAATCAACCTATTCGAAATCCCATGCAATGTCTATTAAAATTGGATAGAAATAAATTTTAATGCAAATATTTTAAACTTATCAAGTTCAATATCCAATACTCCTTAATGTCTAATAAAGATACTAATAGTTTGAATACTATCCATATTTAGGTATTATTAAAACTAATGGATTCGCTAGTATTAAATCCTATTTATAACAATACACTATTAAATATTCCCTTTATATTAACAAAGTATATTATTGTAAGCTATAGCCAAGAAATAATATTAATTAAAAATATGCAAAGGAACCTATGGACTTATACGTGTCTACGGCGCTTTCCAAGGTCTTGAAATGCTCATACCAATGCCAAAACAGACTGTGCTTGAATACATATAAAATCCTACATACATGTAATATAAAATAAATTAGATGATGATGTATCTCTGTCTAACCATTGTGTATTAAGACTGTAAAAAAAAATATACACGCAGAAATGCTTATATAATTGCCAAACAAATCATGCTTCATGTATATTCTGTTATGAAATAGATCCGCCTCTTGAGATTCTCCTCCACGAGTTTACAGTGCAAAATAGGTGAGGTCTTAGCTAAGAGTCGTGGAAATAAACTTCTTCAGGCCTCCTCATAATACTCTCACTGTTCTTCAATCAATTTTTATTAAAATCTTGGAGGTGTTTTCCGAATTTGAAGATGCATTCGATGCTGAACAAATAACAACATAGTTGGACAACCTGCTTGTCTTAAGCGCTCAGGAGAAAAAAAGAGAGAAGGGGGGCTTTGTTTGGTTGCCACAACCTGGCTATCTCCCTGACTAGGCCGCGGCCATGGATCCCGGTGTGAACACTCCTCACAGACACAACATTTCAACTAATTTTGATAGGGAAAAAAGGTATTTGGTTAGAAAATTGGTTATCGATTCTGGTAGAACACACAGAGAACAATAATGATATTCCCTGTCCAATAATCATCATCGCAGGGTAACAAATGCTTTCATTACAATACTCAAATGAGAATGGCGGCATGACATCTCATGAATCTGCTTCCCCTGTGCCAAAGGTATCTCACATCTTCCATAGCATGCGTACTTACACTACTATTAGAAAATTCCCCTGACAGATCCATTCTGATCCCCTTTCCCATTCCTCCTCAGTCGCACAAAATTGAGAACGAGAAATTCTGAGCAGTTAGTAGTTTAATATGTCTGTACACTCGTTTGGAAAAAGGTTGAAAGCCACGCCTCTAAAAGCCCAATCCGTCTTTACTAAAATCGGCAATTTTTGGTGCCAGATTGCGGCTAATGCGGTGTAATAATAATAGCTTGATATGCCCCATTTGTTCTATAGATACGGAGAGTGGGTAGATAAAACAAGGGAGGGAAACTCAAGATTTGTAGATCCAAGCGAATAAATGAAGGATGCGACCCAGCTGTAGCTTCATCTATAACCACCGCATTAAATCCACGCGGTCAGGACAGCATGCACAGCAGGCCGACTCTATAGAATATAGGCTTGCATAATTCAAGTGTAATAAATGACAAAATAAATTAGGCGGCCCAGTTGGTGTTTTCCTTTTCTTGTACGCAAGGAGAGTAATCTTGAATGAATACAATATTAACCATGTTCACATTATTTGTGCCTAAAAGATGGATTTGGAACATCTCGATTAATTAGGAAATATGTATTTAGCTAGAATTATATTATATAAATCTAGGTGAATAAATATACCTTTGAAATTTTATGTTCCTTAAAAATAACATGATTTACACGACAAGCTAGTGAAACCTATGCTTGTGCATATAATGGGTGGCATATATATCTCAGTTTGAGATTATAATTATATATTTACAATATTCATATATTCAAATAAAGATTAAACATAATACCTCAAATGTAAAATATAAATTTATTGATGTCTGTCAAGCACAGATACAAATACATTATCTTGAAGGATTTTATTTTGCAAACGGGCCATCATATAAGATTATAGAACAATTGTTTTATGACGAGGCATAAGATTTGATGCTAAAGACGTTTAACAAACCTTTCTCTAATGAATGCATGACATGAATCATGTAAACGAAGTTAAATAATTTTTTTTTAAAAAAAATGTCGCATTTTCGGGTTGAATGTTTGTGGCGCGTTGTCATCGTCGTCGTCGTGAGCGTCGTCTTTTTGGCGGTGTTACACTTTGGATCAACACAAAATTAATTACACCTATTTGGAAAAGTACAGTTTCGATTCCTCCTCCTATGAATAGAGTGGAAAAATTTCAATAGGATTTTCCTTCCTAAAAATAGAATTTGGTTGAATTCGTCTTTCTAGAAGTGAGCTACAAACAACACTATAAAGGGATACACAAATTTACTTTGTTGTCACATATCTAATAGTGTTCTCTTTCCTAAACCTATTCATCTTGTTGGTTGGCCTATTATTGACTTATATTTTCCTTTATTTTTATTATTAGGGTTGAGGATGGACATAATTGGATCCCTAATAGAATACATGCCGCTCACTTTTGGTTTTGTTCATTTCATTCGTAGTTGCAACATTCATATGTATATTGGCTTGACTTGTGACCATATATACATCTTGGTTATCTTCAATGGCTATCTTGTTCCACAATAGAGAGCTCGTTTAGCTATTAGTCTTTGGTTTTAAAATAAATCATTCAAATTTATACATATCAAATTAGTGGGGTGCTATTTTGATTGAATTTCATCTTGTTATGTTCAATAAACTATTGTAGTGGCTTGGGAGATTAAAGACCTTTTTTGTAAGTATTGGAAAAAATAAAATTTATCTTTGTTTGGAATTTATGTATGGATAAATGAAGAGATATTATTGGCGTGATATATAGATAAAAGAAAATAGTATATAGAAAAATACAAATAAAACTTAATTTAGACTGGAATAAACAAAAACATGTAAGCATAATATTGGCCATGTATAGTTAATAAAGAAACATACAACTTTTTTTTATATTAAGGGTAAATTTTTCTTGACTGGGGCTCTACCTAGGAACACAAAGGCCTGAAGCCAAGATACAACGATGAAGACTGAAAGAAAAACAAAATAAACAAGTTGTTAGGACACAATAACAGAACATCACCTATGCAACACAAAAATCAAAGGACTGCAGTCAACCCAACACCGAATGTGATACGATAGTCATATGAGATGGGATTGAGTGAAACTTAGAAGAGAACCATTGCTTGTTATGTACTATTGTCCGCTCCTTCTTCTTAAGCTCGAAAACAATGTCAAGATCGTACACAAGTAGATTGACTATAGAGGAGATAGCTCAAAAAAGAGACCTAGCAGGAGAAGAGGTGTTTCCCTCTCTTTGACCGCCCCAGAAGAGGCTTAGGTAATAAAAGTCAATGATTCATTAAGTGGCACCTATGGGTGAATCAAAAAAGGGGAAGAGACCACCTGAGAGAGGCTCGTTTCAGAAGTGGAGGTAGGAATGAGATCAAATAAGGTATTAATGGTAAAGTGAGAAGGGAGAAAATCCTTCCACCAGGTTGGATTAGCCCCTTTCTTATTAGAACGCCCAAAATCCTCCATCACATGTCAAGTTTCCTATAATGCCCCTTCATTTCAATCTTTGAGCCACCTTTTTCAGGGCACCTGTAAGTTGACAGAGCATGGAAGCAACACATCCTAAACACCTTTTGAAACGTACCAATTTCTTGGCATAATAATAAAAGTACTTTATTTTGATATATCGAGGTGTTAACCATTGCGAAACCTGGGTTAAAGTTGTAGATTTTGCAGTAATTGGATAGTTGCAGTGAGTGAAAAAGTGAAGCATTGTTTTACTAGCAATGATAAAATTAGGGTTTTTTTCTCCGATAATTAAATAAAAATAAATTTACAAGATACACGGAGCTCCTTCTAATATCCATCCTAAAATTGTTCCATTGTGGGTTGAACCAGCCCTACACTCAGAGATAAATTTGTAACCTGATCATCTCCTCATTTTCCTATATAAAAATGGATTGAGTGAGATCTCTACCTATATCTTAGGTGGGCTCGAAGTCTCTGTGAATATGTACTACTTGTCGTTGGATTTTTTGACATATACAATAGAAGAAAAAGATGATTAAGTAATAGGAGGTGTTGTATTCGGGATATTTTTCTAGTTGTATTGATTCTACTTCTTCTTTTATTGATGGTCTGTCCTAGGTGCAGTGTAACCTAAAAACACCATCCTCCAATGAAAAATCCCTTTCCTATTATTCCATGTAGGTCTCTGTAGTTTTTTCTCTTCCACTCTTTCTCCACGTGAGACCCTCACGGTTTCCTTCCTCTTCCCTACATAACCCACCATCATCTTTCTTCTCCACGCAAGCCAAAACAAGAGCTATGAATAGGGTGTGCATATCTTTCACAACATAATGGAAAGGGGTTTCTCCAGATGTTGTAATTGTAAGTTCCCTAGTTGACATGTATGCAAAATGTGGGAGCATGCACATGACACGTGATCTATTTTACAGAATGCCCCAAATAATTTGGTTTCATGGAGTACGTCAGCTTCATGTATGCACAAAAGGGGCTCGTTAAACAAAATCCCTTGAACTGTAACTCCACAACCTCTTTTATCATCTCCTCAGTAGCTTTTAGAATGGGGAATATTGGGTGTTAAGTAGACATCATAAAAATTTTATATCCTCCCAAATATGGTAAAATAATATTTTTGAACAATCTACAATTACTCTTCAAACCATAGTTATAAGGTTGGATCTGTAGATGACTTGGTGTTGGTAGAGAAATGTGTAAAAGTGTGGATTTATGCTCAACACATGAACTATTTGACAAAACGTCTTGATGGAAGACAATTTTATTAAATGTCATAGTTGTTGGGAAGTGTTCACAATGGTGGTCATGATGAGACTTAAAGGATGCTCAAGAAATTTCCCAGCCAGATGTTATCCCTTGGAGTGCCATGATTGTGCATATGTGAAAATTGGTTCATTAGAAAATCTTTAGAAACTTTCAAGAAAATGCAAAATGGTGGAATAGTGGATGCACGCAAACCGGTTGGCCAAATTCCTATATGAGATGTTTGAACCAAATCCCACAATTTCAACTGGCTTCTTTACTCCAGGAATGATAGGCTCTATCAATTCCTTGATATGTTTCTCCATTTATTATTTTCATGTACAAAATTTTGTATTGAGCTTGTTTATTCTAGCTATTTTTGGGTGTTAGTTATTTTGTAGAAATATAGAAATCATATCATTTTATCTCTGTATATGAATGATCTGGTTAAATGATTTACTATTTCATTGATTCAGTGTGGTATTTATTTAGAGTTTTTTCTTGTAACGTGCTTCTATGGTATTATACTTGAAGCCGTTGAGCTAAACATAAATGTTTTGTGTTGGTATGAACTTAAACTTGATGTTTGTTTTGTTGGGGCTTATATCTATGTGGGTATATCGATTCCCTTCTTCTTTGAGGGATCTCTATATGTATAGTCGATATGGGTTTTAATATCCTGAGTTGTATTAAAACTCTATGAGCTTCACTTAGGTATTCGATACAACGGTTAAATCTTATTACTCCTCAATGTTATCATGGTTTGATATATAATGTATTTGGGTATATCTTCAATTTCCTTAGCTTTGAAAGTCGGTTAGATGGTTATATAGCCATACCTAGATCTGCTTGTAAATTTGACAGCTATATATTGGTTCAAAAATTGAACTCTTGAAGATTTAAATACCCAGACCATGGTATCTGACCTAGACCTTCTCATAAACCTTGTGACCTATTGGATTATTGGGGAACTCTTTAACCATTGTTTTTTATGGACCTCCGTCATCTCAGTCTTTTACTTCCTTGGGGGAATCATATGCTTATGTCTTAGACAAAATGTTAGAAGTTCACATGATCAAACTTCCTCCTATTAGAAATTTTGATGAGAACCGAGAACGACCATTCTGGTATCGTGAAAATGACTTATGTCCTTATCATAGAAACAAAGGCCATGAAATTGAACGATGTCAGACCTTCAAAAATATCGTCCAGAAATTCATTGATAGAGGCGAGCTCATTCTTGATAACCCAAATGCCCCCCCAAATCAGGCGCATGATGTTTTTAAAAAACCTTTTCCAAATCATTTCCCAAACTGATAGTTCTTCTTATAACTCTAAGCCATCCTCAAACGTGTCAAATGAATCAAAGCTTCCTTCCACTCCTTCAAATTGTGAGATTCCACCATCCTCGGATGTTCCATCTTCAAGTCTTCCTTTATTTTTAGAAACACAGTCATCTCCCTCTGCCTCTCTATATGATCTTCCACCTATATCTGAGACAGTGTCATCTTCATCTGTCTCGTCATCAGATATTATTTCAGTGTTCAAGTCATTTACATCCCTTCAAATTTCCACTACAGATACTTCTACCTCTGTCGCTCCCATTTTTTCCACAACCATGCCTTTGGTCAACATACCCATAATTGTACCAACTTCTATGCCTTTGGAATTTTCTTCAATCTTGACCCTTCCTGTCTCTTTTCCTACAGTAATTACACCCACAATTACTGCATCTGAAGTACCCTCCTCACAAGAGGATGATTCTTCATTACCTGCCTCTTTCACCATCAGTGCTTCCTTACCTATTAAGGAAACATCTAAAGAGATAACATCAACACCCATACTTCTGACTTCTGTACTCAGACATAAACACTTGGAGTTTAAGTTTAAGGTCACATCATCGGTATCATCTCCTTTACTTCCTCCGAAACGGTTACAATCACCTTATGCGGTCGAAGTTGTCACTATCCCTGAAAAGGGAAAACCAATTTTTCAGACCATCAAAACTCTTGGTGCTCTCCCTCAAAAATCCCTCTCTATGCCTCATAAAAAAGTAGATTTATTCACTGAAAAGGCATCTTCTTCTATAACACCATCTTCTTCACCGGTGTATCGTAAAATGGATTTACCTACTGGAAAGGTATCACCTCTTTTATCAAAACCATCATCTTCATCACCAAAAACCAAGGCACCCTTTATGCCTCCGATCAAATCTATTTTGGGAGCTCCTTCCCCATCTAAATCAGTCTTATCTAAATCATAGTCTGTTTTGGTCAAGCAGCCTTCTTCATCTCTGAAGACTAAGACATTTGTCATGTATTTTTCATCTTCAAAATCTATCTTAGGAGCTCCTCCTCTGCTAAAATCAATCTTGCCTCACTTACTTCCATCTCAAACACCTAAGGTTCCTTCTCCTAGTGTTCAGAAGAGCAAAACAGTCCCTAAAAATTATTAAAACAGATATGTAGGCTCTTTTACCTCACCAGTCTGCTAATATTAAAGAGGTGCCTCCTTCACCTCTGTCCACGTCTTTGTCTACCTGATTTTATACTGAAATCCTTTGCCAACTTATCCAATCTTCATTTATATCACTTCCTCCAATCAAACCCTATAATCCCAAAGGAGTAAAACCTGCATGGTTCAACTCTGATGTGATTTGTGCTTACCATAGGTCATGACACCGAGGGATGTAAAGCCCTTCAATCTATCGTTAACAACCTCTTGGAAGAAAATGATCTCCTATTGGAGGAGGAAGAAGAATAAGTGTCTCTTGTCATCCTAACTACGTCTGAGCCTGAATGGTCTATTCATGCCCCCAATTCCATTGATATCACTCTGGATGATCTTCCACCCTCTAAAATTGACAGAATTTTTATCGCCACTGGA
Organism: Taxus chinensis; assembly: GCA_019776745.2. Lineage (NCBI taxonomy): Eukaryota > Viridiplantae > Streptophyta > Pinopsida > Cupressales > Taxaceae > Taxus > Taxus chinensis. The sequence continues at coordinate 252,331,326 of CM034151.1, read as the reverse complement.
ACACAACAGTATGATAATCCATTGTCTTCTACAGCTCCTCGACCACGAGTCATTATTACTACTACCCCCGAAGGAGATCCTCCTTCCTCATCGGCCCCAAGACCTCGGGTCTCTATTCATGCTTCACCTCAGGCTCAGATTCCCATATCAGTTGAGGAGAGTGTTATGAAACAACTCACCCATGCTTCGGTCAAAATGTCTCTTTTTGACCTCATTCAGTCATCTCCCCAACATCGTTAGGCTTTGATTGATAATTTGCACAGCATCGCGGTGAATTAAAATGAGCCCCAACCTTTGAAGATGGTTGTTCGGTTGAATAGATCGTCAACCACCATCTCCTTTGAGGATTCTAAAATTCCCCCCCTTTCTTCTGAGGATTTAGAGGCTCCTCTCTTTATCACAGTTCAAATCAATAACACTACGTTAAAACGGACTATGATCGACAGTGGTGCTGCACTCAACATCATTTCCTCCCACACATTTGAGCAACTTAATTTACTAAAGAACATAGTGTCACCACCACCTTTTTCCCTTCGATCATTTAACAATCAGCTGGCGGTTACCTTAGGAACTGTGGTCCTACCCTTTCGGGTAGGCAAGAAACTTCTTCACGAGCTTTTTTACATTGTTGAAGGGAAATTCCACTACAATATGATCCCTGGATGCTCCTGGATCCATAAAATGCATTGTGTCTCATCAACCCTCCATTGATGTATAAAATATTAGTATGAGGGCAAAATCTATACTCATCCAGGAGACCCTTTTCCGTCCGTACAATGTGACATGACCACATGGTCTATCCCTCCAAAGGAGAATGCTGATTCTTCTGACGAGGCTTGTTCGTCCTCTTCCATACTTGCAATAAAACTACCAGATTTATAAAATTTTGAAGATATGTTACAACATTTTTTTTTAGGAGAGCTTCCCCTTCTCTCTTTTGACACCCATCTCAAACCTAACTAGTATGGTAGGCCAAACAAACAACCTGAATATCAACAAGGTCTTGGCCACATCGTCACCATTTGTCTTCCCAATTAACAGATTGAATTCATCTACGGTGGTCTTGATGCACCTCGCTATCATCCAGATTCTCCTCCTAGGGCCAAACCCTATTCGGTAGGGTTTGATTATCTACAGAATCCCGCATTCGCAAAAGGTTATCTATATCGATGCGTGTGGAAGGGATTTGGAATGGGAAAGTATGAACAGGGTGTGCATGACCTCGTGTCCATTCCAACTCTTAAACACAATCAAATTTTTTGTTTATGGTTCAAACCTCCCTCGAAAGCCACCGTCACCATTCTCGCTAAGCCTCTTTCCATTAAGGAACCATCTTCTCCCGTCAGGTCTGAAGCATCTCTTGATGTGGATGACACCATTTCCATCCCGTCTACTTTTTTTTTTAGTCAATTTCATTTCCTTAGGTCCGCTGACCTATAAGAATAATGGAAAATCCACTTCCATACCATTGGTCTTCCCTGAAATAGTTGGTGAAGACTCTCCTACTATCAATACTATATCAATACTATCCATAGCTTAGATGATGATTCTGTCCTTACTTATCTGGGGGTAGAGGATTCTTATCTTCCTAAAACCATTCCTTCTGACACATCTATGCTTCTTAATGAATTCACTGTTGACCTTAATATAGGGACTTCTGAAGACCCTCGCATCATTAAGGTTGGCCAATCTCTTAACCCACAGGAGTTAGGAGACTTCGCCGCCTTTCTTTCCAACCATCACCAAGTGTTTGCTTGGTCATATGAAGATATGTTGGGCCTCGATCCTAACATTGTGGTCCACAATATTGTTACTCTTCTAGACATCAAACCGGTTAAGCAAAAACTACGTAAGATGCATCCTTGTGTAGCCCTCCTCGTTAAAGAAGAGTTGCAATACTTGATTTCCACCAACTTCATTCAACCTATTGACTATCCACAATGGGTTTCAAATATATTACCAGTAACCAAATCTACTAGGAAAATTTGAATTTGCACTGACTTTCAGGATCTTAATCTTGCTTGCCCGAAAGACGATTTCCCTCTACCTAATATCGAACAACTCGTGGGCTTAACTACAGGTCATGAGATGATTTCTCTTATGGATGGTTTCTCTAGGTATAATCAAATTCTCATTGCACCAGAGGATCAGGACAAGACTTCCGTCATAACTCCTTGGGGGACTTCTTGTTATCATCTCATGCCCTTCGGTCTTAAGAATGCAGGGGCGACTTATCAACACGCAATGACCTACATCTTACATGACCTATTACACAAAACTGTAGAATATTACATCAAAAACATCCTCGGTAAATCCAAACACTGTCAGGATCATCTTCTCATCCTTACGCCTCTCTTTGAGAGACTCATTCATTTTTGTCTTCACCTAAATCCGTCTAAATGCATGTTTGGCATTCTCACTAGTAAACTCTTAGGCTTTATCATTTCTATTAGGGGTATTGAGCTCAATCCCGCAAAAATAAAGGCTATCATCGAGATGCCTCCTACTTCCAACTTAAAGCAGCTCTGTGGTATTCAAGGATGCCTTCAATCAATGCATCGTTTTATCGTGCAGCTTTCAGACCATTGTCAAACTTTTCATCATCTTCTCCTTAAAAATGTTCATTTTGAATGGGATGAGCATTGCCAAAAAGTCTTTTATGATCTCGAAGCTTATCTTCTTTCTCCACCTATGCTCACACCTCCATGTGAGGGGGACCCATTCTATCTTTATATTTCATGACTGACCATGCTCTGAGAGCCATGATCTCACATTGAGATGCTAATGGTAAGGAACAAGCTTTCTATTATATCAGTCGCGCTCTTAATGATTATGAAACTCGCTATTCTGAAGCTGAAAATTTGTGTTGTGCTCTCTTATTCAGGACTTCTAAACTTCGTCATTACCTCCTTAATCATAAAACTCACATTGTTATGAGTATCAATCCACTCAAGACAATGCATGCAAAACCTTATCACAATGATTGTATCACTCGTTGGCTCATGCTCATGATATATTTTGATCTTGAGTTGATCTTGCAGAAATCTATCAAGGGTCAGGTTATCGCTGATCAATTAGCTAATGCCCCTCTTTGGGACACTCAAGTCCCCCTCGCTCAATTCCCAGATGAGTACATCCAACAAATTGATTTCAGTCTATCTCCATTCAAAGTAAAACTCTTCTTTGATGGATCCAAGTGTTAACAAGGGGGAGGCATAGGTTTTGTTATGATTCATCCTTGGGGTGCACCTATCCCTATCGCACACAAGCTTAACTTTGAATGTACCAATAATATGGCCGAATATGAAGCCCTCGTTTTAGGTCTTCAAAATGCCATTAATCTTGGTGCTCACCATATCAACATCTTCGGTGACTCTGAGCTCATCATTAATCAAGTCACTGGTGCCTATCAGTGTAAAAATGATATCCTTGAAAAATATCACGATATTGTTCTCTTTCAGCTTCAATCTTTTGATAAATTTACTATCCAGGCTATTCCTTGCATTACAAACTGATTTGCAGATACGATGGCTTCTTTAGCCTCCTTTATTCTCCATTCACTAAAGACTCATGACTTTATGTGGTTGTTCAGCGTCTAGACCAACCATCTCTTCTCAGGCAGTTGACTTCAATCAACGCCGTCACGATTGACACTCAAGATGAGTGGTATCAACACATTTTCGATTATATATCTTACTCAGTGATTCCTCTAGATTTGACTTCTAATGGTAGAAGATCTTTTATCCAACGTGCAAACTGATATGCTATTCTGGGTGAAATATTTTACAAATGTGGTTTTGAGGGTATTTTGCTTCGGTGCCTCAAAACCCCTGAATCATCTAAGGCCATTCAGGAGGTCCGTGACGGTATCTGTGGTGGACACTTTGGTGGTTTGGCCGTGGCTAAGTGCATCCTATGTTTAGGTTATTATTGGCCTTCTCTTAATCAAGACTGCTGTGAATATGTCAAGAAATGTGTTAAGTGTCAACAACACGCTAATCTTACACATATCCCTAGTCAGGCTTTGCAACCTATAATGGATTTGTGGTCTTTTTCACAACGGGGTATTGATCTCGTTGGTCTCATCAATCCATGCTCTTCGCAGTGACATCAATCTATCATTAATGCCACATAATACTTCACTAAATGGGTGGAGGCTAGTCCTCTTTCATCAACCAAAGCTAAACCTTATGTTGATTTTGTCTATCAACACATCATTTGTTGCTTTGGTGTTCCTCACAAACTCATTACAGACAATGGCAAGTCTTTCAAAAATAAAGATTTGTAGAAACTTTGTGACACCTTCAATATTAAACTCAACTTTTCTTCTCCATACTATCCACAAGCTAACAGCCAAGCTGAGGCTTCTAATAAAACTTTGCGTAATATCGTCGCAAAGGTAACTAGTCGAGCTGGTAGGGATATGCATTTACACATCCCTTTCGCTCTATAGGCCTATGGGACTAGCATTTGTACCCCTATTGGTACTACTCCCTTATCTCTCGTCTATGGGTCTGAGGTTGTCCTTCCTTTGGAAGTACAAATTCCCTCTCTTCTCGTCTCTCTTAGAGAGTTGGTCTCTGATGAAGACTATCATCAAAACCATCTAGCACAACTTGAGTTGTTAGATGAACATCATCTCAATGCTCTTGAACATCGTAAAGTCTATCTTTAGCATGTCAAGCTTATAACAAGTTTGCAAGTGTGGTGATCTTGTTCATAAAGAAAACCAAGTCACTCTGGAATGGAGTCAATAAGTTTTCTCCTAACTGGATGGGACCGTATGTTATCACTCATAAGTACGGTTCCGAGGCTTATTGCTTATCTTCCATGGATGGTATACCTGAAATGGAACCTATTAATGCTTTGCATCTAAGGCCCTTCTACTGTTAAAATCTATCTTACACGATCTTAGTCACAAAACAAGTCTTTCATCCATCTGCAACCAGTCATGCATTTCGCAGTGATTTGGAACTATGTGGTTCTCTGCGTTATTTCTTTTTATACCTTAAATATGAGTACCGTGGCTCTACTCATGGAATTTTCCTTATGGATTTGTTCCTCCTCATGGTAGGAATACCTTAATCACTACTTCATCTGTCCTAGATGTTCATCTTGATCAAATTCACTTGGGGCATGAGTACGTGCTTGTATACATTTTCTTTCCCTCTATCTGATCTATCTGGTCTAAAATCAGCTTCTTCTAAATCTCAAAAAAAAAGAAGATGCGTTCCTAGTCCCAAAAGATAGGCTGATCCCTTGAAGGACAGCTATCCATGCCTTATCAAATAAATAAAAAATGTAGACCATTCCTTGAAGGATGGCTACATCAAATTCAAAATACAGACTGCTCCCTTGAAGGAAAGCTGCTTGTTTTATGGAATTTTGAGCCTTTGCAGTAACAAACTTCCCCTCTCGGCAAGTTTTTTCATTTGTTAGCATCTTTAAAAGACTTCCCGTATCGATTAGTCTTTCCATATCTAGAAAACTACCCGCATTGATCAGTTTACTTTTCTATCAAAAGAAAAATCATGAAGCTGTGATATGAGACCTTTTCGATCATATGGAGACCCTGTTTTCCCCATATGGGCACGTATTTAAATCCTTCATGTGTTCTGATGAGATGCATACTTATCTCTCGTCCTTATCTACCTCCTAAATCTGGTTTGCGACTAACTAGCATCAGGTTTATTTTATCCGTGTCTATGGCCTTATGTGCATCGTCTTTCAATTTACCATCAAGGTCTCTATTTATGGTTGGTTAGGGGACTAAATTATCATTCTTTTCCTATCCATGTGTAGTGATTCTTTATTTCTAAGGGATAAGATCATTACATCACTTTATTTTCATCAAATCAAATGGACATTACCCATGTTCATTTGTTATTTATCTAGTTAAATTGACATTTAACATGTTAATTTAATCAATCAAATCTATCATCTATCTATGCTCATCTCATGTACTTCATCTAAAATCATCAAAGCAACACATATTATGGGGATCCATCTATCCATATCATTTAAATTAATTAACATCTTAACATGTTAATTTAGTCAATTATTCATCCATGACAACTCAAAATTAAATCACATCTATCTATCTGTATCCATCAAAGTTAAAAGCATGAGTCCAATCACATAACACAAAGATATATATATATATATATATATATATATATATATATGAATGGCTTCAAATCGAGCCGTATACATTGTATCAAAAATGCCTTCAAATCGAGGCTACATTGGTATGTCTCTACAAATATCATCTCTATATAGTAAAATCAGATAAATGGAAAATGATGTCTCCTCCTCCCTCCTCAGGCACGGGCTATCTCTCTTGACCATCACCTACATTACTGGAGGTGCCCACAGTCATGACCCTACAACCTCCTCGCTCCGTAACGAGGCACATCTGGGGCATGCTGTGTCAAGGCATCCTCGTAGTATCTCACCTCGGCAAGGAGATCCTGATAGGTACTCAGACTCACCATGCTGGGTGCTCTCATCGATGCTGCTGCTGCTGGTCCTCCTGCTACGGTACCCTGTGCCCCTAACTCTGATGTGGTGCCTGTATCACCATATTTTACCTTGAGGGCCTCTCTGTGTCTATGATATCTATCCCTCTGCAGGATAGTTGTATCCCGCTCCTGACGAGTGGTGGCTCTCTCCTGTATCGCTGTGTCCCTCTCCTCCCTTAGAGTCCTAATCTCCTCCAGAGCAGTCTGGTGTGTCTGTACCAAGGAGCATGATCTCCCTACAGTATCTCTAGCTCCGCCGTTGTATCCTCCTTGTCTGACTCCGTAGACACTGTGAGATGCCGTGGTAGCTCCTCGTGATACCACACCTCATAGCCCTCAATCACTCCTACATCATCATCATCATTTGTGGGAGGTAGGTTCTCCCTGAGTGGATCTACTGGAACAAGTATCAACAGATCTATCTCCTTGCTATCTTGTCTGTATGGCACATATACAGTCGGAATAATCTGTATCAATCCAAACTGTCTCATCACATGTATAAATGAGACCTGCTCTAAAATCTCTGGCCTGCGACCCCTGACCACTCTACTGTGTCTCAGCTCCACTAAGTGGGCATCCTATCTGGACCATGTAGGATAGACCCTGTATGGCCTCCATATAACCTGTGATGGTGTCAGTGTCCTGAATCTCTGGGAATACCACTCTGACGATCTCCCTGTATCTCTGAGGGCCATGTCTGCCTGCCATCATCGAAACCCATACTCAAGGGCTCCCTCTGCTGCTAGCATCCATGGAAGTTTGGATGGTCTAATCACTGATATGTGCTCATAAGCCCAACAATGGAGCACAAAACTGACATCTATCGCGGTCCGTCTTCCTATGGAATACATCCACATCTCATGATATATCTGTGCTAATAATGCATCGGTGAATTCGAATACCTGCATCAACTCCAGGATATCACAGGCACAGTCAAGGAGGAGCAGTGGGAACCATCCACCTTCGGAATCTGGTAGTGCATAGTATGAGATAGCCATTTGGATCAAAGCTATCAGTCTGCTCCTGGGATCATCCTTCCGGTACTGTGAGGCTATCCTCACAGCCCCAGACACTATCTCTGAATCATCTGCCCTGTCCCCATATAACTGTACCAGGGCCCTCCTCTATTGTTCCCGTGGAGTAATCTCTATCAGGTCCCCGGTGATCGACAACCTGAGGATCCTATATATGTCCTCATGGGTGATAGTCATCTCACCCATCCGAAACCAAAAAGTGCATGTCTAGCTATCCCACCGCTGCATCAATGCTTGCATCAGCTCCACGTCTCGGGGTACCCGTCGATAATAATGGAAACCCCCTAGTCTGGTTAACTCCAGATGGTTTTACTCATCATCTATCACATCTGGCAGTATAGTCTCCAGTAGCTCAGGAATAGCATCCCGCATGTGTAGGACCTCTCGTGCCTACATCCACAACATCAAAAATTGTCATTAGGTTCATATTTATCAAAATCAACATCATTAAAATTTCATCAAAAATTTTCTCAATGCTTCCAAATGTTTCATCTTTCCAATCGGGGCTGACTCATTCCATCAACGCCATTTACTTTATAGTCGATGCTGATTGTATTCCAATCGACGCCGATCGCATACTAGTCGGCTCCGATTTTGTCAATCGACGCCGACTGTGAGGCAGAGCGCTAAAAACACTCTCTTGCCTCCTACTACAAAACAACACAAACATACAAGGCTAAGGAAGGACCACTTACCCCTGGCCACGTCCTCTTCCTCTTTTGACCACTCTCAGAAGCTTCCATTTCACTCAAATTCAATTTTTGACTTTTTCTAAATCAATCATCACAATGTAAATGAATCATTACCGTTCACCACATTAATGATTAGGAAATAAGTATTAGCGATGATCATGAGTTTTCCTAAAAAAGGTATGAATTTCCCTTCATCTTGCTTTAAAATTTCACAGTTTATTGTTTCTTATCTGGGTATTAATTACTTTTTAGCAATAGAGGATGCAACTAGAATTAAAAATAAAATTCTTACGTGCTCGAAATCTTCAAAAAAAAGAAAATAGTCTCGATCCCATACACCGCGTGCATGGTACACCAAAGAAAATCATTTGACAAACCTAGATTGCTAGTATGATTCCTAATGGTACAGGACACCATGAAGGCCATAAATATAACTAATGAACTCAATTTGATGTCTTGGAGAGACAATTTTTGATGTATGTAAATATCACATCTGGGAGTTGTGTCTAAAAGAATAATGACACATCCTTTCCATACTGATTGAGTAGAATTCAAAAATACATTAGCCTTGCATTTGATTTTGAAGCTACCAAAAATTCAAACCTTTTTGGTTTTTGTAAGAGTGGTTTGAGATAAGATTAGCTTGTTGTCTTTATAAGGTGTCAGAGAAAATACATTAACTATGATTTGGTTGTCACAATCAGTTCCAATATTAGCCTCGCTTATGACGATACATACATCTTTGTTATCTTGGATGGCTAGCTTGTTCCGCAATCGAGAGCCTCTTCAGCTATTAGTCTTAGCTTTAAAAAAAATCATTCAAATTTATACATTTCAAATTATTTGGGTGTTATTCTCAATGAATTTCATCTTGTCATGTACAATAATTTCTTGTAGTGATATGGGAAATTGAAGACTTTTTTTTTTTTTTTTCAAGTATTGAAACATATAACATTTACGTTTGTTTGGAATCCTAGATACGGATTAATGAAGACATATTATTGGCGTGTAAATGCACTAGGAAATTTCTTTTGTATTTTCCCAACACCCATCTCCATCATTAGCGTATCGAAATTGCTAGTTATTCAATTGTTATATATAAGTGAAAAGATAAGAAATCAGAACAATGGTGTTGGTGTGCCGTTTGTAACATTGTGTGTGAAATGGTTGGTAAAAGATAAAAGGAGAAACATACACGTAAAGTTCAATACATTAACTTAGGAAAGAAGAAGAAGATTACATGACATTGACACACAAGGTGAAGGTGAAGGTGAAGGTGAGGGACAAGGAGAAGTTAAAGAGAATCGCATTTAGTGGGCTTGAAAGAGAGTGTGTTCTGGGCATCATTGTAAAGGATGTGGAAGTTTTGCTGTTGTATGTTGCCAAAGATTGAAGGAATATTCCCTGAAGGTTCACCCAGCATGGCGAGGCACAAGAGATCGGAAGATACCTGAATGAAAAAGTTGTCTGCAGGGAGCTCGTAATCCACACCGCCTTTGAAGTTGAAGGTGAGGGAAGGCAAGGACACCTTACCTGAGGTTTGGTAGCACAGATCCAACCCCACTGAAGAGCCGTCTGCAGGAGTGAGATCAATGGCTGATTGAATGGCGTCTTTAAGAGGAGAGTAAGCGGCCTCATCGAAAATTGTAACTGTGGTTCCGGAGTCAATGATCATGCCTCCGCTGCCATCCGATTGCAGGTCAAAAGTGCCATCGAGGGTGATTCCTGTAATGGGAATGTACCAGAAAGTGGGAATGACACTGCTCTTAATGAGCGGGATAGACTTGGCTCCTCCACTCAAGGAAGCGCCCTGCCCGAAAAAGAGAGGGCTGGTTTGTCAAGAAGAATCCGTGATGGACAAGAGGCAGTAAGAGAATTTGTTGTCTACCTTGGAGCCCAACTGTGAGATGAGTGAGAGAGCACCTCTTCCCAATCCCACAAGACCTCCGCCCTGAGAGAATCCTTGTCCTTCGTTGTCATGTCCACACCCAAAACCAATGCCCGCAACCTTGCTGCCACTCCCTATAGATAATGTCTCCGAAGACAGCACACCACTGGTAAAGGAACCATCGCCGTACTGATACAAAAAGCTACAACCTGGATTGCATCCAGTTTGTGTATCTCCCAAAGCATCACAAAGAGAATCAGTGCAGGGAATCGTGGAATATGTGGAGGATTTGGAAGGGTCGAACATTGGCGTGGGTTGGTTGAAGCAGTCTTGGCAAGGCTTGCACTGAGTCCATATCAGGTCGCTCCCCCTGTCCACAATGGCTTCAAAGTTCACAGGGGGGGTTCCCACTGCAACTTTCATCAGAAATTCTCCATCTCCCACTTGAACTGGCGTCTCAGGGTCTAGCTCATGTATAGATTGAGACTGAGACTTAGACTTGGTTACCTGCTGCTTCACAAACCCTTCTATTTTCCTCACTCGTCTCTTACTTCGGGACACTGCAGACTGCAATCGCTCAGAAAAATTCAACACTGCCTCTCGCTCTGATCTGCGCGTCATATTCACCCTTATCACCCCCACATTTTCATTATCACGTCTCCGCCAAGCATAAGCACCAAATAGTCTATCGGAAGAAGATGATATGACTGGAATTATATTGCATATCAAGGCAACAAAGGCCAACAGCTTTGAACAGCTTAACCCAACGATAAAAACAGAGTCTCTTCTACACCGCTGCAAACTGTCTTGTATATTAATCTACTGGATTGAATAGGATATATATACACTATGTGAGAATTAGGAGAGCCTTTTGCTCCTCCCTCACAGTAAATGCGGCGCACACGGAAACAAATTTACTCTGCTTTCAACCGATTCTCCCTCTTGTCCTACTTACTATGCTTATCATTATCACGATCGTTATCAAACGGTGACATGACAAGCAATGGAGATCCTCCCTCATTTCTTATTTGTAAATTATCACCATCTTCGAATATCATTGCTTTCACGCGTCCACCAATACTTCCAGGAGATAGAACCAGGATATATCAATGCGCTGCTGTCTCTCTCAGAAATAAAATAAATGAGCTGCAACCAAAAATACATACTCTCTCCCACAATATCATTATTGACGCCATCGCTGTTTAAGTTTAGTCCCTAATTTTGTTGTCACAATATAATAGGTAATTTTCTTTTTCTATTGTTTTTAATTCTAATTCTCTAAATTTCCCATTGCAATTATAATGTATGGCAACAAATTAACATATTAATTAAATAGTTGGATAGCTACGAGTATTTCATTCAAATATTCTTTAAAATAATAAAATATTTAAAAGACTTCATTAATTTAATAAATGAAAGAAGTGATTGATTATATTAAAAATATCTCCAAATTGGTGGATCTGAATTAAATTGGAAATGTAGAAATTTTTGTCCTTGGCTCACAAATCCAAAAACAAAATAAAAATCAATGAAGTGTTTGATGTGATTTAAAAGATGTTATTTTCTATTAATACATTTGTATTGTTATTTTTCAATAATTTGATGGTTACGATTTTCTTTTTTCTTTTTACTCCAACACTTATATTTATAGGCATATTTGAATGGCCATCCACATTTCGTAAAGAAACATACAACTTTTTCCTCATGATCTTGATCTCCTTAATATTTCTTTTCTTTTATCTCCAAGTATGATGTGATTTTTGCAACCTATAAACACATTTCTTCTCTATTTAATCTATAAAACGGAAACAATATTTAAATGTGTGATAACTAATGAATTGTCAGATGTCCTTATTATATATTAACAAAACTTTAAAGTAACTTCCATCTAAATATAAAAACCATAAGACGTAAAACAAAGTCCTTCTACCATTACATAATTGAAAAATTATGAACACGGTTGTTTTTCATGTCATTGAAGATCTTGGAAAAAGAATGGCATAATTTTATTATAATATAGAACATCCTTCAATGTATTTGCGAAATTCCAATGCTTAGTGAAATAAAACAAAAATCATATTAAATACACTAGCCTAAAAGAAATGCAGATATCAAGAAACACCATACCCTATTTATGCAGTAACAATTTCCCTTTCTTCGAAAGGCGAGCAAGTAAATTAACAACATTACAAAAATATATGTATGGGAAATGGAAGAAATGGGGAGCTATTATTAGCTTAAATTTTCTAATCAAATGTAAGACTATGTAGAAAAAGGTTTGCGCCTCGCTTGACATTCAATGCAATTGTTACCAAGTGTTCAACAATGTAGACAAGATTTTGTTAACTACGCCCACGATTCAAAACAATTGGATACCTTTTCTATTTAAAAGATTAAATAAAATGAAATGTTTGAAATGAAAGTTTTCAAAGTATGCATGTGTTTGAAAAAAGAAAAGTAATATGTTTATGAAGATACTAATATTAAAACAAGTGGTTATTCATAGATTCAACATCCCTCATATAGCTATTCATCTGATGATTTGTATCATATAATTGTTCATATAAGATTCTTGATTCACGATCAAGAGATATGCCTTCTGTAGTGCCCACTTCCCTTCGACCTCATTTTGTTTTGTCGTTTTCGAGACTGATTACTTCACTTATGGATTATTATGACTTCTGGTTTTAGCATGCTAGTAGATATCATAGACATTGGACTGTTATTGATTCGATCTTTATATGATGCATATGGTTTACTGGTGGACATTTGATGACGATATTTGTATATTTTGACAGGGTTATTTATCTTAATTATGACATGTGATATGTTTAATCATTTTGAGTAGAACTTGATAATTGGACTAATGTGATGATCGTTTTGATATCAATGATATGTGGAATAGAAATGTCCTAGGAAGTATTAGTGATATCGTACTTGCATAGATGATAGTAAATCAGGTGTTGTTTATTTTTAGATTATATTGTATATTTGGCATGAATGTTTTAATGTGGCCAACAGGCCGAAGGAGGTATTTTCTGTTCTGCAGGTATATTATATTCACAACAAAATTGGGGAGTGGAGACCAACCACATCGGAATTTGAGAAGAATCCAGCTAAGGTCACCATGGCAACAAGTAAATTGTGTGTGTGTTAGAATTATCTAGTAAAGGGAAAATTGTGACCTAGGGATCATGTGTTGTTTTGTTTTAATTTTTCCCTTTTATTATGTTAGTATGTGTTGCTCTTAGTAAGTGAAATTTGTGTTATTATTCATATTTCTTGGATTGGAGTTTACCCCTTTGTTAGCCATGGGTTGTAGTGGGTTAATTAAGTTAAATTGAAAATTGTCCTAAGCTAATTAAAAGATGTGGCCTAAGAGATGTTCATTTATTAACCTTGATTTACTTTGGATTTTGTGTGGATTGATGCGTGTTTGAGTTTGAGTGTAGCACACTCTACCCCACATGGGAAACTCGAATTTGGCCTTTGAGGCCAAATTTCAAAGCTTGTGGGACAAGTCAAACTTGTCCCACACCTCTTAAAACCCCATGCCAACCCTACCTATGGGTTGGAAGGCAAAATTTAGGGTCTTTTAGGTGTTTTGGGGGGGATAGAAGGGTAAAAATATTAATTGCACTTTCTTTCAAATTTAATTTTGTCCTTTGAGGGAGTGGGCTTAGTTGGAGTGGGCAAGTTGCTTGCCTTTCCTTCAACCACTTATTAATGGTGCATTGGAATTTGATGTTGACCAAATGATGTGGAGTGGAGGGAAAAGGAGGTGGCATCCTACTTGAGCCACATCATCACTCCCTCTCTTTTCTCTATTTATTTGAGCCTCTTGGTTGTTTTGGGGGTTGGAAGTTTTCATGTTTTAGTCTTTTTTGTATTTTGGAGAGGAGAGGATTTGGAAGGAGCTTGTGAATTTTTGGAGCTTGTGGATACTTGTGAGAACTTTGTTGGAGCTTGTGGATGCTTGCTTGATCCTTGGAGGGATTTGAGACTTCACATTTGGAGCAAGCTCTACCATGGAAAGGTAGGAGCTTCCCCTTTGTTGCATTATGTTTCTTTTGTTATATGAATGTATTTTTATGTTGTGTTGAATGTTGTTGTTTGAAATGCTTGTCGGGAATGGGTAGAATGCCTAAGTTGGGAGTGAGAGGAGACTATGGGGAGCTAAATTGAGGGAGGCATAAGAGATCATGTGCTTGAGGAGGGAGCTTGGGTTGGGTGTCCACCTTGTAAGAGAAATGCTTGCATTTCCTCTTGTTTTACTTTGAGGGAGCCATAAGAGTTGAGGGAGGCATAAGAGTGAATGGAGGGATAAGGGGTACTTGAGGGAGGCATAAGAGTTGTTAGGGGTATTGTTTTTTCATTGGAGGCTTTTAGGTGGCACCCATTCCCATTGGGAGGCATAAGTGGCCTCCCCATATGTCTTACTCTTGTGGCTTTCTTGGTAAGCCTTGTGACTTGTTGTTGTGATTGTTTCCCTCTTGTTGTGTTGTTGATTCTCTTGTTTTGAAAGATTATGGAATGCATGTGAAATGTTATGTTTAGTTATGTGGAAGCTTGTAGTTTCCATGAGTTGGATTCTCTCCCATTGCGATGTGGTTGGGGCTTGGGGGCCAATGGAGAGGATGGCTTCTCTTCTCTATTGGGTATTCGGTTGGGAGGAGAGCGTTACCCCTCCCCTTGTTTTGTTGTGAATCAAGCAAACTATGGAGGAGCCACCTTATTGATATTGGAGCATTGGAACCTTGTTGATGATAATGTGAAACCATTATGTAGTTTTACCCACCTTGAGTGGAGGAAAAAAATGTAATATTACTTGTATTTTAGCTTCCTCTATTGAAAATTTGTTTCCACATGAAGTAGGAAATGTTGTAACAAGATTTAGAAGGAAAGTTGTATTGAAATGATAGTATTTCTTACTCTAAAATTTATTGGAAATGTTGTTGAATTCTTTTGTGTAATGTTAGGAAAAAAAAATAAAAAATATACCTATTAGATTTCATTTTGTTGCTTAAAAGAGATATATTGAAAGGTGGGAATATTGGTGCAATCTTTGTTCTTGTAAAATAAATAAAAGTAGTTTATAAATAATTAGTTGCATACATAATATAAAATCTTTTCCTTTGTACACTTAGTGTAGATCCATTCCTACTTATTACACGTGAAAGAAAACATAGAAAAGTTGAAAAACTATTGGAATAAATTATAAGCAATAAAGTATTCAATGCTATTAAAATAGAAACAAATATACAAACTTAAATACTTGGGAAATAAAGTTTTGGAATAGTATCAAACGGATATATATGCTCTGGTTTTAGCCACTTATACCTCCAAATGATTAATTTATTTTTTGGTAAAGAAGAAACATTTGGAAATATGGAAATCGAAACTTTTAGCTGTCCCGTTGCAATCTGTGCAGGCATCTTTTAGTTTTCGCACTAATTTTGCAAGCAGTCTGTGCTTCATTGAGTAAACTGGTTTGAATCAGACTCACCTCCATGAATGACGCGTCCCTCTTATTGCCAGGCAGATTGTAATTCATGAATGTTCTGTCGTGAAACAGACCCCCCCCTCTTTTGAGACGTCGCACTCTTTGCAAAGAAAATTTGGCTTCATGAATATTCTGATATGAAATGGATCCACCTCTGTGAGATTCTTCCCTACTTCGTGAACATTCTGAATTGAAACAGACCCTCCTTTATGAGATCTATTTTGTTTCCCATGGACTGTATGCATTAACTGGTAACTTTTCAATAGAGAATCAAGGTAATAAATTTCTTCAGGTCCCCGAGTGACTTTTCCACTGTCCCTCCATTGATTTTGACAAAAATATCTTGAAGGTGAACCCCGAATTTGAGGATATGTTTGATACTGGACAGATAACAACATGGTTGGATAGACTGCTGGCTTTAACGCCTTCTCTGTCCCTTAATCGATTTTTGATATAAACTTTTATCCTCTCGTGCATACGCTATAATAAATAAAAGTAGTCTAAACCGATTGAATATGAAATATAATTAACACCACGTCCTTGGCTGAGAGTCGTGCTGCCCTGGATGACTTCCTATGGTAGAGAACTCAGACTGTAGACATTATTTGCAAACTTCCAGCAGAGATGTTCACGCGTCCTCAGTCAGAAAACTGCAAGACAGTACCAGGATGCTTTTAACCCCACAAGAAACGTCACTTATCTAATCTTATATGCGCATATAATTGAACAGTTGGCAGCATAGCTGGACAACCTGCTTGTTGTAATCGCCCAAGGGGCCTCCATGTTGTTGCCTGGGCGTTGCTGTGTAGGCCAGGGCCGATTTAAACAACCTCACGCCCTCCTCTGGTCCGTGGCTTCACCTTAAACCACCTTAATGTCTTCACGCGGCCAGGGCGGGGCAGACTAGCAGGCCGACCAAAACGGCAGAAGATTTTGCAAATCTTAGTATAATAAACAAATCTACGTGGCCAGCAAGAGGGTAGTTTGCACGCAAAAGATAAGGGAGTTATTTTGATATGGCAGGTGGCCATTATAGCCACCCACCTCCACCGCATTGTCAAACCAAAATTTAAATGCTTTCCCACCAATAAAACCTAAGTTCGTTTTGTCACATTTCAAATTTATGTCTAAACGTATAGATTAACTCAATGTAATTTTGGTTATATTTATATAACACTTAAAATTTGGAAATTCGGTTATATTCATATATCTTCGGTTTCTCTTATTGTGGAGGTGGGGATTCCGCATGCAATAACCATATAAAGAGCTTAATAATTTCAAGTTTTGGTAACATCTCCGATTGTCTTGTAAAGTTGTAATGATTCCTCTATAAATGTGAGAGGAATTTTTTTTTCTTTAGAGGGAAACGAATAGGTATACCAGCCAGCATCAGGTTTTAACCCTTGGTTGTGGAAGTTGGGTGATTATGCAACTGCCATGGGCATAGATGTGCATCCAATCCTACCATTAATCTCTTGGACCTTTTTGGTTTTGAGATGAGCCATTTTACCATCTAGAACAAACGTAATTTCTCCCTCCTTAATATTCATTTGTAAAATTGTGATCATGTCCCCTTGGATATTAACTAGCTCATGACGTCGAACCTTGGCGACAACGCTAGTGCCAAGAGGCACTTAGGGAGGCTCTTAGTGACCTTGCTAGATTTTTTTTTCTGCGTCCAGTCCTTGGCACAATAGCAAAGAGACCCGATTCAATGTACAACAATTATAAATTTGTTCTTTGAAATCTTGATCCTCTTACACCTTGAAAAAAAAAAAAAATTTAGTTACACTTTCGGGTCGTATGTTTGTGGCGTGGCGTCATCGTCGTCGTCATCGTCATCTTTTTGTGGCATTACATTTTGGTATCAGAGCCAGGGGTTCGAAGCTGGGACCCTTGGGCACACACAGGAAAACGCAAAACAGGAACATTCAACTTAGTACAGAGCTGATTCTTTTAAAATATAAAACCACAATGTTGATAATTATGGTAAACAACAAATTTAGAAAACTGGCACAAGACCTAGAACAATGAACTAACTCTCGCCTTGATCTGTGCAGGAGGCACGGATTGGGCTAGGGGTCTCTTCACATAGACCTAGACATACCACCGCCAGAGCAGGCCGTAGCAGCTCTTCTACCTCAGATCTTGCAGACACTCCAGGATGTCAATGCCGCTATACGCGGAGAGCGCTTGGGAGGACGACTTGCTAGACATAGTTTGGAGCCATCAATGGATGCCCAGGCATCCCCTCAACACAGCGAGGAGCACAGGGAAGAGAACTTCTGTGCGGAGTCGGCTAGGGCAGAGTCACCACAGAGAGGACATGGGGACAGGATCTCAGGGCATAGGGATAGGTCTCGGAGCCCTAGACAGAGGGAGGAGCATTCAGATAGACCTAGGATTCATCATACGTTAGCTGCAGACCATATCAGGGAGATCCTGAAGCTACGACCATCTCACTATTCGGGTGATACAGGTAGTTTTCAGGTAGAGGTCTGGTTGGTGAGCTTGAGCAGATGCTTCAAGCTCTACCCTTGCACTAGCAACACGAAAGCTCGTGTTGCAATCCATCTTCTGAAGGATGGAGCAGGAGTCTGGTGGAGGACTGAGGAGCAGAAGCTCCATGTTGACTCGGAGACAATTACCTGGGAGCTGTTTGAGGAGCGTTTCAGGAGCAGGTATTTACCCAGGAGATTTATACAGCAGCAGATAGACGAGTTTCATGACCTCTGTCAGGCATCGATGACAGTAGTTGAGTATGAGAGTCGATTTCTGGACCTACTCCAGTATGTCGACTATATGCAGGATGAGAAGGTATGGATTCACAGGTTCATCCGGGGCCTTAACTTGGATCTAGGTGGCGCAGTGCACATTCACTGCCCACAGACATTAGCAGAGGCCATGGAGAAGGCCTATATTGCAGAGGAGACACGGGGGAAGACACAGTAGGCTAGAGATAGAGTTCGGAGCCGTATCCAACAGATGCAGGATAGTAGGTCGAAGGGGTCAGTTCCTCCTCCACAGGGTGGACAGAGTTCAGGGAAAGCTTCATTTAGGCCACCACAGTAGCAGCAGCAGCAGCAGACCCGTCCACCTTATCGACCTCCTCAGAGATTTGATGCACAAAGAGGACGTAGTATGGGGCCTCCTCCTAGGGGTCCCATCAGGACACAGGGTGCACCGAGAGCTCAGTCAGTAGGAGCTCATCAGCAGAGGCCTCAGCAGTCCATAGTTGGATCGTCAGGATTTGTATCTCAGTCATCTAGAGTACCAGCTGGAGCTACTTCCCACTGGAGGGGACCAGGCAGCTGTTATGGTTGTGGTGTTGTTGGACATCATTGGAGAGATTGCCCACAGAACCCTAACAAGGGTAAGATGCAGAGCTCAGAGCCTACTGTTGGAGATATGGCACGGAGTCATCAGATCTACGTAGTGGTCGAGAACCGCCAGGCTGAGCATCAGAGTACTGTGATTGAGACGACAGGTAGTATTGGTGGTATTTCCACCTCTATATTATTTGATTCTGGTTCTTCTGATTCTTTTATTGCACCATCCTTAGTTGAGCGTTGTAGGCTGGTGGCAGTTAGGCAAGGCCGTAGCTGGGATGTTGAGATGGATTCTGGAGCCAAAATTTCTGTAGACTCCTTAGTCAAGGAGTGTTTAGTGGATTTGGGACCCTTCACCACTACTTCTGATCTTTGGATCCTTCCATTAGGATCTTATGGCATCATTTTAGGCATGGATTGGTTGTCCGCTCACAGAGCTAGAGTGGATTGTTACCACAAGACTATTGCTTGCATAGATGATCTTGGAGTAGAGTCAGTGATATCAGGAGTTAGGAGGGCCGTATCCATTCGCACCATCTCCGCTATGTAGCTTAAGCGGTGTGTGCGACAGGGTTGTCAGATGTTTTCTATTATGGTCAGTGACAGATCAGAGGATGAATCGAGAGGACCTTCCCTCAATGATCATCCCATCTTATCAGAGTTTTCTGATGTGTTCCCAGGGGAGCTACCGGGATTACCTCCCCCACGTGATATCGAATTCCATATAGATCTAGTTCCAGGCGCAGATCCTATCTCACGAGCACCCTATCAGATGACTACTCCTGAGTCATATGAGCTCAAGTTGCAGCTTGATGACCTTCTGGAGAAAGGCCTAATCTGTCCTAGTGTATACCCTTGGGGTGCACCAGTGATCTTCGTGAAGAAGAAGGATGGATCTCTTCAGTTGTGTATTGACTACCGTCAGCTGAATAAAGTAACAATCAAGAATCATTACCCCCTTCCACGCATTGATGATTTATTTGATCAGATGAAGGGGGCTACAGTTTTCTCTAAGATATATCTGAAGTCAGGGTACCATTAGCTCAGGATTGTGGAGATAGATATTCACAAGACAGCTTTCCGTACGAGATATGGCCACTATGAGTTCACAGTGGTACCTTTTGGTTTGACGAATGCCCCCGTAGTGTTCATGAGTTTGATGAATGGAGTATTCAGGACCTTCCTTGATCGCTTTGTGCTCATCTTGCTTGATGACATTCTGATTTAATCACGCACACGTGACGAGCACGAGGAGCACCTTCGCCAGGTTCTTAAGTGTCTTCGTGAGCAGCACCTTTACGGGAACTTGGAGAAGTGTGCGTTCTTTCAGCTTGAGGTGTAGTATTTGGGCCACATCATTTCAGGGGAAGGTATCGCAGTCTATCCTTCCAAGATTCAAGCCATCATGGATTAGCCAGCACCCTCTAGTGTGACCGAGGTGCGTAGTTTCATGGGTCTAGTAGGGTATTATCGGAGGTTTGTTCAGGACTTCTCTCGGATTGCGCACCCTATCACTTCTCTTCAGCGGAAAGGGAAGAAATTTTTATGGTCAGATAGATGTGAGCAAGCTTTCAATACACTAAAGGAGTGCCTCACGAGAGCACCTATTCTTGCAGTGCCAGATCGTCATGGAGAGTTTTATGTTTGCACAAATGCTTCCTTGGCAGGACTTGGAGGTGTGTTAATGTAGGAGGGTAGAGTATTTGCCTTTGAGTCTTGCAAACTCAAGGATTATGAGCTCAATTATCCGACCCATGACCTTGAGCTTGCAGTAGTAGTACATGCCTTAGTACGGTGGAGACATTTTCTTCTTGGTCGGAGATTTACACTCAGGACCGATCACTTGAGTCTTCGCCACCTCTTCACGCAGCCCAATCTCAACACTCGTCAGCGGCGTTGGATGGAGTTACTCTATGAGTATGAAATGGAGATAGAGCATGTGAAAGGGAAGGAGAATGTGGTTGCAGATGCCTTAAGTAGGTGGAGACATGCAGCTATGGCCACCTCAGTGGGCACAGATTTGCGGAGTAGGATCTTGCAGCAGCTTCCTCAGGATGGTTTCTACCTTGCAGCCAGAGCAGAGATTGAGTCTCAGAGACCCCTTGAGGGGAGATTTGATGGATTTTCATTATAGGCAGATGGTCTTCTCAGACACAGAGGTCGGATTTATGTTCCTAGAGATGGAGGCTTGAGACATGATATTTTGACAGAGGCTCATCGTGCACCTTATTCAGCCCATCTCGGGGTGAAGAAGATGCACACCACCCTGAGACAGTTGTATTTTTGGAGAGGACTTCGGAGAGACATAGCCTCATTTGTATCCCGTTGTTTAGAGTGCCAGAGGGTGAAGGCTGAGCATCACCATCCAGCTGGCCTTCTCTATCCTCACGCCATACCAGAGTGGAAGTGGGACACCATTTCCATGGACTTCATCGTTGGGTTACCTACATCGAGATGCCATCACGACGCCATCATGGTCACGGTGGATAAATTGATGAAGGTAGCTCACTTTTCTCCAGTGAAGACCACCTATACAGCGAGTGTGGTGGCATGAGTATACCTTAATGAGATTTTCAGATTACATGGGATTCCGCGGAAGATTGTTTGCGACCGCGACCCTTTGTACACCTCCCATTTCTAGACAACCATGCAGTATGCCCTCGAGACGAGGATTAATTTCAGCACAGGTTATCACCCTGAGACAGATGGACAGATAGAGAGGGTGAATCAGATTTTGGAGGATATGCTCAAGATGTACGTGATGGATCATCAGTCGAGATGGGAGGAGTATCTGCATTTGGCGGAGTTTTCCTACAATAATAATTTTCTAGAGTTCTATAGGCATGGCTCCTTTTCAGGCATTATATGGTAGAGAGTGCAGGACACCTCTGAGTTGGGACTGGATTGAGGATAGGGTTTCCCTTGGGCCAGCTTTATTACAAGACATGGAGCAGCAGGTTGCCTTGATCAAACAGAGATTGCAGGAGGTGCAGGATAGACAGAAGAAGTATGCAGACCAACATAGGACAGATCGCAGTTTTGAGGTAGGCACGAAGGTGTTTCTTTGTGTCAGACCTCATAAGAGCCCTATCCATTACGGAAAAGGTTCTAAGCTTGCTCCTAGGTTTGCGGGACCCTTTGATATCTTGGAGCGCCTCGGTCCCTTGGCCTATCGTCTAGCATTGCCACCTAGCTTATCACGCCTCCATGATGTGTTTCACGTTTCTGTGCTTAGGAGATATATTTCTGATCCTTCGCATGTGCTAGATTGGACTGCATTGCAGGTGCAGGATCAGGGGCAGGTGATGGTGGAGCCCGTGCGCATTATAGATCGTAGGACTCTGGGCCTTCGCGGTAGAGAGATTGATTAGGTTCGGGTCCAATGGGACAGGTATGATGAGACTGCAGCTACTTGGGAGGATGCTACTTTGTTACGAGGACAGTTTCCACAACTTTTCCTGTGACTTCCAGGAGGAAGTCGAGTCTAACGGGAGGGGGATGTAGTGCCCACTTCCCTTCGACCTCATTTTGTTTTGTCATTTTCGAGACTGATTACTTCACTTATGGATTATTATGACTTCTGGTTTTAGCATGCTAGTAGATATCATAGACATTGGACTGTTATTGATTCGATCTTTATATGATGCATATGGTTTATTGGTGGACATTTGATGACGATATTTGTATATTTTGACAGGGTTATTTATCTTAATTATGACATGTGATATGTTTAATCATTTTGAGTAGAACTTGATAATTGGACTAATGTGATGATCGTTTTGATATCAATGATATGTGGAATAGAAATGTCCTAGGAAGTATTAGTGATATCGTACTTGCATAGATGATAGTAAATCAGGTGTTGTTTATTTTTAGATTATATTGTATATTTGGCATGAATGTTTTAATGCGGCCAAATGGCCGAAGTAGGTATTTTTTGTTCTGCAGGTATATTATATTCACAACAAAATTGGGGAGTGGAGACCAACCACATCGGAATTTGAGAGGAATCCAGCTAAGGTCACCATGGCAACAAGTAAATTGTGTGTGTGTTAGAATTATCTAGTAAAGGGAAAATTGTGACCTAGGGATCATGTGTTGTTTTGTTTTAATTTTTCCCTTTTATTATGTTAGTATGTGTTGCTCTTAGTAAGTGAAATTTGTGTTATTATTCATATTTCTTGGATTGGTGTTTACCCCTTTATTACCCATGGGTTGTAGTGGGTTAATTAAGTTAAATTGAAAATTGTCCTAAACTAATTAAAAGATGTGACCTAAGAGATTTCATTTATTAACCTTGATTTACTTTGGATTTTGTGTGGATTGATGTGTGTTTGAGTTTGAGTGTAGCACACTCTACCCCACATGGGAAACTCGAATTTGGCCTTTGAGGCCAAATTTCAAAGCTTGTGGGACAAGTCAAACTTGTCCCACACCTCTTAAAACCCCATGCCAACCCTACCTATGGGTTGGAAGGCCAAATTTAGGGTCTTTTAGGTGTTTTGGGGGGATAAAAGGGTAAAAATATTAATTGCACTTTCTTTCAAATTTAATTTTGTCCTTTGAGGGAGTGGGCTTAGTTGGAGTGTGCAAGTTTCTTGCCTTTCTTTCAACCACTTATTAATGGTGCATTGGAATTTGATGTTGACCAAATGATGTGGAGTGGAGGGAAAAGGAGGTGGCATCCTACTTGGAGCCACATCATCCCTCCCTCTCTTTTCTCTATTTATTTGAGCCTCTTGGTTGTTTTGGGGGTTGGAATATTTCATGTTTTAGTCTTTTTTGTTTTTAGCCACTTATATATATGCTCTGGTTTTAGCCACTTATACGGATATATATGCTCTGGTTTTAGCCACTTATACCTCCAAATGATTAATTTATTTTTTGGTAAAGAAGAAACGTTTGGAAATATGGAAATCGAAACTTTTAGCTGTCCCGTTGCAATCTGTGCAGGCGTCTTTTAGTTTTCGCAATAATTTTGCAAGCACTCTGTGCTTCATTGAGTAAACTGGTTTGAATCAGACTCACCTCCATGAATGAGGCATCCCTCTTATTGCCAGGAAGACTGTAATTCATGAATGTTCTGTCGTGAAACAGACCCCCCCCTCTTTTGAGACGTCGCACTCTTTGCAAAGAAAATTTGGCTTCATGAATATTCTGATATGAAATGGATCCACCTCTGTGAGATTCTTCCCTACTTCGTGAACGTTTTGAATTGAAACAGACCCTCCTTTATGAGATCTATTTTGTTTCCCATGGACTGTATACATTAACTGGTAAGTTTTCAATAGAGAATCAAGGTAATAAATTTCTTCGGGTCCCCGAGTGACTTTTCCACTGTCCCTCCATCGATTTTGACAAAAATATCTTGAAGGTGAACCCCGAATTTGAGGATATGTTCGATACTGGACAGATAACAACATGGTTGGACAGACTGCTGGCTTTAACGCCTTCTCTGTCCCTTAATCGATTTTTGATATAAACTTTTATCCTGTCTTGCATACGCTATAATAAATAAAATTATTCTAAAACTGACTGAATATGAAATATAATTAACACCACGTCCTTTCCTGAGATTCGTGCTACCCTGGATGACTTCTTGTGGTAGAGAACTCAGACTGTAGACATTATTTACAAAATTCCAGCAGAGATGTTCACGCGTCCTCAGTCAGAAAACTGCAAGACAGTACCATGATGCTTTTAACCCAGCAAGAAACGTCACTTATCTGATCTTATATGCGCATATAACTGAACAGTTGGCAGCATAGTTGGACAACCTGCTTGTTGTAATCGCCCAAGGGGCCTCCATGTTGTTGCCTGGGCATTGCTGTGGAGGCCAGGGCTGATTTAAACAACCTCACGCCCTCCTCTGGTCCGTGGCTTCACCTTAAACCACCTTAATGTCTTCACATGGCCAGGGCGGGGCAGACTAGCAGGCCGACCAAAACGACAGAAGATTTTGCAAATCTTAGGGTAATAAACAAATCTACGCGGCCAGCAAGAGGGTAGTTGCACGCCAAAGATGAGGGAGTTATTTTGCTATGGCAGGTGGCCATTATAGCCACCCACCTCCACCGCATTGTCAAACCAAAATTTAAATGCTTTCCCACCAATAAAACCTAAGTTCCTTTTGTCACATTTCAAATTTATGTCTAAACGTATAGATTAACTCAATGTAATTTTGGTTATATTTATATAACACTTATAATTTGGAAATTCGGTTATATTCATATATCTTCGGTTTCTCTTATTGTGGAGGTGGGGATTCCGCATGCAATAACCATATAAAGAGCTTAATAGTTTCAAGTTTTG
The DNA here is from genome assembly GCA_019776745.2 of Taxus chinensis. Taxonomy (NCBI): domain Eukaryota; kingdom Viridiplantae; phylum Streptophyta; class Pinopsida; order Cupressales; family Taxaceae; genus Taxus; species Taxus chinensis. Next base: position 252,306,047 of record CM034151.1, on the reverse strand, counting down.
GTAACATCTCCGATTGTCTTGTAAAGTTGTAATGATGCCTCTATAAATATGAGAGGAATTTTTTTTTTAAATTTAGAGGGAAACGAATAGGTATACCAGCCAGCATCAGGTTTTAACCCTTGGTTGTGGAAGTTGGGTGATTATGCAACTACCATGGGCATAGATGCGCATCCGATCCTACCATTAATCTCTTGGACCTTTTTTGTTTTGAGATGAGCCATTTTACCATCTAGAACAAACGTAATTTCTCCCTCCTTAATATTTGTTTGTAAAATTGCGATCATGTCCCCTTGGATATTAACTAGCTCACGATGTCGAGCCTTGGCGAAAACGCTAGTGCCAAGAGGCACTTAGGGAGGCTCTTAGCTACCTTGCTAGATTCTTTTTTTTCTGTGTCTAGTCCTTGGCACAATAGCAAAGAGACCCGATTCAATGTACATCAATTATAAATTTGTTCTCTTAAATATTGATCTTCTTACACCTTCAAAAAAAACAAAAATTTTAGTTGCACTTTCGGGTCGTTTGTTTGTGGCGCAGCGTCATCGTCGTCGTCGTCTTTTTGTGGCGTTACACATTCAAATGTAATTAAGGAAGAAATATATTATCTTAAATAACTATTGGGTTGAAGATATTTGAAAAACTAATATATAATGACGGGTTTGATTGGACACATGAAAAAAATATTATTCACCTTACCATGCCTATCACAAAACCATCTAGTCTACAAATCTTATGATATTATGTGTACGATCGAAACTGCATAACCTCTTGGTGGTAAATTTATATTATTTTAGTATCCCGGAAATTTCTTATTGTCCTCTTGATGAGTTTGGACTATTTTCTCTCAAATAATTTTCTATTTTTATACCGGTGAAATACATCACGTGAAACACTAAAAATAATCAAGGATCAAGTAATCATCGTATTGTTAGTATAGTTCAATAATATAATGTGACAATAATATAATAATCCAAAGAATAGTGGCTGCGTGGTATCTCTCATTGGAAAATAAATTTCATGTTACAAGTATTGTAACTCTATAAACAAAAATATTACAAGAAGATGAGCTATACTAATAGAAAGTAATATCTATTATATTATTCAAAAATAAGAGTTGAGATTTTTTTTATCAATAGTAAATTCAAGAATTAAAGTAATAGATAAAATCACTTGATTAAAAACTAGTCCATAGAAATTTAAATTTATTTTCATTAACATTATATAAGACGTGTAACTAAACAAAGTGCTAAATATGGACACTTACTTTTTATTTGTAATCCATTTTGAGTTTTTTTAGATTAGGAAATAAGGAGGTTTTGAAATTCATCCTCAAACCTTTTATACAAACAACAGAAGATATAGCAATTTGGACCAACGTACAACGAAATGAAGAATGCCATCAACCCAAGGGATAGATCAAACAATCTTGATCCTATAGAAAGATCAAAGTGGTTTTTGAATGGCACCCCCAACCTTATACAAAGAAAACAAAGGAGCATCAAAAAATCTTCCAATGTGTAACATAAAATAATAAAAAACGAAACTAGACTTACCCCTTATTTTAAGACGGTAGCTGCATATTTAAAGGTTCAAGAAACCTCTTAAGGAGGCCTCTCTTCTTCTTACCCACAACCTTTCATTCTAAATCTTCATTAGGGTTAATTTGGATAACAATGTCCAAATTCTTAATTGGTATGGAGTCATATTGATTAGAAATCTCCTTCAATCTGCTGCCCTTATAATGCTCTTAATCAATTGATTCCAAATCTTGTTGTGGGATTCTTCCCCCATAAGATAACTATAATATATTTTAGGTGAGGGGTTAGAGTTATAATTACCATGATGAATAGGCTCTTCGATTCAGTAGATATTGTACATGTCAATCAGACTCGAGAACCCTTGCTAGATATTGATCTTCCTCTTCTAAAAATAAAACCGATTAAAGTTAAAAGCATCAGTATCCATCACCAACAACATTACAAAAAACAATCAACTTGATCATATAAAAACAAAGGAGTCAACCATTCAAGATCATCATTACACATATAGACCGTTACAACATTTAAAGGGATGTAAACCATTCTATATGATACCACTCAACAAAAACTGGTTTAAATAATGGTAATTTCCTATTGACCAATTATCAAATATAAAAGAGGGAGTTTTTTATTCAAAATATCCATCAAATTTATCCCCTATATGTATCTATATAACCAAATAGTTCAACCTTTTCATATACTTACAGAAACATGTGAGATTTAATGTAAGATCGACAAGGTCAACAATGTACCCTATAAAATCAAGAAATAATCACCCATTACAAGGGATATAGGTCTCTAATATCTTCATAAGATAGTTATATCAGTGGCATAGGCTTAACAACCTATAAAAATCACAAAGAAAAGTTCAATCAGTGGAATAGCATGCAAATAAAGAGTTAACTTTGAAAGCTATGATGACTAAGTTTTTGTCAATCAACAATTGTCAATTTTAACACAGTCAAACTGCAGATCAAAAAATAAATTTTCCAAGTGTCAATTGAAGTTTTCCACAGCAGAGGCTTAACCGAGTATTTGATTTCCTTTAAATATGTGTTTAGATTGGGTGTAGAAAACAACAAAAACATCAGATATTTGTTTGTACGCAACAAGCCATTTGTGTATGTTTTAAAATAAAATAGAAAATAGAGAGTGTCTATTCTAAGTATATCTCAATATTTTTGTATAGAATGTTATTTTTCTTGTAGCTATTCTACCTGAACATATAATATCATTTCTATTTTTTTTCATTTTGGAACTGTCCTTTTTGGGTGGTGAATTCATTTCATATAAGTCCCTGTTGAGTTTTTCAATTGGTATCAGAGATGCATATATAAGTTGTTTATTTGACTACTGCAAGCTAGTATAATGGCCCAGACTAACAATACTGTGTAGTATTAGATTCCTCTTTTTAGTGGGGAGAACTATGAGTATTGGAGTGTGAAGATGAGAACTATGCTAATCTCTCAAGAATTGTGGATGCTTGTTTCTTCAGGCTATTCAAAGCCAGCTGATGAAGCCGCCTATAATCTTCTATCTGCTGATCAAAAGACAACGTTGAATGAGAACAGAAAAAAATATGCCAAAGCTTTGTTCATTCTTCAAACAGGAGTTGATATCTCAATATTTCCAAATATTGTAGAATGTTTGATGTCACGTGATGCTTGTGAATCCTTGGAAAAGGCCTATAACGGTTCCGTTAAGGTAAAACTTGTCAAACTACAAATGTTAAGAAGAGATTTTGAGTCTCTTTCTATGAATGAAAGTTAAAGTGTTGAAGATTTTATTACTAGAGTTCAAAATATTGTGAATTCTATTCATGCCCATGGTGAATCTCTTGAAGATAGGAGGGTTATTGAAAAAGTGTTAAGAAGTCTTCCTAATTTTTTTGATCCCATTACCATTGCTATAGAAGAGTCAAGGGATTTATCACAACTAACTCTTAGTGATTTATTTGGAAGCCTTCAAGTACATGAAAACAAGTTGAAAAGGAATGAGGAACCCCCGAAACAAGCCCTCCAAACCAAGTTGAAGGTTGATGACAAGAAAAAACAATCTTCCATGAATGAGGATTCTATTTTTTCCTCATCATATAGAGGAGGTAGAGGCCATGGAAGATTTCATGGAAACGGAGGTCGTGGTAGAGGAAGAAGAAACAACCCTGGGAGAGGCGACCTTCATTGTAGCTATTGTGGTAAAGATGGTCATATTGAACAATATTGTTTCAAAAAGAAAAGAAACACCTCTCAAGAAAATTTTAGTAAAGACAAAGGTGAGAAATCTGAAATTTTGTTTTTCACATCAAATAGCTTTGAAGCCAAAGATGATTTTGTTTGGTATTTAGATAGTGGATGTTCAAATCACATGACTGGAAATAAAATTTTGTTTGCAAAGTTAGATGAGAATGTGAAGGGGAAAGTCAATTTTGGTAACGATAATCAAGCAGAAGTAATGGGAAAAGGTGTTTTTGCTTTAAAAATGAAGAATGGGAGTACTATGTATGTACATGACACTTTGTTTGTTCTAAGATTAAAGCATAACTTGATTAGCATAGGACAGCTAAATACTAAAAATTACAAGGCTGTTTTTGAATGAAAGTCTTGTAATATTTTTAACAACAATGGACTAGTTTCCGAAGCTCCTATGACACATAATAGGATGTTTTTGTCTAAAAATGGAATCTGATGTAGCTTGTTTGAAGGTTTCTGTTGATGATCCTTGGATTTTTTATAAGAGGTTTGGGCATCTTAATTTTGGATCTCTCTCGTTCATGCAAAATAAGAACTTGGTGAGAGGTTTTCCATATTTCATAAAGCCAGGAAAAAAAGGTATGTGAAGGTTTTCTAATAGGGAAGAAACATAGAGAAAGTTTTCCTAATCATCATTTTAGAGCACATGAGCCTTTGGCTTTAGTACATGCAGATATTTGTGGTCCCATGCAAACTTTGTCTCTTGGAAAGAACAAATATTTTCTTCTCTTTGTAGACGATTTTTCAAGGATGTCTTGGGTCTATTTCTTAAGTGAGAAGTCTCAAGCTTTTAGTTGCTTTCAAAGATTTAAAGCACTTGTTGAGAAGGAATCAGGTTTCTATTTGAAAGTTATAAGAACTGACCGAGGTAGAGAATTCACTTCTAATGCATTCAAAGAATTTTGCATTTCCCATGGCATTAAAAAGGAGCTAACTATAGCTTATACTCCTCAACAAAATGGAGTAGCGGAGAGGAAAAACAAAACTATTGTATATATGACTAGATGTATGTTGAAAGAAATGTGTTTGCCAAACATGTATTGGGCAGAAGGAGTGCATTCAACTATTTATGTTCTCAATAGAAGTACTACAAAGATGGTAAAAATTTCTACTCCTTATGAGACTTGGTTTTGTAGAAAGCCAAATGTTTGTCATCTAAAATTTTTTGGGTCTACATGTTTTGTTCATATTCCTCAACAACAAAGAAAGAAGTTAGATGAAAAATTTGTGAAATGCATTTTTATTGGATATTCAGAAGAAAGTAAAGCTTATAGATGTCATGACCCTCGTACTAATAAGTTTCATATTAGTAGAGATGTGATCTTTGATGACGGGGGAGTTTATTTTAAAAATGAAGGAGAAGATAAGATAACTACTCATCATATTGAAAATTTAATTATTGATAATAGTATTCAATCAGTGCAGCCCTCTACGGAAACTGTAAAAACCAAAAAGTCCACACATGAACAACACAGTGAAATACAGGATAACTTTTTTTTTTTGACTTGCTTGACACATAACATGTCGTTACCAATGATACAACTAACACTGTGAACAACTTGATACAAGGATGGCCATAAAGGCAGCACGGAAACGTTCACACCTATCAAGGACAATTTACTTTTCTTTTAGACATGACAACATAATAGTCCAACCACAAAACACACTTACAGTTAGGGCCAACCACAATGAGATATTCTTGAGGGTTATTTATTTTAATAAGACATCTTGCAATTCTTAGCTTACGTTTTCAAGCAGACTCAAGATATGACTCATACAATTCATCTTACCAAGCTAAGTTTATTCCTTTTTTTCACTGAGTAATTAACTTTAAATCTTCTCTATTATGACATTTATTTGTTTAATTCAATTATTTAATAAAGGAGGTAATTTAATTCCACAATGCCATCTATCCTCGCTTATGCTACTAAAACTCGCTCATAACCTTATTACAATATGGATTCACTTTCAACCTACTCAAGAGAAAGATGACCAAGCACCTTAAAAAAAAAGTAGGCTAGAGGAAGAAGGTCGAGTTGAATTCATCTTTAAGACCTTATTAGTTATCAACCCGATTTTTATTGAAGCTTGAGGATTTATCAAAAATTATTAAACATTTTACTTAGGCTTTATTGGACGATTTTTACAAAAGAAAACAATTTACCTTTCAAAAGGTTGAGAGACAGGTTGCATGGTTTCGAAACCGATTCCTCCTACTTATTAAATCTTATTATCTTATATCAACTAACAATTTGTTTCACCTTCGGATCATTATAAGAATTCGCCATAAAAAGGATAATGTTCGCTAGTGTAGCTAGGGATATCAAGTTATAAAATTTTTACTTCACAAAGGATGGTTTCATTTTGATCACTCATGGAATTATTTGATTTCAAATAGATCACCTCTACATTTATTTGTTGAATATAAAATTATTATTTTTGTTTAGCTTCTTTAAGGGTTAACCGACTCATTTTACTTTACTTATAATATATTGTCACTTAGTCTTAGAAAGATTTAACTTGACAATTTATTCTCAAGATCAAAGTTTTACAATACTCATATCAATGTAACGATTGAATACCATTTCTCACAAAGGTAAGTTACTAGTTTACCTACAGAAGAACAAGATAACATCATCACGCAATTTCTAAACAACCCAAGGAAGGAGGTCTTCTAAATTCCTTTGCAATCACTATTAAAAAATTTACCTCACATTGGACATTTTTACAAGGAATTTCATAACTTGCACTGATGAAACCTTTACAACTCTTTCCTTTAATCTACTTGCATAATCCATCTACACAAATACTAGCTAGAATCAGTTCAGGAGAACTGAGCATGTTAAGGCTACACATTGCAACAGTAAGCTAACATTTAACAATATCAAGAAAGGAATGTTCTAATTCAAAATTGGATTAAAACACAACCCACAACTCCAAAATTATTCACATGAGGAAGAAATCTAAACCAACCAACAAGGAGAAAGTCAAAATACCAATAAGAACAAAATCACATAAATCAAGGCAAGACCTTATGGGTTAGGAACAAGAAATTCAAGAGTGTTGATATTTCCTTAATGTACATTGGCATCCACAGATATATGTAGAATCAAACAAACATACATGGATAACCAGCTGACCATCCAAAATCAACACTAATAAACTTCATATATAGATAGATGGATGACCAAACATGACAACTTTGAGTGCAACTATAAAGACATCCTACTAATTGTTCTCTTACAATGATTATAAGGAAAAGTATCGCAAGGAAGTAGGGAATGTTGTGTTATGAGACCAGGGCTGCCACCTTTATCTCTAGGACTCAACTCTGGACATATACCAGTATCTCAATTTTCTGAGGTCTTCTCTGCAAATCGCATACATCTATATACTGAGAGTTAGATTATTTAGAACTTCCTGGAAACAATTAACAAGTGGTTATGTTCACCAATACATTAGCTAATGCTAACACAACATCTTCAACATGTTTCATTTAAGTATGGTTACATTAGATGCCAGAATATATACCGGTTGTGCATCGAAACATACGTTATCGACCAAAGAGTAATACATCATCCACCTAAAACGTAGTTCTCCACCAAAACAAGTATACCCTAAAAATCCCACTTAACTAAATCGCAAATGCTTTTGCAAAATGTCACACCTGCATCTAATTGAAGACAACGTCTTCTTTTGAATAACCAGAAGAAAGAAAAGTGCAAACCTAAAAAGAGAGGAGAGAGTGTATCAAAACTCTACTCATTCAGATGCTTACAAACTAACATAGTGTAAAACGAGAGTCTGTGGAAAAGACCTAGATATAATAAGTTTGGTTCCAAGCCATCCAATTATTTGCCTTAATTGTGTTTTTAACTTTAAGTGACACTGGCATACAGAAATGGGAAGTAGCGGACTATAATATCATTATCAATTACAAACCACATTACTGAAAAAAAAATAACATTTTCCCCAGGAAACAGTTCTCTTTGCCGTCAAAACAAAATTGAGTATAAGATATTGGGCCCCACTCCTACATTCTGAATTATCTAACAGAAAGCTTCCTTGAGAACAATGATGGAAACACACATATCCATCAGGAAGGTTACGTAGTGTAGTCAGGCCTAGAAGTTCTATGAGCTCCTTGCCAATGGTATAGAAGATGGAAATTTTACCCGATCCATGTGGGCTTATCAAGGAAAGGTCTAGCAAATATCAAACAGATGAATATAATAGCCACCTATTATATTATCACTGAAATCAGCTGTCATCTAACAAGAAATGAGTTCACGAGTTGAATACCATGGATTCACCTACAACTTTTGTTTCAGCCCAGCTATTAATAGCTTGCTTGCGACCCTTAATAAAATTGTAGAGATTTCATTCAATAAAACTTACAATGTTTCCCCCTTACTTTAATCAAACAAGAGTCTGAACCAGGAAGTAGGTATAGTAATTCTCTCAACACGTAGAGGCCAAAATAGATGTCAGGTTATTCATCCTCTAGAACTGGGTACAACAGTCAACCATGTACAGTTCTGAAACAAAACCCTAATGCCATTTTCTAATTAAACAAAAAGTAAGGAATGCCCACAGGCTTAATCAAGTTTTAGAACACAACGTCACTATTAATGTACCTTTTAGCAAAACAGGAGAGCCTTAAACAGGAAATACGTATTTATTTAACCAAATAGAGATATGAAGGCTTAACCTTCCATATAGTAAGCCTTCAATTATAAATACCATCACAAAATTATTTTAAAAGAGACTCATATAAGCAAACGAAACTCTAAAATGTTTCCTTCCCTACGAACTAGATTGCATCACTCAAAATTGCAGTAGCCCACTTAGACAAATATAAATAGAGTAAGCTATAAGAGAGGAAAAGAACATTCCAAGCAAAACCAGCGAAATTGGAAAGAATATTCATTTCAAGATACTGAAAGAAGGTAGAAAACTATTACAAGGAGTATAGTTAACATGCCTGATTAGAATTCTTCCAACCAATAACCACATAGACCAACGCTCGGGTAACATCAACACAACCTGCACAACTTCTCTTCCTCAGCACATAGATTCCTCATGCAAGCTTCTTTCTCCTACTGAACCTCTAATTCCAAATTCTTTGGGTTCTCCACTTTTATAGCTTCAATTGTCCTTCCTCTGTTTCCAACTTGACCGAATTCTTTCTGGGGATTTGTTGGTTATGTTGTTTTTATTTCAAATGCAAAAATCTTGGTGCTTGGAGGCAAGATTTACAGAAAAAATCTCCATGCTAAAAGGGGTGAACCCAATCAAAATCCCAAGAACAAAACACAAGAAAAAAATTGAGGTAACGGCCTTTTCTAACATGCACTTTTTCCTTAGATCTCTCTGAAGACCGAGATAATTTTGATGGGTGAATGCCTATTAGAAAGGCACGAACGTAAGAAACCACAACCCAAACTGGCAAAAAACCAATTTATGAGAAAACAGAGGCCGTATTCGGTGGAGCGGCTGAAGTGGAATGACCCAACGAAGACAAAAATTTGTGTGAAGGCGACGAAACAGAAAATATATCTCCATTTTGAAGAGAGCATTCATGTGATGTAGGAGATAATGTTCTCCTAAAAGATGCCATTGAGAGCAAAATTATCAAATTAAAGTTTTCAACAATATCCAAAGATTAATTTACGAAACACAGTCCATAAGCACACCCAAGAATGGCTTGAGCAAGCTGCAAGGAAATTTGTGCTTCATGAATATTCTGATATAAAACAGATCTGCCTCTATGAGATAATCTTCCATGAGTTACATCGTAAAACAAGTAAGAAATCAATAGAGAATCTTAGCAATAAATTTCATCAGGTCTCCTGGTAATACTCTCACTGTCACATAGTCGATTTTGATAAAAATACCTTGAAGGAGAATCCTGAATTGAGGATGCAGTCGATACTGAACAGATAACAACATAGTTGCATGACCTGCTTGCTAGAAGCGCTAAGAAAGGCTTCTACCAAACTGTAACCTGTCTGCCGCCTGGCTAATTCCTGCTGCAAGCTGTTGCTATAGATTCCTGACCATAACAAACCTCGCAACACCCAAAGAAAGTGGAGGTAACATGCCTACCTCACTAGGTTGAAGCTCCACACCCCTCCTCCACAAGGAACCAGTCTCCATCTGCAATCCCACATGGCCAGCAACAAGGCAAGAGCCCAGATGAAAAAAACATTTCATGAGACCACACAAATCCTTCACCACACAAACTCACGCGTCCAGGACAGAGTAAAGCACGCAAACCACGGAAGACAGAAGAAGATTTGCAAATCCAAAAATAAATAAAAGGAAGATGTGTGGCCACCAGCAAGGAGAGTCCAACATGCCAAAAAGGGACGGGGTTTTGAATGAAATGGCAGGTGGCTATTAAAGCCACCCACCTCCAACCAACCAACTCAATGTTGTTCGCCACCAACCAGGGAGAAAAATGCACTTCAACCACTACCAAAAGAATAAAAAATACAGTCTATATAAAATAATAATCATTAATCTTCTCCTTGATTACTTAAACTAAGCTCTCCTTGTTTAGTTTAATATTCTCCTCCTTGATGATTAAAAATTTTAAACTACATGCTCCTCATTTAGCAATTGGAACACAATGATGGAGAAATATAAAGCAAGGAGGACATTCATGCTTAGCTTTGCAAACAAGAGAATAAAATACACGTGATGTTACACCACACCACACCACATATGAGCACAAATAAAGCAGAAGCGTTCCATAGATCGAAGGCACGACAGACAAAAGAAGAAGAAAGGATGCTAAAAAAAATAACTTCGCAAACAGGGTAAAAGTCACCTAACAATAGAAAAGGGAGCTCAATTAAGCATTCAATGACACGCAATAGGACAAGGACGTAATAGCGAAATTCAATGCCGAATAGGGCATTACCAAAACAAATATGGGATCACCTTCAAGGACTTCTCCATCAAAGGAATCCTCTTCTACTTCATCAACCAGTTCTCATGTTGACACCCAAGTAAGGACTCCATGTAGCCCTCATAGAAAAACAAGAAGTTTGAAGGAAATATATGAGATAGGTAGGTATGCTGATGATAATTTTGCTTTGCTTTCTTCTACACATGTTGAGCCTTATAATTTTAAATAATCTTGTACTAATGAGCTATGGATGCAAGCCATTGATGCTGAAATGTCTCAAATTAATAAGAATGATACATGGGAGTTAGCCGATCTTCCTGATGGAAAATAAATGGTTGGAGTAAAGTGGATTTACAAGATAAAATTCAATATGGATGGAAGTATTTGAAAATATAAATCAAGGCTAGTTGCAAAAGGATATGTGCAAAAAGAAGGAATTGAATATGAGGATACATTTGCTCCGGTAGCAAGAATGGAAACCGTAAGAACCTTTCTTTCCATTGCATCTCAATTATAGTTAACAGTTTATGAAATGGATGTTAAATCTACATTCTTAAATGGATACTTGAAGGAAGAAGTTTATGTGGACCAGCCACAAGGTTTCATTGCTCGGGGAAATGAAGATAAGTTTTATAGGCTTAAAAGGGATATTTTTGGTCTTAAACAAGCCCCGAGAGGTTGGTACTCTAGAAGAGATAACTATTTTCTTGGTCATGGATTTGTTAAATGTTCTTCAGAGAGTACTGTCTACAAAAAAAATGTAGGATAAAATTTAATCATTCTTTGCTTTTATGTGGATGAATTAATATTTTTGGGCACCTCATTATCACTTGTGGAGAAGTTCAAAGAGGCTATGAAATTTGAATTTGAGATGTCTGATTTGGGAAGAATGCAATATTTTTTGGGTTTGGAAATTACCAAGAAGTTGTTGGTATATCTATCTGTCAATCCAAATATGTTGAAAATATGTTGAAAAGGTTTAATATGCAAGGTTGTAAATCAGTGGGCACTCCTCTTGTTGTTGGGATTAAATGATGAAGGAAGATGAAACTCTGCCTTATAATGCCACTCTTTATAGATCTCTGGTTGGCAGTCTTATGTATCTAACATCTACTAGACCAAATATTTTGTTTTTTGTAAGTCTAGTTGCTAGATTCATGCAACAAACTCAAGAGTGTCATTGGTAGGTAGCTAAAAGAATTCTCAAATATGTCAATGGAACTAAATATTTTGGATTGTTTTATAAAGATACTAATAATTTCAATGTTGTAGCCTACACAAATGTGGATTGGGCAGGTAGCTTGGATGATCGAAAGAGTACCTATGGATATGCTTTCTTCTATGGAGTAAATCTCATTTCTTAGAGTAGTAGAAAGCAAATCACTATAGCTTTATCTACAGCTGAAGCAGAATATATAGTGGCATCATCCACAAGCACACAAGCCATTTGGATGGAAAGACTATTTGAATATTTTGGAATGGAAGTATGTAAGCCCATTAAAATTTATTGTGACAATCAAAGCACAATATCCATGACAAAGAATCCTATTTTCCATAGCAGGAGCAAACACATTGATATCCGACATCATTTCATTCGGGATCTTGTTCGACAACAATTCATTTACTTTGAATTTTGTCAATTTGAAGATCAACTTGTAGAAATTTTTACTAAGGCCCTTCCAAAGGATAGATTGGAGCATCTTTGATCACTGTTAGGAATTCAAAAACTTCGCATGAAGAGGGAGATTGCAAGCTATGATGACTAAGTTTTTTTCAATCAACAGTTGTCAATTTTAACACAGTCAAACTATAGATCAAAAACTGAATTTATCAAGTGTCAATTGAATTTTGCCATAGCAAGGGCTTAACTGAGTCTTTGATTTCCTTTACATGTGTGTTTAGATTGGGTGTATAAAACAACAAAAAAAATACATATTTGTTTGTACGCAACAGTCCATTTGTGTATGTTTTAAAATAAAAAAATAGAGAGTCTATGTTCTGAATATATCTCAATCTTTTTATATAGAATGCTATTTTTCTTGTAGCTATTCTACCTGAACATATAATATCAATTCTATTTTTTTTTCATTCTGGAACTGTTATTTTTGGGTTGTGAATTCATTTCATATAAGTCCCTGTTCATTTTCTCAAACTCTCGCTAAAAAAAGAACAAATTTCACCTCTCATTTCAACCTACCACGCCACTTTCCTCCTCATTTCTTATTTGTAAATTTTCACCATCTTCAAATATCATTTCTTTCACATGTCCACCAATACTTCCAGGAGATAGAAACATGATATATCAATCTGTTGTTGTCTCTCTCATAATGAAAATTCATGAGTTGCAACCAAAAATATTGAAGCCATCGCTGTTTAAGTTTAGTCCTTAATTTTTTTGTCACTATAACTTGTTTAACTTCAATGATTAATTTTTTCTTCTTAATAGTATTTTTTTCTTTTTCTTCTTGTGAATTACTTCAACAATCGTACTTCAAATATTAGTTTAAAAATATTTAAAGCTTCCTTTCTAATTTAAATTAACTAAATTTTGGATTTCAATTAAAATGTATGGGAAGAAATTAAAAAAAGAATTTTATACGACTGGTTGAATATCATGAATAATTAAATATTTAAAAACTATTTTAAAGACTTCATTAATAGTTATGATTTATTGGGGAACTTATATTTATAGGCATATTAGATATCGGGATATCACAATATTAGATATTGGAATATGATTTAATATGTATCTTTTATATGTTGTTTGGTATCGGGATTGAAAATGGGTACCTCCTTCTATTCTATCGAAACATTCTTTTCTTGTATTCTTGTATCCGTATAACAGTATCTAAAGATGGGGTTGCTATGAATTGATTCAAACAACAAATGCATTCTCATTTCTTTTACAAGTTCCCGAATATAATAAAATCCATTTGCTAATGATGGGTATAAATATTACATCTGGGAGTTGTGTCTGAAAGAATAATGACACATCCTTTCCATACTAATTGAGTAGAATTCAAAATAACATTACCCTTCCATTTGATTTTGTAGATACCATCAATTTAAAACTTATTGGTTTTGGTAAGAGTGGTTTGAGATTTGATTAGTCTGTTGTCTTTATAAGGTGTCAAAGAAATGGGATTAATTATGATTTGGTTCTCACAATTAGTTCTAATACTTCTTGGCATTTCTTTGTGTTTGTTAGGAAACTATAGACTTTGCAACAATGAATAAGTAGAAATTTGAATAATAAAACAACAGTTTACAGAGATAGTGATAAACAAAATATATAAAATACCAAACATTCAAGAGATGAACACCAGATTTACGTGGTAAAACCCTAGCTATGTGCCTAGGGAAATGTCCATGGTGCAAGATATAAAGATTTTATCAACTCAAGATGAATAGATTACTTGCGAACTAATTATAAGTAACTTTGGATCAACACAAAATTAATTACACCTATTTGGAAAAGTACAGTTTTGATTTCTCCTCCTATGAATAGAGTGGAAAAATGTCATTAGGATTTTCCTTCCTAAAAATAGAATTTGGTTGAATTCGTCTTTCTAGAAGTGAGCTACAAATGGCACTATAAAGGGATACACAAATTTACTTTGTTGTCACATATCTAATAGTGTTCTCTTTCCTAAACCTATTCATCTTGTTGGTTGGCCTATTATTGACTTATATTTTCCTTTATTTTTATTATTAGGGTTGAGGATGGACATAATTGGATCCCTAATAGAATACATGCCGCTAAATTTTGGTTTTGTTCATTTCATTCATAGTTGCAACATTCATATGTATATTAGCTTGACTTGTGACCATATATACATCTTGGTTATCTTCAATGGCTATCTTGTTCCACAATAGAGAGCTCGTTTAGCTATTAGTCTTTGGTTTTAAAATAAATCATTCAAATTTATACATATCAAATTAGTGGGGTGCTATTTTTATTGAATTTCATCTTGTTATGTTCAATAAACTATTGTAGTGGCTTGGGAGATTGAAGACATTTTTTGCAAGTATTGGAAGAAAAAAATTTTATCTTTGTTTGGAATTTATGTATGGATAAATGAAGAGATATTATTGGCGTGATATATAGATAAAAGAAAATAGTATTTAGAAAAATACAAATAAAACTTAATTTAGACTGGAATAAAAACAAACATGTAAGCATAATATTGGCCATGTATAGTTAATAAAGAAACATACAACTTTTTTTTATATTAAGGGTAAATTTTTCTTGACTGGCACTCTACCTAGGAAAAAAAAGGCCTGAAGCCAAGATACAATGATGAAGACTGAAAGAAACACAAAATAAACAAGTTGTTAGGACACAATAATAGAACATCACCTATGCAACACAAAAATCGAAGGACTGCAGTCAACCCAACACCGAATGTGATACGATAGTCATATGAGATGGGATTGAGTGAAACTTAGAAGAGAACCATTTCTTGTTATGTACTATTGTCCGCTCCTCCTTCTTAAGCTCGAAAACAATGTCAGGATCGCACACAAGTAGATTGACTATAGAGGAGATAGCTCAAAAAAGAGACCTAGTAGGAGAAGAGGTGTTTCCCTCTCTTTGACCGCCCTAGAAGAGGCTTAGGTAATACAAGTCAACGATTCATTAAGTGGCACCTATGGGGGAATCAAAAAAGGGGAAGAGACCACCTGAGAGAGGCTCGTTTCAGAAGTGGAGGTAGGAATGAGATCAAAAAAGGTATTAATGGTAAAGTGAGAAGGGAGAAAATCCTTCCACCAGGTTGGATTAGCCCCTTTCTTATTAGAACGCCCACAATCCTCCATCACATGTCAAGTTTCCTATAATGCCCCTTCATTTCAAACTTTGAGCCACCTTTTTCAGGGCACCTGTCAGTTGACAGAGCATGGAAGCAACACATCCTAAACATCTTTTCAAACGTACTAATTTCCTGGCATAATAATACAAGTACTTTATTTTGATATATCGTGGTGTTAACCATTGCAAAACCTGGGTTAAAGTTGTAGATTTTGCAGTAATTGGATAGTTGTAGTGAGTGAAAAAGTGAAGCATTATTTTACTAACAATGATAAAATTAGGGTTTTTTTCTCCGATAATTAAATAAAAATAACTTTACAAGATACACGGAGCTCCTGCTAATATCCATCCTAAAATTGTTCCATTGTGGGTTGAACCAGCCCTACACTCAGAGATAAATTTGTAACATGATTATCTCCTCATTTTCCTATATAAAAATTGATTGAGTGAGATCTCTACCTATATCTTAGGTGGGCTCGAAGTCTCTGTGAATATCTACTACATTTCGTTGGATTTTTTGACATATAAAAAAGAAGAAAAAGATGATTAAGTAATAAGAGGTGTTGTATTCAGGATATTTTTCTAGTTGTATTGATTTTGCTTCTTCTTTTATTGATGGTCTGTCCTAGGTGCAGTGTAACCTAACAACACCATCCTCCAATGAAAAATCCCTTTCCTACTATTCCATGTAGGTCTCTGTAGTTTTTTCTCTTCCACTCTTCCTCCACGTGAGACCCTCACGGTTTCCTTCCTCTTCCCTACATAACCCACCATCATCTTTCTTCTCCACGCAAGCCAAAACAAGAGCTATGAACAGGGTGTGCATATATTTCACAATATAATGGAAAGGTGTTTTTTCCAGATGTTGTAATTGTAAGTTCCCTAGTTGACATGTATGCAAAATGTGGGAGCATGCACATGACATGTGATCTATTTGACAGAATGCCCCAAATAATTTGGTTTCATGGAGTACGTCAGCTTCATGTATGCACAAAAGGGGCTCGTTAAACAAAATCCCTTGAATTGTAACTCCACAACCTCTTTTAGCATCTCCTCAGTAGCTTTTAGAATGGGGAATATTGGGTGTTAAGTAGACATCATAAAATTTTTATATCCTCCCAAATATGGTAAAATAATATTTTTGAACAATCTAATATTACTCTTCAAACCATAGTTATAAGGTTGGATCTGTAGATGACTTGGTGTTAGTAGAGAAATGTGTAAAAGTGTGGATTTATGCTCAACACATGAACTATTTGACAAAACGTCTTGATGGAAAACAATTTTATTAAATGTCATAGTTGTTGGAAGTGTTCACAATGGTGGTCATGATGAGACTTAAAGGATGCTCAAGAAATTTCCCAGCCAGATGTTATCCCTTGGAGTGCCATGATTGTGCATATGTGAAAATTGGTTCATTAGAAAATCTTTAGAAAATTTCAAGAAAATGCAAAATGGTGGAATTGTGGATGCACGCAAACTGGTTGGCCAAATTCCTATATGAGATGTTGAACCAAATCCCACAATTTCAACTGGCTTCTTTACTCCAGGCATGATAGGCTCTATCAATTCCTTGATATGTTTCTCCATTTATTATTTTCATGTACAAAATTTTGTATTGAGCTTGTTTATTCTAGGTGTTTTTGGGTGTTAGTTATTTTGTATAAATCTAGAAATCATATCATTTTATCTTTGTATATAAACGATCTGGTTAAATGAAATACTATTTCATTGATTCAGTATGGTATTTATTTAGAGGTTTTTCTTGTAATGTGCTTCTATGGCATTATACTTGAAGCCGTTGAGCTAAACATAAATGTTTTGTGTCGGTATGAACCTAAACTCGATGTTTGTTTTTTTGGGGCTCATATCTATGTGGGTATATCGAATCCCTTCTTCTTTGAGGGATCTTTGTATGTATAGTCGATATGGGTTTTAATATGCTGAGTTGTATTAAAACTCTGCGAGCTTCACTTAGGTATTCGATACAACGGTTAAATCTTATTACTCCTCAATGTTATCATGGTTTGATATATAATGTATTTGGGTATATCTTCAATTTCCTTAACTTTGAAAGTCGATTAGAGGGTTATATAGCCATACCTAGATCTGCTTGTAAATCTAACAGCTATATATTGGTTCAAAAATTGAACTCTTGAAGATTTAAATACCCAGACCATGGTATCCGACCTAGACCTTCTCATAAACCTTGTGACCTATTGGATTATTGGGGAACTCTTTAAAAGTTGTTTTTTATGGACCTCCATCATCTCAGTCTTTTACTTCCTTGGGGGAATCATATGCTTCTGTCTTAGAAAAAATGTTAGAAGTTCACATTATCAAACTTCCTCCTATTAGAAATTTTGATGAGAACCGAGAACGACCATTCTGGTATCGTGACATTGAATGATGTCAGACCTTCAAAAATCTTGTCCAAAAATTCATTGATAGAGGCGAGCTCATTCTAGATAACCCAAATGCCCCCCCAAATCAGGCACGTGATGTTTTTAAACAACGTTTTCCAAATCATTTCCCAAACAATGACACTTCGGGGTCTCAAAAACCAAACACGTATACTATCAGTTCCATTTCTACTGATAGTTCTTCTTATAATTCTGAGCCATCCTCAAACGTGTCAACTGAATCAGAGCTTCCTTCCACTCCTTCAAATTGTGAGATTCCACCATCCTCAGAAGGTCCATCTTCCAGTCTTCCTTTATTGTTAGAAACACAGTCATCTCCCTCTGCCTCTCTATCTGATCTTCCACCTATACCTGAGACAGTGTCATCTTCATCTGTCTCGTCATCAGATATTATTTCGGTGTTCGAGTCATTTACATCCCTTCAAATTTCCACTACAGATACTTCTACCTCTGTCTCTCCCATTTTTTCCACAACCATGCCTTTGGTCAACATACCCATAATTGTACCAACTTCTATGCCTTTGGAAGTGTCTTCAATCTTGACCCTTCCTGTCTCTTTTCCTATAGTAATTACACCCACAATTACTGCATCTGAAGTACTCTCCTCACAAGAGGATGATTCTTCATTACCTACCTCTTTCACCATCAGTGCTTCCTTGCCTATTAAGGAAACATCTAAAGAGATAACATCGACACCCATACTTCTGACTTCTTGACTTAGACATAAACACTCAAAGTTTAAGTTTAAGGTCACATCATCGGTATCATCTCCTTTACTTCCTCCGAAACGGTTACAATCACTTTATGCGGTCGAAGTTGTCACTATCCCTGAAAAGGGAAAACCAATATTTAAGACCATCAAAACTCTTGGTGCTCTCCTCAAAAATCCCTCTCATGCCTCATAAAAACGAGTGTTATTCACTGAAAAGGCATCTTCTTCTATAACACCATCGTCTTCACGGTGCATGTAAAATGGATTTACCTTACTGGAAAAGGCGTCACCTCTTTATCAAAAACCATTCATCTCATCCCAAAAACCAAGGCACCCTGTGTGTCTCTGATCAAATTCTATTTGGGGACTCCTTCCCCATCTAAATCAGTCTTATCTAAATCATAGTCTGTTTTGGTAAGCAGCCTTCTTCATCTCGTAGACTAAGACACTTGTCAGGGCTTGTCATCTTCAAATCTCTCGTAGGAGCTCCTCCTTTTGCTAAAAACTAAACTAGTACTCACTTACTCCATCTCAAACACATAAGGTGCGTCCATAGTGTTTCAGAAGAGTAAAAATAGTCCCTAAAAAAATATCAAAACAGAATTAGGCGCTTTTACCTCAGCAGTCTAGATTAAGAGTGCCTCCTTCAGACCCTGTCAACATCTTTGTCTACTGAGTTTATATGTGAAATCTTTTGCCAACTTATCCAAATCTTTATTTCAATCACTTCCTCCAATCAAACCTATAATCCCAAAAGGAGTAAAAACCTGCATGGTTCAACACTGATGTGATTTGGCCTTACCATATTGCATACCCGAGGATGTACAGCCCTTCAATCTTTCGTTACCACCCTCTGAGAACCTGATCTCTTGTTGGAGGAGGAAGAATAATAAGTGTCTCTGGTCATCCTAATTACTCTGAGCCTGAATGGTCTATTCATGCCCCAATTCCATTGATATCACTCTGGATTATCGCCCTCAACAACATATTATAATCCCTCGCTTCTAACACTCCTCTACCACGAGTCAGTATTTCTACTACCCCTGAGGAGAATGCCTCCTTCACATCGCCCCGAACCCGGGTCGCTATTCATGCTCACACCTCAGGCTTAGATCCCATATCAGTTGAGAAGTGTTTGAAACACTCAACCCATGCGCTGGAATGTCTCGTGTGAACCTCATTCAGGCATCTCCCCAACAAATCGTCAGGCTCTTGCTTGATAATTTACACAGCATCGCGGGTGAATTCAAATGAGCCCCATCCTTTCAAGATGTTGTTGGGTTGAATGGAGATCATCAACCTACCATCTCCTTTGAGGTGTTGAAATCCTACCCTTCTTCGAGGATTAGAGGCTCCTCTCTTTATCACAGTTCAAATCAATAACACCTACGTTAAAACAGACTATGATCGACAGTGGTGTGCACTCAACATCATTTCCTCCCACACATTTGAGCAACTTAAGTTACTAAAGAACATAGTGTCACCACCACCTTTTTCCCTTCGATCATTTAACGATAGCTGGCGGTGCCTTAGGAACTGTGGTCTGCCCATTCGGGTAGGCAAGAAACTTCTTCACGAGGATTTTACATTGTTGAAGGGAAATTCCCTACAATATGATCCTTGGGAAGCTCCTGGGATCCATACAATGCATGTGTCCCCATCAACCCTCCATTGATGTATAAAATACTTAGTATGAGGGCAAAATCTATACTCATTCCAGGAGACCCTTTTACGTCCGCACAATGTTGGACATGACCACATGGTCTGTCCCTCTAAGGAGAATGCTGATTCTCCTGATGAGGCTTGTTCGTCCTCTTCCATACTTGCAATAAAATACCAGATCTATAAAATTTTGAAGATACGTTACAACATTTTTTTGTTAGGAGAGCTTCCCCTTCTCTCTTTTGACGCCCATCTCAAACCTAATTAGTATGGTAGGCCAGACAAACAACCTGAATATCAAGGAGGTCTTGGCCGCATCGTCACGATTTGTCTTCCCAATTAAAAGAATAAATTCATCTATGATGGTCTTGATGCACCTCACTATCATCCAGATTCTCCTCCTAGGGCCAAACCCTATTTGGTAGGGTTTGATTATCTACAGAATTCTGCATTCACAAAAAGTTATCTATATCGATGCGTGTGGAAGGGATTTGGAATGGGAAAGTATGAACAGGGTGTGCATGACCTCGTGTCCATTCCAACTCTTAAACCACATCAAAAATTTTGTTTAGGGTTCAAAACTCCCTCGAAATACACCGTCACCATTCTCGCTAAGCCTCTTTCCATTAAGGAACCATATTCTCCCGTCAGGTCTGAAGCATCTCTTGATGTGGATGACACCATTTCCATCCCGTCTACCTTTTTTTTAGTCAATTTCATTTCCTTAGGTCCACTGACCTATAAGAATAATGGAAAATCCACTTCCATACCATTGGTCTTCCTTGAAATAGTCGGTGAAGACTCTCCTACTATCAATACTATATCAATACTCTCCACTGCTCAGATGATGATTCTGTCCTTACTTATCTGGGGGCAGAGGATTCTTATCTTCCTAAAACCATTCCTTCTGACACATCTACACTTCTTAACAAATTCACTGTTGACCTTAATATAGGGACTTCTGAAGACCCTCGCATCATTAAGGTTGGCCAATCTCTTAACCCACAAGGAGTTAGGAGACTTCAACCGCCTTCTTTCGACCATCACCAAGGTTTTGCTTGGTCATATGAAGATATGTTGGGCCGATCCTAACAGTCATGGTCCACAATCTCTTACGCTTCAGACATCAAACCGGTTAAGCAAAAACTAGTGAATATCATCTTGTTTAGCCCTCCTCTTAAAGAAGAGTTGGGCATCTTGTTCCACCAACTCAGTCAACTATTGACTATCAGCAATTGGTTTTTCAAATGTATACCAGTAACCAAAGCTACGGAAAATTTGAATTTGCACTGACTTTCAAGATCGTAATCTCGCTTGCCCAAATACCTTTCCCTCTACCAATATAACAACTCATGGGGGCTTAAACTAAACAGGTCATGAGATGCTTTCTCTTTTGGATGGTTTCTCTGGTATAATCAATTCCTCGTTGCACACCAGAGAGGATCAACACAAGACTTTCTTTCATACTCCTTGGGGCTTCTTGTTATCGTCTCATCCCTTCGTCTTAAAGAAAAGGGGTGCAGGGGCGACTTATCAACACGCATGACCTAACATCTTACATGACCTATTACACATAAACTGTAGAATATTACATCAAAAACATCACCTTTCGGGAAAGCCACACTGTCAGATCATCTTCTCATTCCGTATAACCTCTCTTGGAGATCTAGTCATGTTTTGTCTTCACCAAAATCCATCCTAAATGCGTGTTGTGGCAGTCCTCCACTGGTAACTCTTAGGCTTTATCCTTTCGATCAGAGTATTGAGTCAATCCTGCATACAGAAAGGGCTACCATCGAGATGCTCCTACTCCACTAAAAGCAGCTCTGTGGTATTCAAGGATTCCTTTAAAATCGATGTCATCGTTTTATCTTGCAGCTTTCATGCCCATTGTCAAACTTTTTTCATCATCCTCCTCCATAACAAATGTTCCATTTTTGATGGATTAGCCTTGCCAAAAAAAAAAGGGTTTCCTTTTTATGATCTCAAGCTTATCTTCTTTCTCCACCTATGCTCACACCTCCATGTGAGGGAACCATTCCTATCTTTATATTTCCGTGACTGACCATGCTCTGGAGCCATGATCTCACATTGGACATGCTAAATGAAGAAACAAGCGTTCTTATTTTTATCGTCGCGCTCTTAATGAGTATGAACTCGCTATCTGAAGCTGAAAATGTTTTTGTGCTCTCTTATTCATGACTTTCAACTTCGTCATTACCTCCTTATCATAAAACTCACATTGTTCGGAGTATCACCCACTCACGACATTCATGTAAAACCTTATAACACTGATTTGTATCACTCGTTGGCTCATGCTCAGATGATTTTGGACATTGATTGATCTCCTCCTCGAAATCTATCAGGGTCAGGTAGTACTGATCATTAGCTGATGCCCCTCTTTTGAACACTCCGAATCCCCCCTCGCTCAATTCCCACACGGTACAACATCCAAAAAATTGCTTTCAGTGATCTCCATTCAAATTAAACTCTTCTTTGATGGATTCCAGTGTTACAAGGGCGAGGCTTAAGTTTTGTTATGATTCATCATGGGTGTGGGTGTGCGCCTATCCCTGTCGACACACAAGCTTAGCTTGAATGTACCAATAATTAGGGCTGAAATTAGAAGCCCTTGTTTTTAGGTCTGCAAAATCCATTAATCTTGGTGCTCACCATATCGACATCTTCAAGGACTCTGAGCTCAATCGTTAATCAGTCACTGGCCTATCAGTGCAGAAATTGATATCCTACAATCAGATATATGCTCTTTCAGCTTCAATCTTTTATAATTACTATCTAGGCTATTCCTTGCAGTACAAACTGATTTGCAGATAGATGGCTTCTTTAAGCCTCTTTATTTCTACATTCACTAAATACTCGGACTTTATGTGGTAATCAGCATTCGAGACGAACATTCTTCTCAGGCAGTGACTTCAATCAACGCTATGTCACGATTGACACTCAAGATGAGTGGTATCAAACATTTTTGCTATCTATTTACTCAGTGATCCCCAGATTTGACTCTAATGGTAGACGATTTTATCAGTGTTACACGCTAGGCGATTTGGGTGGAAATATTTACAAATGTGTTTTTTGAGAATATTTTCGTTGGATGCCTCAAAACCACTTGAAAATCTAAGCCATTCAGGAGGTCTATGACGGTATCTGGTGTGGCCAATTTGGTGGTTTGGAGTGCCTAAGTGCTCTATGTTGAGTTATTATTGGCATTCTATTCAATCAAGACGGTGTGAATATGTCAAGAAATGATGTTTAACGCTAATCTTACACCAGTCCCTAGTAGGCTTTAAACTAAACGGATTTGTGGTCTTTTCACAAGGGGTCTTGATCTCATTGGTATCATCAAATCGTGCTCTTCGCTCAGCTGGACATCAATCTATCATTTACGTGCCCACTATTCTGCAAAATGGGTGGAGGTAGTCCTCTGTCATGACAAAAGCTAATACACCTATTGTTGATTTGTCTAGCCCACCATCATTTGTTGGCTTGGGTGTTCCTCACAAACTCATACAGACAGTGGCAGTTTTCAAAAATAAATATTTGTAAAAACTTTTGACCCTTCAATATTAAACTAACTTTTACTTCTCGCTACTATCCACAAGTAACAAACCAAGCTGAGGCTTCTAATAAAACTTTGCGTAAATCCTCACAAAGGTACCTAGTCGAGATGGTAGGGATATGCATTTACATCACATCCTTGTGCCTATTAGGCTTATGGGACTAGATTCGTAACCCCTACTAAGTGCTACTCCGTTCTCTCTCGTCTATGGGTCTGAGGCTGTCCTTCTTGGAACGTATAGATTCCCTCTTCTCGCCTCGGAGAGAAGTTGGCTTGATGAAGGACCTCCCTCAAACCATTCGTAGCACAGCTTGAGTGGTTAGATGACGTCGTCTCAACACTCTGGACACATCAAAAGTATATGTCTTGAGCATGTTCAAGGTGCTTATAACAAGCATTTGCACTGCAGGATTTTCAAGTCGGTGATTGTTCATAAAGAATCCAAAATGTCGCTACTGGAAGTAGTAATGTGGTAAGTTCTCCTAAACTGGATGGGACGTATGTAGCACTCATAAGTCGGTTCGAGGTCTTATTTCTTATCTTCCATGGATGGTTATAATGAAATGGAACCTATAATTGCTTTGCATCTAAGGCCCTTTACTGTTAAAATTATTACACGATCTTAATCACAAAACAACAGTCTTATCATCTGCCCAAATAGTCATGCATTTTGTAGTGATTGGAACTATGTGGTTCTATGCATTATTTCTTTTTATACCTTAAATTGCCGTACCATGGCTTAAAAAGTACCTCCTAAGAATGGCTATAAAACCTAGGAACCAGGCTGAAGGTACGTAGGAGTCTAAATACTCAAGGTTGAAACACGTTGCACGTAAACTAAAACATTCTAAAAGTTTTAACACTGAATCTCTAACCTGAAATAGTCCAAGCGTTGATTACACTAATCCTGCAACCTTTCCTTTTTGATGCCAAAAGGGTTGTTAGGTGGCTTGAGAGATCATTAACAATTTATGTCAAAAGACAAAGAAGGACAGCCTTGGTTGATAGGAAGTAACTTCATAGTT
Organism: Taxus chinensis; assembly: GCA_019776745.2. Lineage (NCBI taxonomy): Eukaryota > Viridiplantae > Streptophyta > Pinopsida > Cupressales > Taxaceae > Taxus > Taxus chinensis. The sequence goes on along the minus strand of CM034151.1, from coordinate 252,281,135 downwards.
ATTGTACGCTTACAATAATGACTGCTAAAAACTAGTTGGAACAAATAATTGCTATCCAAAATTCACCTCGAAGGTAATTTTGATAACATGCATCAAATTCTTTAGTCCCAAGAAATTATGTTGATTCAAGGAAAAAAATCATGTCTTTGGGGTCCCCTTGGCTTCTTTCTAACTCTCTTGTCCAAGAGGAAAACCCAGCAAGTTTTAAAAATGTGAAAAAGTTGCAGGAAAAAGCTTGGGCAAGAAAAAATCATGAAAAAATGGCTATGTTCTAGTCCAGGCAGTCCTTGGATAGTTGGGACAAAAGTACACGAAACCGGCCAAAACACCGCCAAGCGGTCTACGCAGCATTTGGGACAGTTGGGACGTCAGGACGCGCGGGACGCGGAAATCCGAACTGGCCAAAAGTGGAAAAATTTGACTAACTGTTGAAACAGGTAGTCTGAGACGTCTAGGCAGTTAGTACGCGGAGGGCGCGAGTCAGCCGAAAAGACTTAAGGCAGCTCGGAACAGTTTGGCCGAAGGTACGTGAAGTATGCGAACCGGCCGGATCGGCTGAAATGAGAACTTTCTGACCAGAATAGTTGGGACAAAAGTACGCGAACCGGCCGAACTAGGCAAATCGGAAGAATTTGTCCCAGATAGTCTGGAAGCAAGCGGGAAAAGAGTACGCGGTAGACATGAATCGGCTGAACTAGGTGAATCAGAGGACTTTCGTACTGGGACAATTGGGACGAAATTACGCGTGGGACGCGGAAATCTGAAGCGGCAGACAACAAGGAAGAAAAGTCAACGTTTGGTCCGGAAACTTCAAACGGCCATAGCTTTTGACTTCAAGCACCGATTTTCACAAAATTAGACTTTCTGGAACGAGCACGACGTCCTCCAGTCAATTAATGCTCATTCCTGTCAAATGACAGAAAACGCCTGTCAGACCCAAAATAGCTGCCCGCACTCAGAAGGCCATAACTTTTGCATTTCTCAACGAAATCGCACAAAATTGGTACTGTTGGAATTGTGGCTCTGAGCCGATGCACAACAATCAAGAAATTCCAGATTTGATGAGAAATTGATTGATATTTTTAAGAAAATGTGGCCGGGTTCATAACAGTGTTTTATTTGGTAGTTGAGAGTGCAATTAAGAGGCATGGTCATGATTCTTTCTCTGCTGCAGTACATGGGACAGTATGGGGAGCCTTTTACAAGTAGTGTACAATTATTTCACTCCATTTAATACCTCTTATAGGTGGTTGAAGGACAGATTTCAGGATTTCCATTTTCCCTTCTCTTTTCCTTCTCATTTTTCTATAAATTGGAGTGTTGGGCTCATTGTAAAGGAGAGAGTTTTGGGTAGCAAAGCTCTGCCAAAATTGATTTGTGAAGCAAGTGCATTGTAGGCCCTTGTAGTGGACTCCTTGCATGGTAATCCAGGCCCTTATCTTGTAATAGACTGAACTGTGCATATATCATGAAGCAATAAAATATCAGGTTGTGGATGTATCTTCCCCTGCTATGTTTTCTTGCATTCTTCTTGCCCCTTTAATATTTCAAGAAGGATATTATGTCTATTTATTATGTTCTTGCAGGGATCCATTATCATTGTGTATGCTTGGAATATTATTGTGAATGCATTTTGCTAGATTATGGAGAACTGTCATCACCTCTTCTAGTGTGTACTTTGCTTCTGTATTTCACACATTTGGAGACTACTCTCACACCCTTTTTTCTGGTGTATCACCACTTTAGTGTAGGCTTTCATTTTATGCATTCTCTCTCCCTGGTCCCTTGGAAATTTAGATTAGAACATTTAGCTTATCCTGCATTAGAGTAGATTGTGGCAGGTAGTTTAGGAGCCAAAACTAGCTTTCTCTGGAGGTCTATCTCAAGTAGCAAGTCCCACAACTTGGAGATAGTACCCATGTTATCCCAATCACACTGTGAGTTCAAGTATATGCACAGGGGTGCTATGATTCGGTGATAACAATAATAACTGGAACTCTATCGTAGAGAAGAGTACATATATATATATATATATATATATATATATATATATAAAGGAAGATCGATCACTCGAGCCAGAAAAAAAACATACACCCAAGGAAGAGAACACTTGCATGCTTTCCACTAACATACAGGCATTGATAATAGCTAAACAAGAAGAAAGCAAGTAGAAAGGAGAGACCGACTGAAAAGAATACAATCAATTCAAAGAAATGGTGGTCCAATTTCATGATGAAATAAATATAGCAACAGTAGAAAAGTGTAGGAATATCTTTCCTGTTCTCTAGCTTCAACAGGTGCCCACAGAGACTCTGCATTGTTTCTCTAATAAAAACTCAGGTCATAGAGACTCTGCAGGGCCAGCAAAAAAACTACATCAAGCTTCAACATAAGCTCCAAAAGTATTTAACCTCATGATTTAGTGATTAAAATATTATAAATGATTTACACCTACATTATCCTAGACAGAGCAAGCATTATAGAAAACTATATCTTTAATATCTGCTCATAAGAACATGCAGACCTGATTCAAATGTGGCACAAGAAATTGTAGCATTAATGTAGAAGATATCGATGCATTATCAGTTCATTCATATGCACAAAGATTAAGCTATGAATGCAGGAATGAAATACCAATAGCATGAGACAAGGATGTGAGTACTGCTACTGGCGATGTCAATGGGCCAAATGTGATAACTGGATAGAATGATGGGGCAAAAAAATTTAACAGTTGAGTCCTTTCGCAAAACCACCTCACACTGCCTTGTAGTGTCAGCTAGAATCCCATAAGCTTCCCCATTTGGAAAAACAGCCAACACCCATGGGTGGGATTGATATAGAGATGTCGTACTATCACCATAACCCCAAGCATCAGTGATCCACGTAAAGACATGCTTGCATGTTCGCTCGAGGGAACCACTAGCCTCTCCAGTGCCGTATAAAGAAGAGCCATGAGGGAGCTCAATGGTGACAACTTGTTGGCCATGCACGCACTCACTAGATGGGATATAATCTGGCACCTTGTTTATAGAAACTTCAAGAGTATCTCTAAATTTAGGATCCAAAGAAAAGATATGCTTTGAAACGCATTTTTCTTTGAATCTTCATCACAATCAAAGAGATAAATACCTTCTTCAAGTATAGGCATGAAAACCATTTGTCTTGAGCACTCCAAGTTACTAGCTCCCTATGGATCATCCTGGCCAATCATTCTTGGTGTACACTGCCAATCCTTCAAGTACAGTAAAATTAATGTGCTGGAGTTTTTCCTTTGAATAAAGAAAAAAAAACTATTAAGAAGAAAAATTTAATCAGTGAAGTTAACAAGTATTGTGACAAAAAAAAGGACTAAACTTAAACAGCGATGGCTTCAAATTTTTGGTTCAAACTCATGAATTTATTCCATGAGTTACATCGTAGAACAAGTAAGGTCTATCTCCTGGAAGTATTGGTGGATCGTGTGCAAGCAATGATATTCGTCAGGTCTCCTAGTGAACAATTTACACTGTCACAAATGAGTCGGAGAGTGGCGTAATATATCTTGAAATGAGAATCTCGAAATTTGAGGATGCATTCGATTAGCTGAGAGTTTGATAACAACTGAACAGTTGGACATCCTATTTGAAATGGAGGTCACAACGAACAAATAACAGTTTGAGAATGAAAATACAACATAGCCTACCACCTGGCTTATAGCCCTGTTGCAGGCTGTAGAATAAGGCTCTCCGACCAGAACACACCTCGCATTCACCCAATGAAAAGATTGGAGGTATATTCATGAACATAGACTCACTACCTTTTTTATTTCATCTAACACACAAATGGACATGCTGGGAAGAAATCAGACCAAAATCTCCTAGATTTGAAACATTATTGCAGCCAGATCTAAAACACACGCACACACGCAAATCAAGGAGACTCAGTTAAGCCTCTGCTAGGGTAGAATTCGAATTGACACTCCAACCCAATTAAGGTTTTGATTTGCAGTTTGAGCAGTGTTAAAATTGACAACTGTTGATTGACAAAAACTTAGTCATCATAGCTTTCAATCACCAACTCATGACGCGAAGCTTTTGAATTCAGAAAAGTGATAGGAAAGATGCTCCAATCTATCCTTTGGAAGAAGCCTTAGTAATCCAATGTCGTGCACTTTAATCAAAAAAATTTAAGGAAAAGACACGAGTCCAGTAACTTCCCACCGACCTCCAACTAACAACCCAGTTTAATTACAAAGTTATGGCAAGGATAGCAATGTGAATTTGCACATAGGCTATGGAGAAGAGTAAGATAAATGTTTGTCATGGGTCATTCAGCTGGGTGGATTGTCGCATTAACTGCACAATGACTAGCCACAACGACCTCCATTCCGAAATCTGTCTAATAAGAAACATGCCCTTAAAATGGCATTATGTACGTGTGGATGATGCCACTATATATTCTGCTTAAGGAAACTATGGTTTTACGAAGAGTATAGTGACATGCTTTCTACTACTATAAGAAATGCAAAATTACTACCATAGAAGTTTAGCATGTCCAAAGCTACTCTTTCGATCATCCACCCCCCCCCCCCAATCCGCATCTGTGTAGGCTACAACATGTGAAATTATCTAGTAGCTTGATAAAGAAATGGGACAAGAGTATTTAGTTCCACTGACATATAGGATCGCACATTCAAATAGCTACCAAGCAAGAATGAGCACTCTTGAATTTGTTGCATGAATCTAGCAACTAGACTTACAAAAAACAAAATATCTGGTCTAGTAGATGTTAGATACATAAGACTGCCAACCAGAGATCTATAAAGAGTGGCATTATAAGGCAGAGTTTCATCTTCCTTCATCATTTACTCCCAACAACAAGAGGAGTGCCCACTGATTTACAACCTTGCATATTAAACCTTTTCAACATATTTTCAACATATTTGGATTGACAGATAGATATACCAACAACTTCTTGGTAATTTCCAAACCCAAAAAATATTGCATTCTTCCCAAATCAGACATCTCAAATTCAGATTTCATAGCCTCTTTGAACTTCTCCACAAGTGATAATGAGGTGCCCAAAAATATTAATTCATCCACATAGAAGCAAAGAATGATTAAATTTGATCCTACATTTTTTTTTTAGACAGTACTCTCTGAAGAACATTTAACAAATCCATGACCAAGAAAATAGTTATCTCTTCTAGAGTACCAACCTCTCGGGGCTTGTTTAAGACCAAAAAGATCCCTTTTAAGCCTATAAAACTTATCTTCATTTCCCCGAGAAATGAAACCTTGTGGCTGGTCCACATAAACTTCTTCCTTCAAGTATCCATTTAAGAATGCAGATTTAACATCCATTTCATAAACTGTTAACTATAACTGAGATGCAATGGAAAGAAAGGTTCTTACAGTTTCCATTCTTGCTACCAGAGCAAATGTCTCCTCATATTCAATGCCTTCTTGTTGCACATATCCTTTTGCAACTAGCCATGCTTTATATTTTCAAATACTTCCATCCATATTGAATTTTATCTTGTAAATCCACTTTACTCCAACCATTTATTTTCCATCAGGAAGATCGGCTAACTCCCATGTATCATTCTTATTAATTTGAGACATTTCAGCATCAATGGCTTGCATCCATAGCTCATTAGTACAAGATTATTTAAAATTATAAGGCTCAACATGTGTAGAAGAAAGCAAAGAAAAATTATCATCAGTATACCTACCTATCTCATATATTTCCTTCAAACTTCTTGTATTTCTATGAGGGCTACATGGAGTCCTTACTTGGGTGTCAACATGAGAACTGGTTGATGAAGTAGAAGATGATTCCTTTGATGGAGAAGTCCTTGAAGGTGATCCCATATCTGTTTCGGTAATGCCCTGTTCGGCATCGACTTTCGCTATTACGTCCTTGTCCTATTGTGTGTCATTGAATGCTGAATTGAGCTCCCTTTTCTATCGTTAGGTGACTTTTACCCTGTTTGCGAAGTTATTTTTTTTAGCATCCTTTCTTCTTCTTTCGTCTGTCATGCCTTCGATCTATGGAACGCTTCTACTTTATTTGTGCTCATATGTGGTGTGGTGTGGTGTAACATCACGTGCCTTTTATTCTCTTGTTCGCAAAGCTAAGCATGAATGTCCTCCTTGCTTTATATTTCTCCATCATTGTGTTCCAATTGCTAAATGAGGAGAGTGTAGTTTAAAATTTTTAATCATCAAGGAGGAGAATATTAAACTAAACAAGGAGAGCTTAGTTTAAGTAATCAAGGAGAAGATTAATGATTATTATTTTATATAGATTGTATTTATTATTCTTTTGGTAGTGGTTGAAGCGCATTTTTCTCCCTGATTGGTGGCAGACAGCATTGAGTTGGTTGGTTGGAGGTAGGTGGCTTTAATAGCCACCTGCCATTTCATTCAAAACCCCATAACTTTTTGGCGTGTTAGACTCTCCTTGCTGGTGGCCGCACATCTTCCTTTTATTTATTTTTGGATTTGCAAATCTTCTGTTGTATTCCATGGTCTGCGTGCTTTACTCTGTCCTAGACACATGAGTTTGTGTGGTTAAGGATTTGTGTGGTCTCATGAACTGTTTTTTTTATTTGGGCTCTTGCCTTGTTACTGGCCGAGTGGGATTGCAGATGGAGACTAGTTCCTTGTGGAGGAGGGGCGTGGAGCTTCAAGTTAGTGAGGAAGGAGTGTTACCTCAACTTTCTTTCGGTGTTGTGAGGTGTGTTCTGGTCGGGAATCCACAGCAACAACTTGCAGCAGGAATTAGCCAGGCGGCAGACAGGTTACAGTTTGGTAGAAGCCTTTCTTAGCACTTCCAGCAAGCAGGTCGTCCAACTATGTTGTTATCTGTTCAGTATCGACTGCATCCTCAATTCGGGATTCTCCTTCAAGGTATTTTTATCAAAATCGACTATGTGACAGTGAGAGTATTACCAGGAGACCTGATGAAATTTATTGCTAAGATTCTCTATTGATTTCTTACTTGTTTTACGATGTAACTCATGGAAGAGTATCTCATAGAGGCAGATCTGTTTTATATCAGAATATTCACGAAGCACAAATTTCCTTACGGCTTGCTCAAGCCATTCTTGGGTGTACTTATGGACTGCATTTGGTAAATGAATCTTTGGATATTTTTGAAAACTTGAATTTGATAGTTTTGGTCTCAATGGCATCTTTTAGGAGAACATTATCTCCTGCATCACATGAACGCTCTCTTCAAAATGGAGATATATTTTCTGTTTCATCGCCTTCACACAAATTTTTGTCTCCGTTGGGTCATTCCACTTCAGCTGCTCCATTGACTACAGCCTCTGTTTTCTCATAAATTGGTTTTCTGCGAGTTTGGGTTGTGGTTTCTTATGTTCGTGCCTTTCTAATAGGCATTCACCCATCAAAATTATCTCAGTCTTCAGAGATATCTAAGGTAAAAGTGCAGGTTTAGAAAAGGCCATTACCTCAATTTTTTTCTTGTGTTTTGTTCTTGGGATTTTGATTGGGTTCACCCCTTTTAGCATGGAGAGTTTTTTTGTAAATCTTGCCTCCAAGCACCAAGATTTTTGCATTTGAAATAAAAACAACATAACCAACAAATCCCCAGAAAGAATTCAGTCAAGTTGGAAACAGAGGAAGGACTATTGAAGCTATAAAAGTGGAGAACCCAAAGAATTTGGAATTAGAGGTTTAGCAGGAGAAAAAAGCTTGCATGAGGAATCTATGTGCTGAGGAAGAGAAGTTGCACAGGTTGTGTTGCTGTTGCCCGAGCCTTGGTCGACGTGGTTGTTTGTTGGAAGAATTCTAATCAGGCATGTTAACTATACTCCTTGTAATAGTTTTCTACCTTCTTTCAGTATCTTGAAATGAATATTCTTTCCCCTTGAATGGCGCCTAGACAAAATGTTTTCGTGGTTGTTTATATCGCTGCCTGATTGTGTTGGTTGTTCCTTTAAATCTCGTTCCAATTTCACTGGTTTTGCTTGGAATGTTCTTTTCCTCTCTTATAGCTTACTCTATTTATATTTGTCTAAGTGGGCTACTACAATTTTGAGTGATGCAATCTAGTTCATAGGGAAGGACACATTTTAGAGTTTCGTTTGCTTATATGAGTCTCTTTTAAAAGAATTTTGTGATGGTATTTATAATTGAAGGCTTACTATATGGAAGGTTAAGCCTTCATATCTCTATTTGGTTGAATAAATACGTATTTCCTGTTTAGGGCTCTCGTGTTTTGCTAAAAGGTACATTAATAGTGACGTTGTGTTCTAAAACTTGTTTAAGCCTGTGGGCATTCCTTACTTTTTGTTTAATTAGAAAATGGCATTAGGGTTTTGTTTCAGAACTGTACATGGTTGACTGTTGTACCCAGTTCTAGAGGACGAATAACCTGACATCTATTTGAAAGAGAGCTATGGAATGAGAAATAGAAGAGATAGATTTATCTCATATTATTCTACCAAATACAAAGCACACGTACAGTATATATAGGACTGAAATCTGAACTGACTCCCTAACTAAATTGAGAAGATCCATGAAAGTAGCAGAGAATGATGTGATAAGAGATAATATGATAAGATAGACACCTAATCTAATAACAAACGTATCCTAACATTCCCTCCCTTATTACATTATTTTTACAAATGTGACCTCTGAAAGATTCAAATTTCACTTTTCCAAGAGATTTAGTGAGAATGTCAGCAACTTGTGCTTCAGTAGGACAGTACTGGAGCTGAATTTTATGGTTCAAGATGTGCTCTCGAATGAAATGGCAGTCAATTTCAATATTCTTTGTTCGTTCATGAAAGACTGGATTCTACACGAGCTTCAACACATTCTGATTGTCGCAATAGAGAATAGGTGACTATTTTTCAGGAATTCCTAGGTCATCCATAATGTGACGTATCCATATCACTTCACACACATCTCCTTGTGCGGCGTGATATTCTGCCTCTGTGGATGAGATAGAAACAACATTCTTCTTCTTGCTTATCCATGAGATTGGTCCAGATCCGAGATGAAATATGTATCCTGTAGTTGACTTCCTATCATCAACAGATCCAGCATGGTCCGAGTTGACAGATCCAGGAAGAATTGATCATTCTTTTTATATTCCAGACCATAATTAGTTGTTCCTCAGACATATCTCAAAACATGCTTTGCTGCATTCCAGTGACATTTCTTTGGCTCTTGCATGAACCTAGAAAGATAGCTGACAGCATAGTAGAGATCTAGTCTGGTGTATGTCAAATAGATGAGCCCTCCAACCAATTTCCTGTAGAGAGTAGCATCTACTTGAGGTGAGTCCTGGAATCTTGAAAGTTACAAGCCTTTTTCCATGGGAGTGGATATAGGTTTACAGTCGGACATTCTGTACTTTTCCAGGAGTGTCTTGGCGTACTTTGTCTGGGAGACAAAGATGTGATGCTCCTTTTGCCATATTTCCAACCCAAGACAGTAATGTAGTAGCCCCAAATCTGTCATGTCGAAGGTTCTTTTGAGATCATTCTTTATAATATCAACCTGATCTTCTGAACTACCAGTGATCACAAGATCATCTACATAAACAACCAGAATGATAATTTCTTTGCCTACCTTCTTTATATACAAATTTGAATCTGAGGGACTACGAGTGAACCCATGCTGCAAAAGGTGATCGTTGATCTTGATATACCATGCCCTGGGAGTTTGTTTCAGTCCATAAAGAGATTTGATGAGACGACATACCTTTTTAGGCTGATTTTCATCAAGAAATCCTTCAGGTTGGGTCATGTATACTTCTTCTTTTAGATCACAATTTAGGAAAGCACTGTTGACTTCCATCTGCTGTAGTCTCCATCGTTTCTGTTTTGCAAGTGCGCAAACTACCCTGATGGTCTTCATCTTTGCAGTGGTGCAAAGGTTTCTTCATAGTCGATGCCTTCTTTCTGAGCATATCCTTTGGCTACAAGTCGTGCTTTATGTTTGTCAATGGATCCATCTGCCTTATATTTTGTCTTGAAGACCCATTTACAGCCTATGGGCTTCTTTCCTGTAGGTAGATCGACAAGTTCCCATGTCTGATTTTTCATGAGTGAGTCATATTCTGTTTCCATAGCTTCCTTCCACTGAGTTTGACTGAGTGCTTCACGAACATTATCTGGCTCGGAGCTATTCATCAGTGAACTCATGAGTGCAAAGTTTACCTCAGTTCTTGTTTGACACCTTGTTTTGACTCCGGATGATGTATCTGGGAGTTGTTGCAAATTTGAGTCCTTGATAGTTCTTTGTACCCACTTCGGATGAGAACTTGACTACTTTTGAGAAGAACTGTGTCGTTTCCGTGAGGATTGATGTGGAGTCACATTCTGCAGTTCTCCAAGGTCAACAAATAGTTCTCCTGGTAGCATTTATTTTCTCTGAGTAGTCTCCTCCAGCTCATCATCTGATTCAGAGACTAATTGGTGAGATGTGTTTGGAAGTGGATCTTCTGTTGATACTATTGATTCAAAGGATGACTCGTCACAAACCACATCCCGACTCTCGTATACTTTCTTTGTCTCAGGATCCATGAGACGATACACCTTCGAGGTAGTACTGTAGCCAAGAAGGATACACGAGAGTGTTTTTGGCTCTACCTTCTTTATCTTCTGAGCTGGGACATGCATGTATGCTGTGCAACCAAATACTCACAAATGAGAAATTGATGGCTTTTTACCACTCCATACCTCTTCTGGCATCTTGTTCAGTAGAATCTTTTTTGGTGCCATGTTGAGAAGATATACAGTTGTTTGTACTGCTTCAACCCAATAGCGTTCCCCTAGCTTTGCAGTTGATAGCATGCAGCGAGCCATCTCCATCACTATGCGATTGCGACGCTCAATAATGCCATTTTGCTGGGGCGTGTATGGAGCAGTCAGGTGCTGCTTAATGCCGTGATGGTTTAGGAAGGTCAAGAACTTCGTTGATGTGAATTCCCCCCCTCGATCTGAGCAGAGTAGAAGAAGTGGTTGTCCAGACTCTTTGACAACACGATGATAGAAGTTCTGAAAGTGTTGAAGAGCCTCACTTTTCTGCTTTAGGAAATATACCCACATCTTGCGAAAGTGGTCATCCACAAACAACTGGAAGTATTTGTATCCTGAAAACGAAGCAGGCAATGGGCCATTTAGATCGGTATGAACTACCTCCAGACACTTCTTGGCATGGAAGGTGCTCGCTTGAAACGGATCTCTATGTTGTTTTCCTGCAAGACAACCAGGGCAAATAGGCAAGGAACTGGACAATTTGGGTAGTCCACGGACCATTGCTTTTGAACTCATCTGGTGCAGTGAACCGACCGACAAGTGTCCATATCTATAATGCCATAAGGTAGTTGATTCTATTGTTGAAGTAGATAAAGCTACTGCAGAAGATGAAACAGTATCTAAAGCAAATAACTTATCTTTTACAAAGGCTTTAGCATGAACCGTACCTTGTCGAGAGATTAAGCATGATTTAATGCCATTTTGAACAAGAAATTCAACCTTAAGGTGATGATTCAAGAGCTGAGTAACTGACAAAAGATTGCTAGTCAAGCCAGGAACATATAGTACCTTTGTAAGTGTACATTTTCGTGGCCCCAGAGGAATGGTCACATTCCCTATTCCTTCTGCAATGTACTCTTTGTCATCCGCTATCCGAACTCGATCTCCAGTTGGCTCTTCATGTAGTGAATCAAACAACTTCTTGTCACCTGACATATGCTTTCTTGCACCAGAGTCTATCAACCAGACTTTCTTCATGGGCTGAGAAGTTTGAGAGACGAGTACAAGATTCTTACTACAATGGGCTCCTTCTGATATCTCCTCATCAGATTCATCATCTTCTTGTTGGGCTGCAAGATTTCCTTTTTGCTTTCTCCAGCAGGGACGTCGTTTAGACTTTTGAAAATCTTCGCACCTGGATGTGCTTGTATGGCTTGAAGGCCCTTGTTTCAGGTTTTTGTGCCAACAGTGATCAGTGTCGTGAGTATTGGTTCTGCAAATGTGACACCATCTCTTTGACTTTTGATCTTTCTGTTTGGATTGCACTGGATTTGGCTTCTCTGGGGGACCTTTCTGATTCTTCTGGCCACGATTAGGCTTTGAGAACAAGGCTTTGTCCTGAGACTCCCCATGCGATGAAGTGATAGCTTCTTCCTGCTGCAGCAAATTCACAAGCTCTTCGAATGTCACTGTTTGTTTAGACACATTCAGTGTTATAACAAACACTCGAAATTGAGAAGGGAGTGCTCTCAAGGTGATTGGGACAAGTATTTTATCATCTACCGTTTCACCGAGTGCCAATAACTCCGATCTCAACTCAGCCACGCGATGCAGGAATTCCTCCACTTTCTCATCAGACCCCATAGAGAGGGTGTGTATCTTCGACTAAAGATGAAGCATCTTTGTCTGATTTTTGGCTTCATAAATGGTTGCCAACTTGTCCCAAGCCTCCTTGGGTTTCTCCACATTCCGAACATGCGGTTGCACGTCATCACTTATACTGAGCACTATCAGCATCAAGGCTTTAGCACTAGCCATGTCATATTTTATTAGTTCATCGGGGGCTGTGGGAGCAGGCACAAACCCTGTGACAATTCCCCATAATCCTTCAAACTGAAGGATTGTCTTCATTTTTGTCTTCCAGGCAGCAAAATTAGGCCCTTTGAGCAACTGAGTGTCTGACAGAAGTAACTTCGGAGCAGACATTGTAATAAATTTTTTTTATTTATTTGAAAAAGTTATTACAATTTGGACTCACTGTCAAGAATGACTGGCTCGTAGATGCTCGCGATATTCGCGTGCTGTGAGACGAAAATGCTTTGCAGGGTGTTCTTCTTCGTCATCACAATCTGCGTCGTATCCGGCTTCTAATTCTTCCCGTACTCGCTTTGCTTGGTAGCTGACATCGAAAAGAAAGTACTCAAGGAGTCCTTCTCGAACAAGTTTGTCGAATGCAAGATTGCCGTAATTTTGAAGCTCGTTCAGCAAAGCAAAGTAGAACCCGGAGCTCTCAGGAGCTTCTCCACGGTGTTCTCTGGCTGGCAAGTTGATGTTGTGGCTTTCAGCTGTGGCGACCGTGTTGTTGACGATTTCAATCGAGTTGTCTACACTTGACATTCGATGTAGTGTAGAAGAGACTATTGTAGACTCAAAACTACCTCGACAGCATTTGAAGGTCTCCGCACACAGAAATAAATTCTCTCTCCCGACGAGATCTCCACGTCCATCTTGTGTTTGATTCTTAGATTGTTTCCACTTCCAGTAGCAGATCTCCACTAATCTCCTTCAAAAGCTCACATGAATTATTAACCAGCGCCACGCTCCACCCAGAAAACACAGAAGTGAAGCGGAGCAATCAAAGATAGAAATGTAGTAGCTATTCCTCTTCAATCATATGCAGATGTAGCAGCTTCTGAACAGGCTGCTACTTGTATCGATGAATATTTGTTCGGTTAGTTTTAATTCATACTGCCGAAGTTCCCAATCTTTATTCTTTGATATTAGATATTTGTCGTGGAGATTCTTCAGCCTCGACCTCCTTTGAACAAAACAGAGCTTCCCGCAGCTATCCGCGATCAAACACTGACGCCTTCAACAACGATCCTCACTCCAAATGCTGCTGCTAGTGAATGGATCACGCGCATCCACGTTGATTGCTGGCAGAGCAGGTCGCAACTTAAAACACTGGGCAACCCATCAAGGAAAATGAGATTCAACGTTGTGGGATTGGTGAGCAGCCTGAAGCGGCGCTACTAGATCTCACAGGGCCTTCAATCCAAGCTGATTGATCTCCCCAATGGCACCACCATGCACTACTGGATCAAATATTCTTCCTCTTCTTCACCCTTCGCACTGCTCATTCATGGTTTCGGAGCCGACGGTTTGAGCAGCTGGGACAAGAAAATCAGTGCCCAACAACACCAAGAGGATGATCTAATCACAGCTCTGCCTGGACATCCTAGAGATGTTGCATTCAGACAGTACTCTGGATATGTTACAGGAGATGCTAAGACTGGCAGATCTCTTTTCTACTACTTGGCAGAGGCTGCACAGGCTCCTTCTAACAAGTCTTTGATTCTCTGGCTTAATGGAGTGATCAATCCTTTCTCTGATACCAAACTGAAGGAGAGCTATGGAATGAGAAATAGAAGAGATAGATTTATCTCATATTATTCTACCAAATACAAAGCACACGTACAGTATATATATAGGACTGAAATCTGAACTGACTCCCTAACTAAATTGAGAAGATCCACGAAAGTAGCAGAGAATGATGTGATAAGAGATAATATGATAAGATAGACACCTAATCTAATAACCAACGTATCCTAACACTATTTTGGCCACTATGTGTTGAGAGAATTACTAATCCTACTTCCTGGTTCAGACTCTTGTTTGATTAAAGTAAGGGGGAAACTGTAATGCCCACTTCCCTACGACACTTAGCTGATTACCATTTTGAGTTATGCAGAATTTGGATATGGACATGATTTATACTTTTGTTGATTAGCATGATGTTTTGTGACTAGATGCATTTGGATTATGATTGGATTTTATTTTCAGTATGATCTACACTGACTCATGGATAGACTATTGGATTCTGATATTATTTTTATATAGATATATTGCATGTGTTCTAACATTGAATTTCTTCGTCATGTTGAATAGAATGTAGTTGTTGAATTTACATTACTGTAATTTTGGATAATGATGAAATGCATAATTAAGTTGTGATTTAGACCTAGAAATAATGATTGCTTGAATTACGTATAGATATTAATAAATTTCATGCATATGCTTATTTTGGATATTTTGACATGGCCACAAGGCCGAAGAGGGTATTTTGCATTTTTGCAGGAAACACAGCATGATCACAACCATGAGGGGGATTGGGGACCAAACACAACAGGATGTTGGGTGGTTACAACAATTGGTCGTCAAGGCAACTAGTAAATTGTATTGTGTTAACTTTGTTCTTTTATGTGTTGAGAAAATTTCCATGAGGGGGAAATTTTCCTATGTGACCAAGGGGGTAAGAAATTTAATTACTTGTTTTAACTTACCTTAGTGGGTGATTTTATTTGTGGTATCTTTTTAAAATTTTCTTTTGGTAAGTATGTTTAGAATTAATTTAACACCTTGTTTTAAATTTTAAGTTTTGGAGGGAAGTCTAGTGGATGTATTTATTTTGTTGGTTGGCTCCTTGAGCCTTGTGTTTCCTCATGTATTGAATGCTTGGTTTTGAGTGTTGACCACTCCATGTTCTTTGAATCTCGAATTTGAGATTTAGGGCAATTTTGGGGGACTTGTGGGACAAGTTAAACTTGTCCCACACTTCCCAAAACCCCTTACCAACCATATCTATGGGTTGGGAATCCAAAAAGGGGATTATTTATTGTTTTGAGAAGGGAAATATGACCTTGGAGTGCACTTTTCCTCATTTTGCATTTAATGGTGCCTTAAGGCACATGGGGAAGGGATGGTTTTGGATTGTGGATGTCATTCAACCCAACCACCCATTTATGGTGTTTTGGGATTTGAGTTGACTAAAGGGAGGTGGTCTTGAGGATGTGTGATGTGGCATCCTACAAGGAGCCACATCACCCTCACTCTTCCTCTTGTCTATTTATAGAAATTTCCTCTCTTGTTGAAGGGGTTGGAGTTTTGTTTTTGTGTTGTTGAAGAGTTCTCTTTTGTTATTTTTGGGAGAGAAAAGAATTGGGAGAAAGAGAAAAAAGAGAGTGCTTGGACTTGCATGCTTGGATTGATTTGGGAAGGAACTTGGACAAATTTCTTGGTTTAGGCTTCTCCAATGGAGAGGTAGGAAACCCTCTCCTTTGTTTTGCTTTCATTTTATTGTTGCTTCTATGCTAAAATTGTGAAAAATGCATGTTTACTTTGGTGTATTGTGAAAATTGGATAGAATGCTTATATTGTAGTATAGGAGAGGTCTATGGGAATACTCATGAGGGAGGCAAAAGAGTAGATTAGGATATTTTGGAGGGAGTTTGAGAGGGATGCCCATCTTGGGTAAGAATGTTTACATTCTACCTTGTCTTTGAGGGAGCCATAAGAGGAGGGAGGCATAAGAGTATAGGAGGAAAAAGGAGTACTTGAGGGAGTCATAAGAGTCATAGGGGCTTGTGTTTTATTGTGGAGGGTTTTGGATGGGCATCTCATCTCAATTGGGAGGCATAAGGAAAACATTCCCATAGTTCCTTCTCTTGTTGGCTTGGATGAAAGCCTTTCGTGCAAAGTATTGTGTTATTTGTGTTTCCTTGTTGTTTTCTCCTTTACCTTGAATGTTGTGAATGAAACTTGTATTGTGGAAGCAAGTATTGTTGCCTTGAGTTGGAGACCATCCTTCATTGTGTTGTGTTTGGGGCTCAGGGGTCAATGGAGGAGATTACTTCTCTTCTCCATTGAGATTTGGTTGGGAGGAGAGTGTTGCCTCTCCCCCTATCTTGGTTGTGATTTGAAGTACTTGGAGCATGGATGGAGAACACCTTGGACCACAAGAACCTTGTTGTTGACAATGTAAAAACATCATGTATTTACCCACCTTGAGTGGAGGAAAAATGTAGTATTGTTTGCTTCTTTAGCTTCCATTATTACAAATTTGTTTCCACATGAAGCAGGATATGTTGTAAAAGAATTGAAGGAAAATTTGTATTGAAGTGATAGTAATTCTTTCTCTAAAAATTTATTGGAAATGTTGTTGATTTCTTGTGGAATATTGAGAAGAAATTACAAAAGGAAATATATTAAGATTTTGTTTGGATACTTGAAAGTAATGTGTTGTAAAGATTGAAAAAGAATAGTGTATCATCTTCTCTTGTGTAGTTGATGGAAGGTCTTAAGTTTAAAATGGCTTTTATGATGCTAAAGAAGTATTTCAAGTTCTAGTCCTTTTATGTTTCTTTATCCTTTCATGAATCTATTATAAAATCCATTGCAAACTAACAAAGAAAATGAAATCAAATCTCTTCGAAATCCCATGCAATGTCTATAAATAGGGTTGGGTAGAAATAAATTATAATGAAAATACTTTAAACCTATCAAGTTCAATACCCAACACTCCTTAATGTATATCAACGACACTAATAGTTGAATATTATCCATATTTAGGTATTATTCAAACAAATGGATATGCTGGTATTTAATCCTATTAACGATACAATGTTATATATCCCCTTAAAATTAACAAAGTATACCATTGTAAGCTATAGCCAGGAAATAATATTAATTAAAATATGCAAAGGAACCTATGGAATTATAGATTCAAATCATAACAGTATGCCGTCAATATCAAATTGTATTAATCAAGTACTCAAATTCGAAATACAGCAAGGATACAATAGCAAACAAATAAAGCCTCGTAGGAGCCATTCACTACTTGTTTGGGAAAGTAAATCATGATCCATGAGCACACTGGCACGACACAGCTGTGCAGCCGCTGCTGGTACAGACGTATAGGGATTTTGCCCTTTCCTTTTCTTTGCAGTGGGCTGCATGAATATTCTGACATGAAATGGATCCACCTCTGTGAGAGACCTCTGAAACGAATCCCGTCGGGTTTACTCACATAGTCCCTCAACCAATTTGAGACACTTCCACTGTCCCTCCATCGTTTTGGATAAAGACTTCACTAAGGAGGACCCGCATTTGAGGATGCATTCGATACTGAACAGATAACAACGTAGTTGGACAGCCTGTTCTTTAGCCGCCTCACGGCCTGCCCTCCCCGCTGAGCTTCTGGCGCTTAACCTTGAGATCTGCCCCCGCTCACACTATGCAGCACCCAATGAAAACAGTGGTAACTTGCCCCTACCGTCTCCTGTCTTCCTTTCACTGCACGCGCGTCCAGGCCGGCCAAAACACCTTCATCACGCCTTCCTCTAGTGTTTTTAACTTCACACCAAACTAGTTTCCATTCCACATGGCTGGGGATAGAGGTAAAACGGGACAGTACGCCTCTTCTGGCCTGTGTCTTCATCCGTTATCTTTCTCACACCCTTACCCGCGCTGCCAGGACAGTGGAAAAGTGTTCGGTCGACTGAACAAAGCAAGATTTCCAAGATCTAAATGAATAATGGGAAGTGGCGCCGGGTAGTTTGCTTTCACACTAGGAGGAGATCATAATGGTGGACAGGTGGTGGTTGACACCCACCGTCCAACCATATCATTTATAGTTAAGTTGAAAATTTTTCCCAAGTCGATTCTTACTTCTTTGTATAAAAGAAATTTCAAATTTGGTTAAGCGCCATATATAAACAATAGATGCGATAGGTTGTTAATCTTTCTTAGACACACTAGATATAAGAATGGTAGTATGCATATCTAAGTATATTAGCAATATACAATGCAATAAAACAAATCGGTAACAAGTACATACCGAATGGGTGTCTTCCCTATTTCAATAGGTATATATATATATACACATATATATGTATATATAGGTATATATATATATATATATAATTACATATAATGTAATGTATTAATTTAGAATCATAGACGGGGCAAGCAGGTAAGGTATATGCAGTCCATGAGACAACGTAAGGTAGTAGATAATGATGTGATAAGGAGATAATATGATAAGATTATACACCTAATCTAATAACCAACGTATCCTAAACACTTTTTTGGCCACTATGTTGTTGGAGAGAATTACTACTCCTACTTCCTGGTTCAGACTCTTGTTTGATTAAAGTAAGGGGAAACTGTAATGCCCACTCCTACGACACTATCTGATTAGCCATTTGATTTATGCAGAATTTGGATTGGACATGAGTTATACTTTGTTGATTATCATGAATGTTTGGTGACTAGATGCATTTGATTATGATTTGGATTTGATTTTCAGTTGATCTACACTGACTCCTGGATAGACTATTGGATTCTGATATTATTTTTTATATAGATATATTGCATGTGTCTAACATTGAATTTCTTTCTTTCGTCGTGTTGAATAGAATTAGTTTGTTGAATTTTACATTACTGTAATTTTGCTAATGAGGAAATGCATAAGTAAGTTGGTGATTTGACCTAGAAATATGTTTGCTTGAATTACTATAGATATTAATACAATTTCATGCATTGCTTATTTTGGATATTTGACATGGCCACAAGGCCGATAGGGTATTTTGCATTTTTGCAGAAACACCCACAATGATCACAGACCATTAGGGGGATTGGGGACCAAACACACAGATGTTTGGGTGGTTACAACAATTGTTCGTCCAGGCAACTAGTAAATTGTATTTGTGTTTAACTTATTCTTTTATGTGTTGAGAAATTTCCATGAGGGGAACTTTCCTATTGAACCAAGGGGTAAGAAAATTTTAATTTACTTGTGTTTAACTTACCTTAGGTGTGATTTTTCTTTGTGGTACTTTTTAAAAAATTTTCTTTTGGAATATGTTTAGAATTAATTTAACCACCTTGTTTTAAGTTTTAATTTTTGGGGAGTCTAGTGGAGTATTTATTTTGGTGTTGGCTCCTTGTACCTTGTGTTTCCTCATTTATTGAATGCTTGGTGTTGAGTGCTTGACACTCCAATGTTCTTTGAAGCTCGAATTTTGATATTTGGGCATTTTGGGGGACCTTGTTGGACAAGTTAAACTTGTCCCACACTGTCCCAAAACCCCTTAACCAACCATATCTATGGTGGTAATCCAAAAAGGGGTTGAGTTTATTGTTTTGAGAAGGGAAATATTACCTTTGGAGTGCACTTTTCCTTTTCCTCATTTTTGCATTTAATGGTGCCTTAATCACATGGGGAAGGGATGGGTTTTGGAATTGTGGATGTCAATTCAACCATACCACCCATTTATGGTGTTTTGGATTTGAGTTTGACTAACGGGAGGTGGTCTTGGGTGTGTATGGTTGGCATCTCTACAGGAGCCCACATCACCCTCACTCTTCCTCTTGTCTATTTATATAAATTTTCCTCTCTTTGTTGAAGGGGTTGAGGTTTGTTTTTTTGTGTTGTTTAAGAGTTCCCTCTTTTGGTTAATTTTTTGGGCGAGAAAAAATTGTGAGAAAGAGAAAAAAGATGAAGTGCTTTGGACCTGCAGGCTGGATTTGATTTGTGGGAAGGAACTTGGACAAATTTCTGGTTTAGCTTCTCCATTGAGTGAGGTAGGAACCCTCTCCGGTGTTTTTGCGGGTCAGGGGAAATTGTGGCTTCTTGCTAAATTGTGTAAAAAATGCAGGGTTACTATACTTTGGTGTATTGTGGGAAAATTGGAGAGAATGCTTAGATGGTAGTAGAGTAGGTCTATGGGAATACCATGAGGGAGTCAAAGAGTAGATAGGATATTTTGGAGGGAGTTTGAGAGGGATGCCCATCGTGGGTAAGAATGTTTACATTCTACCCTTGTTTGAGGGATCCATAAGAGGAGGGAGGCTAAAGAGTATAGGAGGAAAAAGAGTACTTGAGGGAGTCATAAGAGTCAGAAGGGGCTTGTGTGTTTATTGTGGAGGATTTTGGATGGGCCATCTCATCTCATTTGGGAGGCCTAGAAACATTCCCATAGTTCCCTTTCTCTTGTTGGCTTGGATTAAATACTTTCGTGCAAGTATTGTGTTCTATTTGTTTTTCCCTCCTTTTTGTTTTTCATCCTTTACACTGGAATGTTGTGAATGAAACTTGTATTGTGGAGCAAGTATGTTGCCTTGAGTTGAGCCATCCTCCTTCATTGTGTTGTGTTTGGGGCTCAGGGGTCCATGGAGGAGATTACTTCTCTTCTCCATGAATTTGGTTGGGAGTAGAGTGTTTTTGCCCTCCCCCCTATCTGGGTTGGATTTGAAGTACTTGGAGCATGGATGGGAGACACCTTTGGACCCCAAGAACCTTGTTGTTGACATGTAAAACATCATGTATGTAGTACCCACCTTGAGTGGAGGAAAATGTAGTTTGTTTGCCTTTCTTTACGTCCATTATTACAAATTTGTGTCCACTAAGCAGATATGTTGTAAAAGAATTGAATGAAAATTGGTTATTGAAGTGATAGTAATTCTTTCTTCTCTACAAATTTTATTGGAAATGTTTTGATTTCTTGGAATATTGAGAAGAATTAACAAAAGGAAAGATATTAAGATTTGTTTGGATACTTGAAAGTAATGTGTTGTAAAGATTGAAAAAGATAGTGTATCAATCTTCCATTGTGATTCGATGGAAGGTTCTTAAGGTTAAATGGCTTTTTATAATGCTAGAAAAGTATGTCAATCAAGTTTCTAGTCCTTTTATGTTTCTTTAATCCTTTCATGAATCTATTATAAAAATCGCATTGCAAACTAACCCAGAAAATGAATCAAATCTCTTCGAAATCCCATGCAAGGGTGTCTAATAATAGGGTTGGGAGAAATAATTATAATGCAAATATTTAAACCTAATCAAGTCACTAAATACCCAACACTCCTAATGTAATCAACGACACTAATCGTTTGAATAGTTATCCATATTTATATTTTCAAACAATGGATATGCTGGTATTTCATCCTATTACGATACAATGTTATCTCTCCCCTTAATTAACAAAGTCTACCATGTAAAGCTATAGGCCAGGAAATAAATTAATTAAAATATGCAAAGGAACCTTATGGAATTATAGAGTCAATCATAACAGTAATGGCCCAGTCATATCAACTTGTATTAATCACGTACTCAAATTCGCGAATACATCAATTATACAATAGCAAACAATAAGCGCTCGTAGGAAAGCCATTCACATACTTGTTTGGGAAATAATCATGATCCATAGGCACACTGCACGACCGCTGTGCATGCCCTTCTGGTACAGACGTATATGGATTTTGCCCCTTTCCTTTCTTTTGCAATGGGCTGCGATGAAATATTCTCTACATGAAAATGGGATCCACCTTGTGAGAGACCTCTGAAACGAAATCCGTCGGTTCCTCACAAGTCCTGTCACCATTTGGACACTTTCCACTGTCCCTCCAATCGCTTTGGCTAAGAATTCCCAACTAAGGAGGACCCCATTTGAGGAGCATTCGATACTGAACAGATACCCACGTATTGGTGGATGAAGGTGCAGGGAAGATGGGAAGGAGTAAAGATGGAGGAATCCCTCCTTTTCCTTCTCCTTCCCTTCACTTCCGTGAGCCCCTCCCCTCTTCTCTTCTTGCTGCTTCCCCCCTTGAGATCTGCCCCTGCTCACACTATGCAGCACCCAATTAACAAACAGTGGTAACTTGGCCCCTAAATACCGTCTCCTCTCTTCCTTTCACTCAACGCGCGTCCAGGCCGCCAAACACCTTCATCCACGCCTTCCTCTAGTGTTTTTAACTTCCACACAAACCAACTAGTTTTCCATTCCACATGGCTGGGATAAGAGGTAACGGACAGTACGCCTCTTCTGGCCTTGTCTGCATCCGTTAGTCTGTTCTCACCACCCTTACCCCCCCCCCCACCTACCCACCCCCCTCGCCTGCCGAGGTATAGTGGAAGAAGTGTTTCGGGGCTCGACTTAGACAAAGCAAGATTTCCAATCTAAAGAAATGAATTGTAAGTGGAGCCCGGGAGTTTGTTTGCACACTATGAGTAGATCATCAATGTTGGACATGTGGTGGTTGACAACCCACCGTCCACCTAATCATTTATAGTTTAAGTTGAAAATTTTTCCCAGTCGATTCTACTTCTTTGTATAAAGAAATTTCAAATTGGGTTAAGCGCCATATCTAAAAGCAATAGAATGCATCGGTTGTTAATCTTTCTTAGACACACTAGATATAAAATGGTAGTATGCATATCTTAAGTATATTAAAGCAATATAAACAAATGCAATAAAACAAATTGGTACAGTACATACCGAATGGGTGTCTTCCCTATTTCATAGGGAGTATAATATTATAACAATCATGTATATCTAGGTATTATATATATAATATATTCGTATTGTAAATATATATATATATCTTATATTAATAATTAACATATAATGTAATTTATTACTTTCGAATAACGTATTAATCGAAGATACCGTCAGTTGTATATCTAATCTCTTATATATGCTCCTCTTCCCCTGTCTTCCCTTTTAGCCCTCCGTCCTCTGCCCGCCTCCTCCCGTCCGCCTCCCTCGCCGTGGTTCCCTGTAACTTCCCTTACCCCGTCCCTTCTCTCCTCCTCTTGCGTTCCCTTCCGCCCGCTTGTGTATCCCCGGTGTTTGTCTGTGCCACAGACCTTAGACCAGGGGACTCGGACGACGACCCTACGGAGCAGCGGTGGAACGTCGACTGAGATAGCTTCAAAGGTTCGCTTACCTCGAGCGCGGCGGGAACCGAGTGGTTTTCAAGAGGCCTGTTCCGAACGCACCTGAGGGAATGAATAACTCATCGACCAGGTGGAAGCAACTCGTAGTAAATAAATTCGCCATACAACAAAAAAAAAATGTCGCATTTTTGTCCGGGTTTGCTAAGTTTGTAGGTTCCGCGGCGTCGTCATCGGGAGCGTGGTGTCAACGCCGTTTTCTGTTGTTTGCGGCATTAACAGGAACATTGTAAAGTTTTATATTGAATGAATCTCTACATTTTTATTAAGGGTGCATAGGCAAGACACCTATCCTAAGAAGAAACCAAAGCGAGAACAAGCTTGCAGATCTTGGTATGGTTACCGTTAAGACTTTGTCATGTCTGATTTTATTAGATAAAAGATTCTGAATTGATTGATGATATCGAAGATGGAGAGGTATGATTAAAGAACTTTATGCCAGAAACATCACGAGTTTGAAATAAATTGCTTTGCGAATAGATTCCTTGATCACAATTTGTGTAAGAACAAGTGGACAAAATGATCCTAATCTATATGAAAATGCAATGTAGATAGTTATATAAGTAGCGTTAGCTGCTTACGCGTAGAAACGTTTGAGGTGGAGAGAATTGCCTGTTTCGCCAAACTCCTCACCTTCTAGCGTGCATAAGAGGTATGCACCATTTCCGTAGTCCTTTATGACTCGGTACGGGCCCAACCATTTGGGCCGGAATTTCCTTCCTTCGCCGGTCTTCTTGTCGATCTGGATGTCTAACCTCAGAACTAGGTCACCTTCGTATATGTCAGGTTCATAGACTTTCTTGTTATACTACTGGCACATTCGGTCGGCATAGACTCTATGTCGTTGTTCAGCATCTAACCTAGCTTCATCCAGGCTTTCTAATTGAGAAAGACGTACTTCTCTATAAGCATCCTCATCCAGAATCCCTTGTAGTGAAATGCGGAGACTGGGGATTTCAACTTCAAGTGGGAGAACTGCTTCTGATCCAAATACCAGCGAGAAAGGAGTTGCTCCTGTTGGAGTTCTTATTGAGGTTCGATGGGTCCACAAGGCCGGATATAACTTTAAATGCCAATCCCGTTTGTTTTCTTTTACCATTTTAAGGAGAATGGATTTTAGTGTTTTGTTCGTTGCTTCAGCCTGCCCATTGGCTTGGGGATAGTACAAGGAAGCCGTATGATGGCTGATTTTAAATTTGTTGCATAGCTCAAAACTTCTTCATTCTTGAAAGAAGTTCCATTATCTGAGATAATGATTTGCGGGATACCGTACCTGCAAATGATTTGGTTCAAAATGAACTTAGTGATTACAGAACCAGGTACAGTTGTAAGAGGCATGGCCTCTACCCATCTAGTGAAATATTCAGTGGCCATGATTATAAAATTGTGGCCGTCTGTGGATGAGGGAGAGAACTTCCCTATCAAGTCTAGGCCCCATGCAGAAAAGGGCCACGGAGTAGCGATCGGTCGCAAAGCTTCTGCCGGCATGTGGATCTCATGAGAGAACTCCTGACATTTATGACACCTGCGTACAAACTCTATTGCGTCATGTTCTAGAGTGGGCCAGAAATAGCCCATTCGATGTATTTTTCAAGTGGTGGCGTGGCCGCCGAAGTGGCCTCCACATATACTGCTGTGGGATTCATGGAGAATCTTCTTGGACTCTTCTGTGTCAACACACCTTAAGAGCATTCCATCGAATGCTTTCCGATAGAGCACCTGCTCTATAATGACGTATTTAGCTATGATAATGCGCAACCACCTTCTTTGTTGAGGTGTAGCTCCTTCTGGGTACCTATGGTCCATGATATAACTAATGATATCAGCGTACCAAGGCCACTCAGATATAGTAGGTCAGGTTTCGACGTAGTACAGGCATTCATCTGGAAAGTCTAAGTCTACTAAGTCGCCTCCGTCTAGCGGGTTATCAACGAACCAATCTGCGATGATTTGCCCTTTAACTGACTTTTGGTTTACAAAAGTTAATTCGAACTCTCCCATTAAGGTTATAAAGATCCAGTCGATACTTGTTCCAGTAGAATCCACTCAGGGAGAACCTACCTCCCATAAATGATGATGATGATGTAGGAGTGATTGAGGGCTATGAGGTGCTGGTATCACGAGGAGCTACCACGGCATCTCACATGTGTCTGTACGGAGTCAAACAAGGAGGATACAATGGCGGAGCTTAGAGATACTGTAGGGAGATCATGCTAGCCTTGGTACAGACACACCAGACTTCTCTGGAGGGAGATTAGGACTCTAAGGAGGAGGAGAGGGACACAGTGATACTAGGAGAGAGCCACCACTCGTCAGGAGCGGGATACAACTATCTCTTGCAGAGGGATAGATTATCATAGACGCAGAGAGGCCCATCAAGGTAACAAACTGCGCTTGATACAGCACCACATCAAAGATAGGGGGCACAGGGAGTTACGTAGCAGGAGAACCAGCCAGCAAGCGGGGAACATCGATGAAAGCCCCAGCAATCCAGCATTCGATGAGAGCACCCAGCAGGTGAGTCTGAGTACCTACTCAAGGCTTCCTTGCCGAGGTTGAGAACTATTCGAGGATGCCCTTTACACAGTTGCCCTCAGAATGTCCTCTGGTTACAGTAGTGAGGAGGTTGGTAGCGGTCATAGACTGCGTTGGACTCCAGTTTGTAGTTGATGGTTAGCGAGAAGAGATCCCGCTGCCTGAGAGGAGAGGAGACAGTATTTTCATATCTGATCTTTACTTATTATGAGATATATTTGTACGATACGTGCGGTGCATACCAATGAGCCTCGATTTGAAGGCATTTTTGATACAATGTATACGGCTCGATATGAAGCCATTCATTATCTTATATTAATATATATATCTGTGGTTATGTGATTGACTCATGCTTTTAACTTTGATGGATACAGATAGATAGATGTGATTTAATTTTGAGTAGTTGTCATGATGAATAATGACTAATTAACAATTTTAAGCTGTTAATTATGTTTTTGTTTAAATGATATGGATAGATGGATCCCACAATAGTGTTGCTTTGATTGATTTTAGATGAAGTACATTGAGATGAGTCATGGATAGATGATAGATTTTTTGATTGATTATTAAATTAACATGTTAAATGTCAATTCAACTAGATAAATAACACATGAACATGGGTAATTGTCCATTTGATTTGATGAAAATACAGTGATGTAATGATTCTTATCCCTTAGAAATAAAGAATCACTACACATGGATAGGAAAAGAATGATAATTTAGTCCCCCCTAACCAACCATAAATAGAGAGCTTGATGGTAAATTGAAGACGATGCACATAAGGCCATAGACTGGATAAAATAAACCTAACGCTAGTTAGTCGCAAACCAGATTTAGGAGGTAGATAGGGACGAGAGATAAGTATGCATCTCATCAGAACACGTGAAGGATTTAAATACGTGCCCATATGGGAAACAGGGTCTCCATATGATCGAAAAGGTCTCATATCACAGCTTCATGATTTTTCTTTTGATAGAAAAGTAAACTGATCAATGCGGGGTAGTTTTCTAGATATGGAAAGACTAATCGATACGGGAAGTCTTTCAAAGATGCTAACAAGTGAAAAAATTGGCCCGAGAGGGGAAGTTTGTTACTGCAAAGGCTCAAAATTCATAAACAAATAGCTTTCCTTCAGGGAGCGGTCTGTATTTTGAATTTGATGGTAGCCATCCTCAAGGAATGGGTCTACATTTTTTTATTTATTTGAGAAGGCATGGATAGCTGTCAACTTCAAGGGATCAGTCTATCTTTTGGGACTAGGAACGATCTTCTTCTTTTGTAGCTTTAGAAGAAGCTTGAGTTTAGACCAATAGGATCAGATAGAGGGAAAGAAAATGTATATAAGCACGTACTCATGCCCCAAGTGAATTTGATCAAGATGAACATCTAGGACAGATGAAGTAGTGATTAAGGTATTCCTACCATGAGGAGGAACAAATCCGTAAGGAAAATGCCATGAGTAGAGCCACGGTACTCATATTTAACGTATAAAAAGAAATAACGCAGAGAACCACATAGTTCCAAATCACTGTGAAATGCATGACTGGTTACAGATGGATGAAAGACTTGTTTTACGACTAAGATCGTGTAAGATAGATTTTAACAGTAGAAGGGCCTTAGATGTAAAGCATTAATAGGTTCCATTTCGGGTATACCATCCATGGAAGATAAGCGATAAGCCTCCGACCCATACTTATGAGTGATAACATACGGTCCCATCTAGTTAGGAGAAAACTTACCACGTTGACTCCATTCCAGAGTAGTGGCATTTTGGTTTTCTTTATGAACAAGATCACCGACTTGAAAATCCCGCTATTGCAAATGCTTGTTATAAGCACACTTGACACGCTCAAGATAGACTTTATGATGTTCAAGAGCGTTAAGATGACGTTCATCTAACAACTCAAGCTGTGCTAGATGGTTTTGATGATAGTCTTCATCAGAGACCAACTCTCTAAGAGATACGAAAAGAGAGGGAATATGTACTTCCAAAGGAAGGACAGCCTCAGACCCATAGACGAGAGAGAAGGGAGTAGCACCAGTAGGGGTACGAATGCTAGTCCCATAAGCCTATAGAGCAAAAGGGATGTGTAAATGCATATTCCTACCAGCTCAACTAGTTACCTTTGCGAGGATATTACACAAAGTTTTATTAGAAGCCTCAGCTTGGCCGTTAGCTTGTGGATAATATGGAGAAGAAAATTTGAGTTTAATATTGAAGGTGTCACAAAGTTTCTACAAATCTTTATTTTTTAAAGACTTGCCATTGTCTATAATGAGTTTTTGAGGAACACCAAATCAACAAATGATGTGTTGATAGACAAAATCAACAATAGGTTTAGCTTTGGTCGATGAAAGAGGACTAGCCTCCACCCATTTAGTGAAGTATTCTTTGGCAGTAATGATAGATTAATGTCGCTACGAAGAGCACGGATTGATGAGACCAACGAGATCAAGACCCTGTTGTGAAAAAGACCACAAATCCGTTGTAGGTTGCAAAGCCTGACTAGGGATATGTGTAAGATTAGCGTGTTGTTGACACTTAACACATTTCTTGACATATTCACAGCAGTCTTGATTAAGAGAAGGCCAATAATAACCTAAACATAGCATGCACTTAGCCATGGCCAAACCACCAAAGTGTCCACCACAAATACCGTCACGGACCTCCTGAATGGCCTTAGATGATTCAGGGGTTTTGAGGCACCGAAGCAAAATACCCTCAAAACCACATTTGTAAAATATTTCACCCAGAATAGCATAGCGGTTTGCACGTTGGATAAAAGATCTTCTACCATTAGAAGTCAAATCTAGAGGAAGCACTGAGTAAGATAGATAATCAAAAATGTGTTGATACCACTCATCTTGAGTGTCAGTCGTGACGGTGTTGATTGAAGTCAACTGCCTGAGAAGAGATGGTTGGTCTAGACGCTGAACAACCACATAAAGTTGTGAGTCTTCAGTGAATGGAGAATAAAGGAGGCTAAAGAAGCCATCGTATCTGCAAATCAGTTTGTAATGCAAGGAATAGCCTGGATAGTAAATTTATCGAAAGATTGAAGCTGAAAGAGAATGATATCATGATATTTTTCAAGCATATCATTTTTGCACTTATAGGCACCAGTGACTTGATTAACGATGAGCTCAGAGTCACCGAAAAAGTTGATATGGTGAGCACCGAGATTAATGGCATTTTGAAGACCTAAAACGAGGGCTTCATATTCAGCCATATTATTGGTACATTCAAAGTTAAGCTTGTGTGTGACAGGGATAGGCACACCCCAAGGATGAATCATAACAAACCCTGCGCCTCCCCCTTGCTAACACTTGGATCCATCAAAGAATAGTTTTACTTTGAATGGAGATAGACTGATATCAATTTGTTGTATGTACTCGTCTGGGAATTGAGCAATGGGTACTTGAGTGTCCAAAAGAGGGGCATCAGCTAATTGATCAGTGATAACCTGACCCTTGATAGATTTCTGCGAGATCAACTCAAGGTCAAACTCTATCATGAGCATGAGCCAACGAGTGATACAATCATTGTGATAAGGTTTTTCATGCATTTTCTTAAGTGGATTGATACTCATAACAATGTGAGTTTTATGATTAAGGAGGTAATGAAGAAGTTTAGAAGTCATGAATAAGAGAGCACAACACAAATTTTCAACTTCAGAATAGCGAGTTTCATACTCATTAAGAGCGCAACTGATATAATAGAAAGCTTGTTCCTTACCATTAGCATCTCAATGTGAGATCATGGCTCCCAGAGCATGGTCAGTCAGGGAAATATAAAGATAGAATGGATCCCCCTCACATGGAGGTGTGAGCATAGGTGGAGAAAGAAGATAAGCTTTGAGATCATAAAATACTTTTTGGAAATGCTCATCCCATTCAAAATGAACATTTTTACAGAAGAGATGATGAAAAGTTTGACAATGGTCTGAAAGCTGCAAGATAAAACGATGCATCGATTGAAGGCATCCTTGTATACCAAAGAGCTGCTTTAAGTTGGAAGTAGGAGGCATCTCAATGATAGCCTTTATTTTTGTGGGATTGACCTCAATACCCCTGATAGAAATGATAAAGCCTAAGATTTTACCAGTGAGAACGCCAAACATGCATTTAGATGGATTTAGGTGAAGACAAAAATGAATGAGTCTCTCAAAGAGAGGCATAAGGATGAGAAGATAATCTTGACAGTGTTTGGATTTACCGACGATGTTTTTGATGTAATATTCTATAGTTTTGTGTAATAGGTCATGTAAGATGTAGGTCATTGCGTGTTGATAAGTCACCCCTGCATTCTTAAGACCGAAGGGCATGAGACGATAACAAGAAGTCCCCCAAGGAGTTATGACGGAATTCTTGTTCTGATCCTCTGGTGCAATGAGAATTTAATTATACCCAGAGAAACCATCCATAAGAGAAAGCATCTCATGACCTGTAGTTAAGCCCACGAGTTGTTTGATATTAGGTCATACTTTCCCATTCCAAATCCCTTCCACATGCATCGATATAGATAAATTTTTGCGAACGCGGGATTCTGTAGATAATCAAACCCTACCGAATAGGGTTTGGCCCTAGGAGGAGAATATGGATGATAGCGAGGTGCATCAAGACCACCATAGATGAATTCAGTCTTTCATTGGGAAGACCAATGGTGAAGATGCGGCCAAGACCTCGTTGATATTCAGGTTGTTTTTCTGGCCTACCATACTCGTTAGGTTTGAGATGGGCGTCAAAAGAGAGAAGGGGAAGCTCTCCTAACAAAAAAAAGTTGTAATGTATCTTCAAAATTTTATAGATCTAGTAGATTTATTGCAAGTATCGAAGAGGATGAACAAGCCTCGTCAGGAGAATCAGCATTCTCCTTTGGAGGGACAGACCATGTGGTCATGTCACATTGTGCGGACGGAAAAGGGTCTCCTGGATGAGTATAGATTTTTCCCTCATACTAATATTTTATACATCAATGGAGGGTTGATGGGACACAGTGCATTGTATGGATCTAGCAGCATCCAAGGATCATATTGTAGTGGAATTTCCCTTCAACAATGTAAAAAATCTCGTGAAGAAGTTTCTTGCCTACCCGAATGGGCAGGACCACAGTTCCTAAGGTAACCGCCAGCTGATCGTTAAATGATTGAAGGGAAAAAGGTGGTGGTGACACTATGTTCTTTAGTAACTTAAGTTGCTCAAATGTGTGGGAGGAAATGATGTTGAGTGCAGCACCACTGTCGATCATAGTCTGTTTTAACGTAGTGTTATTGATTTGAACTGTGATAAAGAGAGGAGCCTCTAAATCCTCAGAAGAAAGGGGAGGAATTTTAGAATCCTCAAAGGAGATGGTGGTTGACGATCTATTCAACCCAACAACCATCTTGAAAGGCTGGGGCTCATTTGAATTCACCGCGATGCTATGCAAATTATCAATCAGAGCCTGACGATGTTGGGGAGATGACTGAATGAGGTCAAAAAGAGACATTTTGACCGGAGCATGGGTGAGTTGTTTCATAACACTCTCCTTAACTGATATGGGAATCTGAGCCTGAGGTGAAACATGAATAGAGACCCTAGGTCTCGGGGCCGATGAGGAAGGAGGATATCCTTCGGGGTTAGTAGAAATAATGACTCGTGGTCGAGGAGCTGCAGAAGACGATGGATTATCATACTGTTGTGTTTTAGTGGCGATAAAAATTGCATCAATTTGAGAGGGTGGAAGATCATCCAGAGTGATATCAATGGAATTGGGGGCATGAATAGACCATTCAGGCTCAGACGTAATTAGGATGACAGGAGACACTTATTCTTCTTCCTCCTCCAACAGGAGATCATTTTCTTCCAAGAGGTTGTTAACGACAGATTGAAGGGCTTTACATCCCTCGGTGTCATGACCTATAGTAAGCACAAATCACATCAGAGTTGAACCATGCAGGTTTTACTCCTTTGGGATTATAGGGTTTGATTGGAGGAAGTGATATAAATGAATATTGGATAAGTTGGCAAAGGATTTCAGTATAAAATCAGGTAGACAAAGATGTGGATAGAGGTGAAGGAGGCACGTCTTTAATCTTAGCAGACTGCTGAGGTAAAAGAGCCTACATATCTATTTTGATATTTTTTTAGGGACTTTTTTGCTCTTCTGAACACTAGGAGAAGCAGCCTTAGGTGTTTGAGATGGAAGTAAGTGAGGCAAGATTGATTTTAGCAGAGGAGGAGCTCCTAAGATAGATTTTGAAGATAAAAAAGACATGACAAGTGTCTTAGTCTTCAGAGATGAAGAAGGCTACTTGACCAAAACAGACTATGATTTAGATAAGACTGATTTAGATGGGGAAGGAGCTCCCAAAATAGATTTGATCGGAGGCACAAAGGGTGCCTTGTTTTTTGGTGACCAAGATGATGGTTTTGATAAAAGAGGTGACGCCTTTCCAGTAGGTAAATCCATTTTACGAGGCACCGGTGAAGAAGATGGTGTTATAGAAGAAGATTCCTTTTCAGTGAATAAATCTACTTTTTTATGAGGCATAGAGAGGGATTTTTGAGGGAGAGCACCAAGATTTTTGATGGTCTGAAATATTGGTTTTCCCTTTTCAGGGATAGTGACAACTTCGACCGCATAAGGTGATTGTAACCGTTTCGGAGGAAGTAAAGGAGATGATACCGATGATGTGACCTTAAACTTAAACTTCGAGTGTTTATGTCTGAGTCCAGAAGTCAGAAGTATGGGTTTCAATGTTATCTCTTTAGATGTTTCCTTAATAGGCAAGGAAGCACTGATGGTGAAAGAGGCAGGTAATGAAGAATCATCCTCTTGTGAGGAGGGTACTTCAGATGCAGTAATTGTGGGTGTAATTACTGTAGGAAAAGAGATAGGAAGGGTCAAGATTGAAGACACTTCCAAAGGCATAGAAGTTGGTACAATTATGGGTATGTTGACCAAAGGCATGGTTGTGGAAAAAATGGGAGCGACAGAGGTAGAAGTATCTGTAGTGGAAATTTGAAGGGATGTAAATGACTCGAACACTGAAATAATATCTGATGACGAGACAGATGAAGATGAAACTGTCTCAGGTATAGGTGGAAGATCAGATAGAGAGGTAGAGGGAGATGACTGTGTTTCTAACAATAAAGGAAGACTCGAAGATGGACCATCCGAGGATGGTGGAATCTCACAATTTGAAGGAGTGGAAGGAATCTCTGATTCAGTTGACACGTTTGAGGATGGCTCAGAATTATAAGAAGAACTATCAGTAGAAATGGAAGTGATAGTATACGTGTTTGGTTTTTGAGACCTCAAAGCGTTATTGTTTGGGAAATGATTTGGAAAAGGTTGTTTAAAAACATCACGCGCCTGATTTGGGGGGGCATTTGGGTTATCTAGAATGATCTCGCCTCTATCAATGAATTTTTGGACGAGATTTTTGAAGTTCTAACATCGTTCAATGTCATGGCCTTTGTTTCTATGATAACGACAGAAGTCATTTTCACGATACCAGAATGGTCGTTCTCGGTTCTCATCAAAATTTCTAATAGGAGGAAGTTTGATCATGTGAACTTCTAACATTTTGTCTAAGATAGAAGCATATGATTCCCCCAAGGAATTAAAAGACTGAGATGACGGAGGTCCTTAAAAAACAACTGTTAAAGAGTTCCCCAATAATCCAATAGGTCACAAGGTCTATGAGAAGGTCTAGGTCAGATACCATGGTCTGGGTATTTAAATCTTCAAGAGTTCAATTTTTGAACCAATATATAGCTGTCAAATTTACAAGCAAATCTAGGTATGGCTATATAACCCTCTAACTGACTTTCAAAGCTAAGGAAATTGAAGATATACCCAAATACATTATATATCAAACCATGATAACATTGAGGAGTAATAAGATTTAACCGTTGTATCGAATACCTAAGTGAAGCTTGCAGAGTTTTCATACAACTCAGGATATTAAAACCCATATCGACTATACATACAGAGATCCCTCAAAGAAGAAGGGATTCAATATACCCACATAGATATAAGCCCCAACAAAACAAACATCGAGTTTAAGTTCATACCAACACAAAACATTTATGTTTAGCTCAACGGCTTCAAGTATAATGCCATAGAAGCACATTACAAGAAAAAACTCTAAATAAATACCATACTGAATCAATGAAATAGTATTTCATTTAACCAAATCGTTCATATACAAAGATAAAATGATATGATTTCTAGATTTATACAAAATAACTAACACCCAAAAACACCTAGAATAAACAAGCTCAATACAAAATTTTGTACATGAAAATAATAAATGGAGA
Source organism: Taxus chinensis (assembly GCA_019776745.2). NCBI lineage: Eukaryota > Viridiplantae > Streptophyta > Pinopsida > Cupressales > Taxaceae > Taxus > Taxus chinensis. The sequence goes on along the minus strand of CM034151.1, from coordinate 252,246,999 downwards.
AACATATCAAGGAATTGATAGAGCCTATCATGCCTGGAGTAAAGAAGCCAGTTGAAATTGTGGGATTTGGTTCAACATCTCATATAGGAATTTGGCCAACCGGTTTGCGTGCATCCACAATTCCACCATTTTGCATTTGCTTGAAAGTTTCTAAAGATTTTCTAATGAACCAATTTTCACATATGCACAATCATGGCACTCCAAGGGATAACATCTGGCTGGGAAATTTCTTGAGCATCCTTTAAGTCTCATCATGACCACCATTGTGAACACTTCCAACAACTATGACATTTAATAAAATTGTCTTCCATCAAGACGTTTTGTCAAATAGTTCATGTGCTGAGCATAAATCCACACTTTTACACATTTCTCTACCAACACCAAGTCATCTACAGATCCAACCTTATAACTATGGTTTGAAGAGTAATTGTAGATTGTTCAAAAATATTATTTTACCATATTTGGGAGGATATAAAAATTTTATGATGTCTACTTAACACCCAATATTCCCCATTCTAAAAGCTACTGAGGAGATGCTAAAAGAGGTTGTGGAGTTACAGTTCAAGGGATTTTGTTTAACGAGCCCCTTTTGTGCATACATGAAGCTGACGTACTCCATGAAACCAAATTATTTGGGGCATTCTATCAAATAGATCACGTGTCATGTGCATGCTCCCACATTTTGCATACATGTCAACTAGGGAACTTACAATTACAACATCTAGCAAAAACCCCTTTCCATTATGTTGTGAAAGATATGCACACCCTGTTCATAGCTCTTGTTTTGGCTTGCGTGGAGAAGAAAGATGATGGTGGGTTATGTAGGGAAGAGGAAGGAAACCGTGAGGGTCTCACGTGGAGGAAGAGTGGAAGAGAAAAAACTACAGAGACCTACATGGAATAGTAGGAAAGGGATTTTTCATTGGAGGATGGTGCTGTTAGGTTACACTACACCTAGGATAGACCATCAATAAAAGAAGAAGCAGAATCAATACAACTAGAAAAATATCCCGAATACAACACCTCCTATTACTTAATCATCTTTTTCTTCTTTTGTATATGTCAAAAAATCCAACGACAAGTAGTAGATATTCACAGAGACTTCGAGCCCACCTAAGATATGTGATGCCGCGAAAAAGACGACGCTCTAGGAACTTGCTTCCACGAACAAATAACCCAAAAATGCGACTAAATTTTTTTTTTTTTTTTATTTAGGTGTATGATTAGAAATCAATCCTTTTATACAAAACTAAGTTTACTAAGCGTTAGTAATAAGGAATAGAAAAATCTTAATTTATATTTAATCATATAGATGTATATAATGTAAGTTTAGCTAAATACATATTTTATTGTTAATTATGAAGTTCAAAATCCATCTTTCATACTAGGTTTAATGTACTAAGAATGTGAAAATGTTTATAATATTGTATTCGTTCAAAATTACTTTCTTTAATGTAGGTTATACATATTTGAAAAATGAACAAAAAGAGACAAGATTTTTAACAGTGGAAATATATTCAAACTTAGGTTTGAATTCATGATTGGGGTGGGTGGCTTTAATAGTCACCTGCCATAAGATTATAACTCCATTCCCTTGACGTGCAGGCTACTCTAAACTGGCCGCATATCTTCAATAATGACTTTTGGATATGCAAATCGTGTACCCCTTTTTTTTTGGGTCATCCTGCTACTTATCCTGCCCTGGCCGCGTGGATTAAGATGTAGTGGTTAAAGAAGAAGCTACAGGCAAGTGGGGCAGGCGTGTTACCTCCACTTTCATTGGGTGCTGCGAGGTGTGATCGTGTCGGGATCCATAGCCGCGGCCTGCACAGGAAGACAGCCAGGCAGCAGCAGTCGTAGCAAAGGAGAATTATTTTGGGTGCTTCTAACAAGCAGGTTGCCCAACCATGGTTAGTTGTTCAGAAACGAATGCATCCTCAAAATCGGGATTCGCCTTCAAGAGATTTTTATCAAAATCGATCAAGGGACAGTGAGAGTATTACCAGAAGACCTGGTGAAATTTATTACACAGATCTTCTATTGAGATCTTACCTAATTTATGGTATAGCTCATGGAAGAGAGTCTCATAGAGGTGGATCTGTTTCATATCAGCGTACTCATGAAGCACAGTTTGCTTTGCAATTTATGAACACTTCATGCGTAGGTTCTATGTATAAAAAAAATTAATATTATTTCTTGGCTGTAGTTTATAATAATATATTTTGTTAATATAAAGGGAATATTAATAGTATATTGGTATTAATAGAATTTAATAATAGTAAATCCATTAGTTTTAATATTACTTAAATATGAATAATATTTAAAATATTAGTTTCCTTATTAAGTATTAATGAAATATGGGTAATGAACTTAATGAACTTAGAACTTTTGCATTAAAATCTTTTTCTACACAAATTAATAGGCATTGAATGGGATTTCAAGTAGATTTGATTTCATTTCCCTTTACAATTTGCAAATAGATTTACAATAAATTCTTAAATGAGGAAAAACATAATAGAGCTAGGACTTAAATTACTTCATTGGCATATTGAAAACTATTTAAAACTTAAGTCTTTCCATCAACAATACAAGAAGAGATAATGCACTAATATTCCCACTTTTCAATACATCTCTTTTAAGTAACCACATGAAATTTAATATGTATATATATATATATATATATATATTTAAGTAAATTTCCCAACATTCCTCAAGAGGGTTTCAACAATAATTCCATTAAGTTTTAGAGTAAGCACTACTAAAATTTCAACAAGATCAACACACTTATATGAGGTTCCAAGCCAAGTTAAAGGAGAATAAATAAATTGTCTTTCCTTCAACTTTCAATTCCATCCACATTACAACCTTACTAATGAAGATGAATACAACTTTCCTTCAACATCTTGTTACAACATTTTCCACTTAATGTGGGAACATTTTACAATAATGGAATCTAAAATACAAAGCAATATTATACTTTCTTCCACTCTAGGTGGGTAAAAATACAAGGTAGTTTCACATTGTCATCTACAAGGCTCCAATGCTACAAACATCAACAAGGTAGCTCCTCCAATAGTTTGCTTGATTCACAACAAAATAAGGGGAGAGGCAGCAATCTCCTCCCAACCAAGATACCCAATGGAGAAGAGAAGCCATCCTCTCCATTGGCCCCCAAGCCCCAACCACATTACAATGGGAGAAAATCCAACTCATGGCAACTACTAGCTTCCACATAACTTAACATAAAAATTTCACAATCATTCCATAAACCTTCAAAACAAAATCAACAACTCAACAAGAGGGAAACCATCAAAACAACAAAGTCACAAGGCTTATCAAGAAATCCATAAGAGTAAGACCTATGGGGAGGCCACTTATGCCTCCCAATGGGAATGGGTGCCACCTAAAAGCCTCCAATGCAAAACACATTACCCCTAACAACTCTTATGCCTCCCTCAAGTACCCCTTATCCCTCCATCCACTCTTATGCCTCCCTCAACTCTTATGGCTCCCCCAAAGTAAGAACAAGAAGAAAATGCAAGCATTTCTCATACTAGGTGGGCACCCAACCCAAACTCCCTCCTCAAGAAAATGATCTCTTATGCCTCCCTCAAATAAACTCCCCATAGTCTCCTCCCACTCCCAACTTAGGCATTCTACCCATTCCCAACAAGCATTTCAAACAACAACATTCAACACAACATATAAATACATTCATATAACAAAAAAGAAGCATAATACAAACAAAGGTGAAGCTCCTACCTCTCCATGGTAGAGCTTGTTCCAAGTATGAAGTCTCAATTCCCTCCAAAGATCAAGCAAGCATCCACAAGCTCCAAAAAAATTCCCACAAGTATCAACAAGCTCCAAAAATCCACAACTCCTTCAAAATCCTCTCCTTTCCAAAATACAAGAGACTAAAACATGAAAACCTCCAACCCCCAAAACAAGCAAAAGGATCTAATAAATAGAGAAGAGAGAGGGAGGGATGATGTGGCTCCAAGTAGGATGCCACCTCCTTTTCCCTCCACTCCACATCACTTGGTCAACCTCCTATTCCAATGCACCATTAATAAGTGGTTGAAAGAAAGGCAAGCACCTTACACACTCCACCTAAGCCCACTCCCCCAAAGGACAAAATTAAATTTTTGAAAGAAAGTGCAATTAATATTTTACCCATTTTATCCCCCCAAAACACCTAAAAGACCCTAAATTTGGCCTTCCAACCCATAGGTAGGGTTGGCATGAGGTTTTAAGAGGTGTGGGACAAGTTTTACTTGTCCCACAAGCTTTCAAATTTGGCCTCTAAGGCCAAATTCGAGTTTCCCATGTGGGGTAGAGTGTGCTACACTCAAAACTTAAACACACATCAATCCACACAAAATTCAAAGTAAATCAAGCCTAATAAATGAACTCTCTTTTGGTCATATCCCTTAATTAGTTTAGATCAAATTCAAATTAGCTTAAATAAGACACTACAACCCATGGCTAACAAGGGGTAACCACCAATCCAAAAATCTAAATAATTAACCAAGTAAAATTTCACTTACTAAGAGAAACACATACTAACATAATAGAAAGGGAAAATTAAAACAAAACAACACATGACCCCTAGGTCACAATTTTCCCTAACCAAATAATTCTAACACACACACAATTACTTGTTGCCATGGTGACCTTAGTTGGATGATTCTCGAATTCTGATGTGGTTGGTCTCCACTCCCCAATATTGTTGTGAATATAATATACCTGCAGAACAAAGAATACCTCCTTCGGCCTGTTGGCCGCATTAAAATATTCATGCCAAATATACAATATAATCTAAAATAAACAACACATGATTTACTATCATCTATGCAAGTACGATATCACTTACACTTTCTAGCACATTTCTATTCCACATTTCATTTATGTCAAAACGATCATCACATTAGTCCAATTATCAAGTTCTACTCAATATGATTAAATGTATCACATGTCATAATTAAAGATAAATAACCATGTCAAAAGTATACAAATATCATCATCAAATGTCCACCAGTAGACCATATGCATCCTAAGAGATCAAATCAATAACAGTCCAGTGTCTATGATATCTACTAGCATGCTAAATCAAGAAGCCATAATAAATCCATAAGTGAAGTAACCAGTCTCGAAAACAACAAAACAAAAATGGTGTCGAAGGGAAGTGGGCACTACAAGATATAGGTAGAGATCTCACTCAATCAATTTTTATATAGGAAAATGAGGAGATAATCAGGTTACAAATTTATCTCTGAGTGTAAGGCTGGTTCAACCCACAATGGAACAATTTTAGGATGGATATTAGCAGGAGCTCCGTGTATCTTGTAAAGTTATTTTTATTTAATTATCGGAGAAAAAAACCCTAATTTTATCATTGTTAGTAAAACAATGCTTCACTTTTTCACTCACTGCAACTATCCAATTACTGCAAAATCTATAACTTTAACCCAGGTTTTGCAATGGTTAAACACCTCGATATATCAAAATAAAGTACTTGTATTATTATGCCAGGAAATTGGTACGTTTCAAAAAGTGTTTAGGATGTGTTTCTTCCATGCTCTGTCAACTGACAGGTGCCCTGAAAAAGGTGGCTCAAAGATTGAAATGAAGGGGCATTATAGGAAACTGGACATGTGATGGAGGATTGTGGGCGTTCTAATAAGAAAGGGGCTAATCCAACCAGGTGGAAGGATTTTCTCCCTTCTCACTTTACCATTAATACCTTATTTGATCTCATTCCTACCTCCACTTCTGAAACGAGCCTCTCTCAGGTGGTCTCTTCCCCTTTTTTGATTCCCCCATAGGTGCCACTTAATGAATCGTTGACTTGTATTACCTAAGCCTCTTCTGGGGCAGTCAAAGAGAGGGAAACACCTCTTCTCCTGCTAGGTCTCTTTTTTGAACTATCTCCTCTATAGTCAATCTACTTGTGTGTGATCCTGACATTGTTTTCGAGCTTAAGAAGGAGGAGCGGACAATAGTACATAACAATAAATGGTTCTCTTCTAAGTTTCACTCAATCCCATCTCATATGACTATCGTATCACATTCGGTGTTGGGTTGACTACAGTCCTTCGATTTTTGTGTTGCATAGGTGATGTTCTGTTATTGTGTCCTAACAACTTGTTTATTTTGTGTTTCTTTCAGTCTTCATCGTTGTATCTTGGCTTCAGGCCTTTTTGTTCCTAGGTAGAGCCCCAGTCAAAAAAAAATTACCCTTAATATAAAAAAAGTTGTATGTTTCTTTATTAACTATACATGGCCAATATTATGCTTACATGTTTGTTGTTTATTCTAGTCTAAATTAAGTTTTATTTGTATTTTTCTAAATACTATTTTCTTTTATCTATATATCATGCCAATAATATCTCTTCATTTATCCATACATAAATTCCAAACAAAGATAAATGTTATTTTTTCCAATACTTGCAAAAAATGTCTTCAATCTCCCAAGCCACTACAATAGTTTATTGAACATAACAAGATGAAATTCAATCAAAATAGCACCCCACTAATTTGATATGTATAAATTTGAATGATTTATTTTAAAACCAAAGACTAATAGCTAAACGAGCTCTCTATTGTGGAACAAGATAGCCATTGAAGATAACCAAGATGTATATATGGTCACAAGTCAAGCTAATATACATATGAATGTTGCAACTACGAATGAAATGAACAAAAACAAAAGTGAGCGGCATGTATTCTATTAGGGATCCAATTATGTCCATCCTCAACCCTAATAATAAAAATAAAGGAAAATATAAGTCAATAATAGGCCAACCAACAAGATGAATAGGTTTAGGAAAGAGAACACTATTAGATATGTGACAACAAAGTAAATTTGTGTATCCCTTTATAGTGTCGTTTGTAGCTCACTTCTAGAAAGACGAATTCAACCAAATTCTATTTTTAGGAAGGAAAATCCTAATGACATTTTTCCACTCTATTCATAGGAGGAGGAATCGAAACTGTACTTTTCCAAATAGGTGTAATTAATTTTGTGTTGATCCAAAGTTACTTATAATTAGTTCGCAAGTAATCTGTTCATCTTGAGTTGATAAAATCTTTATATCTTGCACCATGGGCATTTCCCTAGGCACATAGCTAGGGTTTTACCACGTAAATCTGGTGTTCATCTCTTGAATGTTTGGTATTTTATATATTTTGTTTATCACTATCTCTGTAAACTATTGTTTTATTATTCAACTTTCTACTTATTCATTGTTGCAAAGTCTATAGTTTCCTAACAAACACAAAGCAATGCCAAGAAGTATTAGAACTAATTGTGAGAACCAAATCATAATTAATCCCATTTCTCTGACACCTTATAAAGACAACAGACTAATCAAATCTCAAACCACTCTTACCAAAACCAATAAGGTTTAAATTGATGGTATCTACAAAATCAAATGGAAGGGTAATGTTATTTTGAATTCTACTCAATAAGTACTACTCAATTAGTATGGAAAGGATGTGTCATTATTCTTTCAGACACAACTCCCATATGTAATATTTATACCCATCATTAGCAAATGGATTTTATTATATTCGGGAACTTGTAAAAGAAATGAGAATGCATTTGTTGTTTGAATCAATTCATAGCAACCCCATCTTTAGATACTGTTATACTGATACAAGACTACAAGAAAAGAATGTTTCGATAGAATAAAAGGAGGTACCCATTTTCAATCCTGATACCAAACAACATATAAAAGATACATATTAAATCATATTCCAATATCTAATATCGTGATATCCCGATATCTAATATGCCTATAAATATAAGTGCCCCAATAAATCATAACTATTAATGAAGTCTTTAAAATAGTTTTTAAATATTTAATTATTCATGAAAATTTGAGTGAAATATTTAAAATATTCAACCAGTCGTATAAAATTCTTTTTTTAATTTCTTCCCATACATTTTAATTGAAATCCAAAATTTAGTTAATTTAAATTAGAAAGCAAGCTTTAAATATTTTTAAACTAATATTTGAAGTACGATTGTTGAAGTAATTCATAAGAAGAAAAAGAAAAAAATATTATTAAGAAGAAAAAATTAATCATTGAAGTTAAACAAGTTATAGTGACAATAAAATTAAGGACTAAACTTAAACAGCGATGGCTTCAATATTTTTGGTTGCAGCTCATGAATTTTCATTATGAGAGAGACAACAACAGATTGATATATCATGTTTCTATCTCCTGGAAGTATTGGTGGACGCGTGAAAGCAATGATATTTGAAGATGGTGAAAATTTAAAAATAAGAAATGAGGAGGAGAGTGGCGTGGTAGGTTGAAATGAGAGGTGAAATTTGTTCTTTTTTTAGCGAGAGTTTGAAAAAATGAACAGGGACTTATATGAAATGAATTCACAACCCAAAAATAACATTTCCAGAATGAAAAAAAAAAATAGAATTGATATTATATGTTCAGGTAGAATAGCTACAAGAAAAATAGCATTCTATATAAAAAGATTGAGATATATTCAGAACATAGAATCTCTATTTTTTTATTTTAAAACATACACAAATGGACTACTGCGTACAAACAAATATCTATTTTTTTGGTTGTTTTCTACACCCAATCTAAACACACATTTAAAGGAAATCAAAGACTCAGTTAAGCCTCTGCTATGGAAAACTTCAATTGACACTTGACAAATTCAGTTTTTGATCTGCAGTTTGACTATGTTAAAATTGACAAGTGTTGATTGACAAAAACTTAGTCATCATAGCTTTCAATCTCCCTCTTGATGCGAAGTTTTTGAATTCCTAACAGTGATCAAAGATGCTCCAATATATCCTTTGGAAGGGCCTTAGTAAAAATGTCTGCAAGTTGATCTTCAAATTGACAAAATTCAAAGTAAATGAATTGTTGTCGAACAAGATCCCGAATGAAATGATGTTGGATATCAATGTGTTTGCTCCTGCTATGGAAAATAGGATTCTTTTTCATGGATATTGTGCTTTGATTGTCACAATAAATTTTAATGGGCTTACATACTTCCATTCCAAACTATTCAAATAGTCTTGCCATCCAAATGGCTTGTGTGCTTGTGGATGATGCCACTATATATCCTACTTCAGCTGTAGATAAAGCTATAGTGAGTTGCTTTCTACTACTCTAAGAAATGAGATTTACTCCATAGAAGAAAGCATATCCATAGGTACTCTTTCGATCATCCAAGCTACCTGCCCAATCCGCATCTGTGTAGGCTAAAACATTGAAATTATTAGTAGCTTTATAAAACAATCCAAAATATTTAGTTCCACTGACATATTTGAGAATTATTTTAGCTACCTGCCAATGAGACTCTTGAGTTTGTTGCATGAATCTAGCAACTAGACTTACAAAAAACAAAATATCTGGTCTAGTAGATGTTAGATACATAAGACTGCCAACCAGAGATCTATAACGAGTGGCATTATAAGGCAGAGTTTCATCTTCCTTCATCATTTACTCCCAACAATAGGAGGAGTGCCCACTGATTTACAACCTTGCATATTAAACCTTTTCAACATATTTTCAACATATTTGGATTGACAGATAGATATACCAACAACTTCTTGGTAATTTCCAAACCCAAAAAATATTGCATTCTTCCCAAATCAGACATCTCAAATTCAGATTTCATAGCCTCTTTGAACTTCTCCACAAGTGATAATGAGGTGCCCAAAAATATTAAGTCATCCACATAGAAGCAAAGAATGATGAAATTTGATCCTACATTTTTTTTGTAGACAGTACTCTCTAAAGAACATTTAACAAATCCATGACCAAGAAAATAGTTATCTCTTCTAGAGTACCAACCTCTCGGGGCTTGTTTAAGACCATAAAGATCCCTTTTAAGCCTATAAAACTTATCTTCATTTCCCCGAGCAATGAAACCTTGTGGCTGGTCCACATAAACTTCTTCCTTCAAATATCCATTTAAGAATGCAGATTTAACATCCATTTCATAAACTGTTAACTATAACTGAGACGCAATGGAAAGAAAGGTTCTTACAGTTTCCATTCTTGCTACCGGAGCAAATGTCTCCTCATATTCAATGCCTTCTTGTTGCACATATCCTTTTGCAACTAACCTTGCTTTATATTTTTAAATACTTCCATCCATATTGAATTTTATCTTGTAAATCCACTTTACTCCAACCATTTATTTTCCATCAGGAAGATCGGCTAACTCCCATGTATCATTCTTATTAATTTGAGACATTTCAGCATCCATGGCTTGAATCCATAGCTCATTAGTACAAGATTATTTAAAATTATAAGGCTCAACATGTGTAGAAGAAAGCAAAGCAAAATTATCATCAGCATACCTACCTATCTCATATATTTCCTTCAAACTTCTTGTTTTTCTATGAGGGCTACATGGATTCCTTACTTGGGTGTCAACATGAGAACTGGTTGATGAAGTAGAAGAGGATTCCTGTAACGACCCAAAAATTCACACACGAACAACACAGTAAAAGACAGGATATTTTTTTTTGACTTGCTTCGACACATAACACGACACATGTCGTCACAAAGTTACAACCAACTCTGGGAACCACTTGTTACGGGGATGACCATAAGGTCAGCACGAAAACGTTCACACCCAAAAGGATAATACACTTTTCTTTTTTTTTTGACAGAACAACATAGAAGTCCAACCACATGACACTCTCACAGCTAGGGCAAGCCACAGTAAGAAATGATTGAAGGTTATTTATTTTGGTAAAACACCCTTTAACTCATGACTTATGTTTTCAGAAAGATTCAATATATGATTCGCACAAATTCATCTTACCAACTGAGTTATTTTCTTATACGTTGTAGAGTAGTTCACTTAAAGTCTTCTCCTACTTGCTAAATCTTATTATCTTCCAGAAACTAACCATTGTTTTCCCTTAAGCTTGTTTAAGAGTTCACCCAAAAGGGGTAGTGTTCACTAGTTTAGCTAGGGATATCAATTTATAAAATTTTACTTTACAAGGATAGTTTCACCTTTGAGTACTTCAGGAAATCTTGTTCTCAAGTAAGTCATCTCTACATTAATTTATCTGAATATATATTATAAGGGTTAACCACTCCATTTAATTTTACTTATATCACATCATTACAAGGTGTCAGAGAGTTTTGACTTAATACTTTATTCTCAAAATCAAGGTTTTACAATACTTATGCCAATGTAATGATTGAATATCATTTCTCACCAAGGTAAGTTACTAGTCTAACAACAAAAGGGAAAGAACACTTCACCACGTAGTTTTCCAAACATACCAAGACAAGAGATCTTCTAAACTCCTTGCAAGCAAAGTTACAAAATTTACAACACATTGAACTTTCTACAAAGAACTTCATAATTTGAACTGATGAAACTTTTACACTCTTTTCCTTTAATCTACTCGCATAATCCATCTGCACAAATATTTATTAGAGTTAGTTTGCTAGAACTGAGCATGATAAGATATAAACCTCACCTAATAATTTATGCCATATAGCATTAAAATAAATGAAAGTTTGCAATACTCCTTATCAAATAAATTTCTAACATACATTTAAAACTTAACTGCACATCTCATGATAATACATTTCCTACTCATTAATGTTCACTTCTTTAAGATCTGCTTACATAAGGACACAATTCCAAGTGACTAGATACACAACCTTAACCATGCAATAAATCATACTTAAATTACAGTAATAATAATAACGCTCACCTAATACCCTCGACCTACTTCACATATATAAGTATCCAACAATATTATCTTTCAATTAAATAAAAGCACCAACGACATTAAGTTTATATAATAAATACAAGTATCAATCTTATATTATTCATCGATATTACCCAAGCATCAAACCTTCATAGATAATCAATGATTATATGTAAGTATAATTTTGATATTTACCTCACAATTTTAAGAATATAATTACGTTAACAAAGATTTCGCCAATCAGCAAGTTCATATATTATTTTGATATCCTTTTGGTTGCTTATTTCCATGTCTTATATATTTCTTCTAGTAAAAGAGTCCAACTCATAAGAATGAGTTATGATCGACAATACTGTCATCTGTTGGTAATATGCCAAAGATACATTTGACTAGCTAAGATATGTAAGCGCGGTCCAAGCCACTATGAATACAAGTATCAACATTATCTCAACTCCTAATAAGATGTGAGTATCAATTTTTAGCTAACATAATAATCATCGTAAATGCCAGAAAATATTCCACTCGTTAACCAAGTATTGAAATAACATATTTATCCTTACTGGTTACCTGATAACATAATATACCCTGTTATATAATTCAACCTCCACTTGCATACCCCAATTTATGGGTATTAATTATTGTTCTATAAAATGAAGTTAAATAATTTTAGGTGGACTTATATCCTTACTGTCATACATGGTATGCACAGTCCCATTATGGTAGCTGTCACCTTTACTTAAGGCTATGCATGACTCCATTTTAGGGTAGTTATCTTAACTTCCCTATTCATCTGTTTTCCTACCAAAAAGTCTTTCGACAAGCTTCAAGGTCAAAGTATAAGATAAATTTATAATTTCATATTTCAAGCATTGCCTAAATTCATATGCATGAGGACATCACATATCAATCAAACTTGAAAAATGTCGACATTCATGAGAGTTCGATGTATCCAATATTACTTTAACCGATTCAAAGATCCAAGTAGTGCCTCAAAATTAAGCCATAGAATTATCCACACAGGATAATGACTTGCGTGCTTAACATATTCGTAAAGGTCATAGAAAACCCATTAACGCATGCTTCAGGAGGGTTCCAATCTAATAATAATCCCCAAGGTAAATGATAATCGAATGACTCAGATGGAGCTATCTAGAAAGACCAATAAAACTAGTACGACTCCCCAAATAGAAGCCCCCAATTCTAAAGGGGTTTATATCGTTATCGAACCACAATAAAAGACAAACATAGTCTTCCAAGAAAATTCCCGTTTTCAAGCCATGTTCTACAAATAAAAAACAATACAAGGAATATTCTAAATCTCATACACACACCACAATATTTTCTACAGAAACCACTGTTCACAGGAATAATCATGGAAAAATGATAAACCAACTTTATAAGATCGATAAGTGAGAATCACTGGAGAGATTTCTTCTTGTCAAATAGTAATTAAGATAAATGGTAAAGGGGGAGAGAGATCAGCTCATGCAATTATGATTAAAGTCATTTGGATCCCATCTCTTTCTAGGCATCTCTTTCAAGAAAGAGTCAATATATGTAGATGCATGTTATATAATATCCAGAGTCCAAACGCTATTTATTTAGTAAAACAAAAACACATCAACATTCCAAAAGAAACCCATATCTACAGCATTCGAACAAACTTGCAAAGATCGATTTATCCAAATGCTAAAGGAAATAAATCATTAAGAGAGAGGGTTAGTCTTATCATTCCTGTTTGGGGCTTCCTCAATGCAGCCACGTCGAACCAAGGCTCTAGCAGCATCAGAAATGAAATATGCCTGGCCAGCAGCAACTGGAGTTCCTTTCCTTCCTGGAATATCATCTAAAAGTCCCATACTTGCGAGCAACAGAGCATGTATCGGGTTATTAGCATAAACCCAATCATTTTTCACCCTAGGCTCCCCTATTGTGAATGTTAGGAGGCCCATTTGTGCTAAGCAGAATATTCTTGGAAGATGCCGCTCCTCACCGGGCCCGTAAATTGCTGCCAATCTAATAGCACATGTATAAAGTTTCTTTCCATCTCTTTTTCTGGCACCCCCGACACCCAATCTTAGGTTGGTAGAATAGATGAACATACTTCAGCTTGTAATAGAGGAGATATGTTGTACATAATGTCACTTGGGCTGCATATATGTCTCGAAATATTTCGTTATTGACTTTACTAATAATTATTTTCATATTATTGTCAACTGCAAAGAAAGACAATTGAATCACCAAACAATTGCATTGATGCTGCTGGTAAACATACTTCAATGATCTACCATTAATTTTGAGGACTAACTGTTCAGCCAAAGCTTTACTACGCCCATAGGGGTCAACATGATCCTCCAGTGAAAAATATCGCAATGCTTCATTGCCATTAACAATCTCCTTTCCTCCATATACAACATTATATGTGCTTATATATATAAGTCTCCTCACACCATACTTAACGCAGGCATCCAATACAAGGCAAGTCCCATTTATATTTACTTCATCAATCCGTCCCGCTTGAAGCATTTCTTTACTCGACATGCCATACGAAGCAAGGTGGAAAACACAGTCTTCTCCTCGCAGAGCTTTCTCGACGTCCTCATTTTGGCTTATATCACCTGCGATGCAAACGACGCCGTTACGGCGGAGTGTGGTGATCCAGGGAGAGTCCTTGCGGAGGTCGAGTGATCGAACCTCGTCGGCTCCACGTCACATTAATTCCAGGCATAGCGCAGTTCCAACAAACCCTGTGCCTCCTGTAACCACGAAGGTATTGCCTTCGATTCCTTTGCTCTCGCTCAACTGCATCTTTTGAGCCTCAGGTTTCTGAGCTTTCGGATCTCCTGGTAACACTCTCACTGTCACATAGTCAATTTTGATAAAATATCTTGAAGGAGAATCCCGAATTTGAGGATGCATCTGATACTGAACAAATAACAACATAGTTGGACAACCTGCTTGCTAGAAGCACTCAAGAAGGCTTCTGCCATACTACAACATGCCTGTCGCCTGGCTAATCACTGTTGCAGGTTGTTGCAGAGGATTCCCGACCAGAACAAACCTCGCAGCACCCAAAGAAAGTGGAGGTAACACGCCTACCTCACTAGCTTGAAGCATCATCAAAAACCACCATATCGAACCCACGCGGCCAGCAGGGAGGAAGGAAGGCGTCCAGGAGGAGCCAGGAAGAAAAACGCCTTGGCATGAAGGATTTCAATGGCCTCTCTACCCAGCAACCAGGAAGAAAATGCCTCTCAACCACTCCACATGCAGTCCATCCAAGGAAAATCTCACGCGGTCAGAGAAGGATATGCAGGCAGTCAAACAAGAAACCAAGAAGATTTGCAAATCAGAAATAATAAATGAAGGAGGAAGTGCGGCCACCAGCAAGAAAGAGTTGAACACGCCAAGAAGGATGGGGGTTTTTTAATGCAATGGCAGGTGGCTATTAAAGCCACCCACCTCCAGCCAACCAAGGAAACAAAGTCAAAATACATTAACATTCCATTTAAATTATGTTTCCAGTCGGATCTGTGATCCTTTTTAAAATCTCCTTTTAACATTGAAGTCGCTATTTTCCAAAACATAGCTTCATGTCAAATCTCCCAATGATCTTGACTCCATGGGTCTTGATTAATATAATGCCTAGGTTGTGGTTTATGTCAAAGTCGAGGTCTAGGTTATACTGTTTAGAAACGTCAAGTCTTACCTTAGGAAAAATTGAAGTCCTTAGATATAGTTAACATGATATCAACAAGATACCACAAGATATGATAGCATATCATAATTGCAACCACTTTATTGAAATCACGACGACAGAATAAAGACTTGAAACCAAGCCACTATGTCAAAGATCAAATGAACTCAAGGTAAGATTGTCAAACCAATAAATGTCAACTAAGGTCACAAGGCAATAACGAAATTGAATACGGCAATGGCGTATTGATGTGATATCCTTCTTTAAATAGGTTAACGCACAGGACATTACACAGTCCACACACAAAGGTGTCATTAACGACTTGAGAACGCAAGAAGGAGAGGGAAGGTTCTAAAACATCACTGAGACAAGATCTAAGACAACGGAAATTCACACAGCCATTCGACACTCAACAAAAAGGGGTCATTGCGACAAGAACTAGGGTACACGCCGAATGGGACATTACAATTCCTTTGATGGAGAAGTCCTTGAAGATGATCCCATATTTTTTTCCATAGAGGGCTGCACTGAATTTTCTAGGGTAATTATCACTTCTCCTTCATTTTTAAAATAAACTCCCCCTTCATCAAAGCCGAACAGTTGGCTTTCTCTATGTAGACCCAAAAATTTTTAGATGAGAAACATTTGGCTTTCTACAAAACCAAGTCTCATAAGGAGTAGAAATTTTTACCATCTTTGTAGTACTTCTATTGAGAATATAAATAGTTGAATGCACTCCTTCTACCCAATACATGTTTGGCAAACACATTTCTTTCAACATACATCTAGTCATATCTACAATGGTTTTGTTTTTCCTCTCCGCTACTCCATTTTGTTGAGGAGTATAAGCTGTAGTTAGCTCCTTTTTAATGCCATGGGAAATGCAAAATTCTTTGAATGCATTAGAGGTGAATTCTCTACCTCGGTCAGTTCTTATAACTTTCAAATAGAAACCTGATTCCTTCTCAACAAGTGCTTTAAATATTTGAAAGCAACTAAAATCTTGAGACTTCTCACTTAAGAAATAGACCCAAGACATCCTTGAAAAATCATCTACAAAGAGAAGAAAATATTTGTTCTTTCCAAGAGACAAAGTTTGCATGGGACCACAAATATCTGCATGTACTAAAGCCAAAGGCTCATGTGCTCTAAAATGATGATTAGGAAAACTTTCTCTATGTTTCTTCCCTATTAGAAAACCTTCACATACCTTTTTTTCTGGCTTTATGAAATATGGAAAACCTCTCACCAAGTTCTTATTTTGCATGAACGAGAGAGATCCAAAATTAAGTTGCCCAAACCTCTTATACAAAATCCAAGGATCATCAACAGAAACCTTCAAACAAGCTACATCAGATTCCATTTTTAGACAAAAACATCCTATTATGTGTCATAGGAGCTTCAGCAACTAGTCCATTGTTGTTAAAAATATTACAAGACTTTCCTTCAAAAACAGCCTTGTAATTTTTAGTATTTAGCTGCCCTATGCTAATCAAGTTATGCTTTAATCTTAGAACAAACAAAGTGACATGTACATACATAGTACTCCCATTCTTCATTTTTAAAGCAAGAACACCTTTTCCCATTACTTTTGCTTGATTATCGTTACCAAAATTGACTTTCCCCTTCACATTCTCATCTAACTTTGCAAACAAAATTTTATTTCCAGTCATGTGATTTGAACATCCACTATCTAAATACCAAACAAAATCATCTTCGGCTTCAAAGCTATTTGATGTGAAAAACAAAATTTCAGATTTCTCACCTTTGTCTTTACTAAAATTTTCTTGAGAGGTGTTTCTTTTCTTTTTGAAACAATATTGTTCAATATGACCATCTTTACCACAATAGCTACAATGAAGGTGGCCTCTCCCAGGGTTGTTGCTTCTTCCTCTACCACGACCTCCTTTTCCATGAAATATTCCATGGCCTCTACCTCCTCTATATGATGAGGAAAAAATAGAAGCCTCATTCATGGAAGATTGTTTTTTCTTGTCATCAACCTTCAACTTGGTTTGGAGGGCTTGTTTCGGGGGTTCCTCATTCCTTTTCAACATGTTTTAATGTACTTGAAGGATTCCAAATAAATCACTAAGAGTTAGTTGTGATAAATCCCTTGACTCTTCTATAGCAATGGTAATGGGATCAAAATAATTAGGAAGACTTCTTAACACTTTTTCAACAACCCTCCTATCTTCAAGAGATTCACCATGGGCATGAATAGAATTCACAATATTTTGAACTCTGGTAATAAAATCTTCAACACTTTCACTTTCTTTCATAGAAAGAGACTCAAAATCTCTTCTTAACATTTGTAGTTTGACAATTTTTACCTTAACGGAACCTTTATAGGCCTTTTCCAAGGATTCCCAAGCATCACGTGACATCAAACATTCTGCAATATTTGGAAATATTGAGATATCAACTCCTGTTTGAAGAATGAACAGAGCTTTGGCATATTTTTTTCTGTTCTCATTCAACGTTGTCTTTTGATCAGCAGATAGAAGATTATAGGCGACTTCATCAATTTTATTTTAAAACATACACAAATGGCTTGTTGCGTACAAACAAATATCTGATGTTTTTGTTGTTTTCTACACCCAATCTAAACACATATTTAAAGGAAATCAAAGACTCGGTTAAGCCTCTGCTGTGGCAAACTTCAATTGACACTTGGCAAATTTAGTTTTTGATCTGCAGTTTGACTGTGTTAAAATTGACAATTGTTGATTGACAAAAACTTAGTCATCATAGCTTTCAAAGTTAACTCTTTATTAGCATGCTATGCCACTGATTGAACTTTTCTTTGTGATTTTTATAGGTTGTTAAGCCTATGCCACTGATATAACTATCTTATGAAGAGATTAGAGACCTATATCCCTTGTAATGGGTGATTATTTCTTGATTTTATAGGGTACATTGTTGACCTTGTCGATCTTACATTAAATCTCACATGTTTCTTTAAGTATATGAAAAGGTTGAACTATTTGGTTATATAGATACATATAGGGGATAAATTTGATGGATATTTTGAATAAAAAACTCCCTCTTTTATATTTGATAATTGGTCAATAGGAAATTACCATTATTTAAACCAGTTTTTGTTGAGTGGTATCATATAGAATGGTTTACATCCCTTTAAATGTTGTAACGGTCTATATGTGTAATGATGATCTTGAATGGTTGACTCCTTTTTTTTTATATGATCAAGTTGATTGTTTTGTGTAACGTTGTTGGTGATGGATACTGATGCTTTTAACTTTAATTGGTTTTATTTTTAGAAGAGGAAGATCAATATCTAGCAAGGGTTCTCGAGTCTGATTGACATGTACAATATCTACTGAATCGAAGAGCCTATTCATCATGGTAATTCTAACTCTAACCCCTCACCTAAAATATATTATAGTTATCTTATCGGGGCAAGAATCCCACAACAAGATTTGGAATCAATTGATTAAGAGCATCATAAGGGCTGCAGATTGAAGGAGATTTCTAATCAATATGACTCCATACCAATTAAGAATTTGGACATTGTTATCCAAATTAACCCTAATGAAGATTTAGAATGAAAGGTTGTGGGTAAGAAGAAGAGAGGCCTCCTTAAGAGGTTTCTTGAACCTTTAAATATGCAGCTACCGTCTTAAAATAAGGGGTAAGTCTAGTTTCGTTTTTTATTATTTTATGTTACACATTGGAAGATTTTTTGATGCTCCTTTGTTTTCTTTGTATAAGGTCGGGGGTGCCTTTCAAAAACCACTTTGATCTTTCTATAGGATCAAGTTTGTTTGATCTAGCCCTTGGGTTGATGACGTTCTTCATTTTGTTGTACGTTGGTCCAAATTGCTATATCTTCTGTTGTTTGTATAAAAGGTTTGAGGATGAATTTCAAAACCTCCTTATTTCCTAATCTAAAAAAACTCAAAATGGAATACAAATAAAAAGTAAGTGTCCATATTTAGCACTTTGTTTAGTTACACGTCTTATATAATGTTAATGAAAATAAATTTAAATTTCTATGGACTAGTTTTTAATCGAGTGATTTTATCTATTACTTTAATTCTTGAATTCACTATTGATAAAAAAAAATCTCAACTCTTATTTTTGAATAATATAACAGATATTACTTTCTATTATTATAGCTCATCTTCTTGTAATATTTTGGTTTATAGAGTTACAATACTTGTAACATGAAATTTATTTTCCAATGAGAGATACCACGCAGCCACTATTCTTTGGATTATTATATTATTGTCACATTATATTATTGAACTATACTAACAATACGATGATTACGTGATCCTTGATTATTTTTAGTGTTTCGCGTGATGTATTTCACCGGTATAAAAATAGAAAATTATTTGAGAGAAAATAGTCCAAACTCATCAAGAGGACAATAAGAAATTTCCGGGATACTAAAATAATATAAATTTGCCACCAAGAGGTTATGCAGTTTCGATCGTACACATAATATCATAAGATTTGTAGACTAGATGGTTTTGTGATAGGCATGGTAAGGTGAATAATATTTTGGTCATGTGTCCAATCAAACCCGTCATTATATATTAGTTTTTCAAATATCTTTAACCCAATAGTTATTTAAGATAATATATTTCTTCCTTAATTACATTTGAAGGCATATCTCTTGATCGTGAATCAAGAATCTTATATGAACAATTATATGATACAAATCATCAGATGAATAGCTATATGAGGGATGTTGAATCTATGAATAACCACTTGTTTTAATATTAGTATCTTCATAAACATATTACTTTTCTTTTTTCAAACACATGCATACTTTGAAAACTTTCATTTCAAACATTTCATTTTATTTAATCTTTTAAATAGAAAAGGTATCCAATTGTTTTGAATCATGGGCGTAGTTAACAAAATCTCGTCTACATTGTTGAACACTTGGTAACAATTGCATTGAATGTCAAGGGAGGCGCAAACCTTTTTCTACATAGTCTTACATTTGATTAGAAAATTTAAGCTAATAATAGCTCCCCATTTCTTCCATTTCCCATACATATATTTTTGTAATGTTGTTAATTTACTTGCTCGCCTTTTGAAGAAAGGGAAATTGTTACTGCATAAATAGGGTATGGTGTTTCTTGATATCTGCATTTCTTTTAGGCTAGTGTATTTAATATGATTTTTGTTTTATTTCACTAGGCATTGGAATTTCGCAAATACATTGAAGGATGTTCTATATTATAATAAAATTATGCCATTCTTTTTCCAAGATCTTCAATGACATGAAAAACAACCGTGTTCATAATTTTTCAATTATGTAATGGTAGAAGGACTTTGTTTTACGTCTTATGGTTTTTATATTTAGATGGAAGTTACTTTAAAGTTTTGTTAATATATAATAAGGACATCTGACAATTCATTAGTTATCACACATTTAAATATTGTTTCCGTTTTAAAGATTAAATAGAGAAGAAATGTGTTTATAGGTTGCAAAAATCACATCATACTTGGAGATAAAAGAAAAGAAATATTAAGGAGATCAAGATCATGAGGAAAAAGTTGTATGTTTCTTTACGAAATGTGGATGGCCATTCAAATATGCCTATAAATATAAGTGTCGGAGTAAAAAGAAAAAAGAAAATCGTAACCATCAAATTATTGAAAAATAACAATACAAATGTATTAATAGAAAATAACATCTTTTAAATCACATCAAGCACTTCATTGATTTTTATTTTGTTTTTGGATTTGTGAGCCAAGGACAAAAATTTCTACATTTCCAATTTAATTCAGATCCACCAATTTGGAGATATTTTTAATATAATCAATCACTTCTTTCATTTATTAAATTAATGAAGTCTTTTAAATATTTTATTATTTTAAAGAATATTTGAATGAAATACTCGTAGCTATCCAACTATTTAATTAATATGTTAATTTGTTGCCATACATTTTAATTGCAATGGGAAATTTAGAGAATTAGAATTAAAAACAATAGAAAAAGAAAATTACCTATTATATTGTGACAACAAAATTAAGGACTAAACTTAAACAGCGATGGCGTCAATAATGATATTGTGGGAGAGAGTATGTATTTTTGGTTGCAGCTCATTTATTTTATTTCTGAGAGAGACAGCAGCGCATTGATATATCCTGGTTCTATCTCCTGGAAGTATTGGTGGACGCGTGAAAGCAATGATATTCGAAGATGGTGATAATTTACAAATAAGAAATGAGGGAGGATCTCCATTGCTTGTCATGTCACCGTTTGATAACGATCATGATAATGATAAGCATAGTCAGTAGGACAAGAGGGAGAATCGGTTGAAAGCAGAGTAAATTTGTTTCCGTGTGCGCCGCATTTACAGTGAGGGAGGAGCAAAAGGCTCTCCTAATTCTCACATAGTGTATATATATCCTATTCAATCCAGTAGATTAATATACAAGACAGTTTGCAGCGGTGTAGAAGAGACTCTGTTTTTATCGTTGGGTTGAGCAAACAGGAAAATGGAATGGTTAAGCTGTTCAAAGCTGTTGGCCTTTGTTGCCTTGATATGCATAATTCCAGTCATATCATCTTCTTCCGATAGACTATTTGGTGCTTATGCTTGGCGGAGAGGTGATAATGAAAATGTGGGGGTGATAAGGGTGAATATGACGCGCAGATCAGAGCGAGAGGCAGTGTTGAATTTTTCTGAGCGATTGCAGTCTGCAGTGTACCGAAGTAAGAGACGAGTGAGGAAAATAGAAGGGTTTGTGAAGCAGCAGGTAACCAAGTCTAAGTCTCAGTCTCAATCTATACATGAGCTAGACCCTGAGACGCCAGTTCAAGTGGGAGATGGAGAATTTCTGATGAAAGTTGCAGTGGGAACCCCCCCTGTGAACTTTGAAGCCATTGTGGACACGGGGAGCGACCTGATATGGACTCAGTGCAAGCCTTGCGAAGACTGCTTCAACCAACCCACGCCAATGTTCGACCCTTCCAAATCCTCCACATATTCCACGATTCCCTGCACTGATTCTCTTTGTGATGCTTTGGGGGATACACAAACTGGATGCAATCCAGGTTGTAGCTTTTTGTATCAGTACGGCGATGGTTCCTTTACCAGCGGTGTGCTGTCTTCGGAGACATTATCTATAGGGAGTGGCAGCAAGGTTGCGGGCATTGGTTTTGGGTGTGGACATGACAACGAAGGACAAGGATTCTCTCAGGGCGGAGGTCTTGTGGGATTGGGAAGAGGTGCTCTCTCACTCATCTCACAGTTGGGCTCCAAGGTAGACAACAAATTCTCTTACTGCCTCTTGTCCATCACGGATTCTTCTTCACAAACCAGCCCTCTCTTTTTCGGGCAGGGCGCTTCCTTGAGTGGAGGAGCCAAGTCTATCCCGCTCATTAAGAGCAGTGTCATTCCCACTTTCTGGTACATTCCCATTACAGGAATCACCCTCGATGGCAAGCCTGTAGATATTCCTGCTGGAACTTTTGACCTGCAATCGGATGGCAGCGGAGGCATGATCATTGACTCCGGAACCACAGTTACAATTTTGGATGAGGCCGCTTACTCTCCTCTTAAAGACGCCATTCAATCAGCCATTGATCTCACTCCTGCAGACGGCTCTTCAGTGGGGTTGGATCTGTGCTACCAAACCTCAGGTAAGGTGTCCTTGCCTTCCCTCACCTTCAACTTCAAAGGCGGTGTGGATTACGAGCTCCCTGCAGACAACTTTTTCATTCAGGTATCTTCCGATCTCTTGTGCCTCGCCATGCTGGGTGAACCTTCAGGGAATATTCCTTCAATCTTTGGCAACATACAACAGCAAAACTTCCACATCCTTTACAATGATGCCCAGAACACACTCTCTTTCAAGCCCACTAAATGCGATTCTCTTTAACTTCTCCTTGTCCCTCACCTTCACCTTCACCTTCACCTTCACCTTGTGTGTCAATGTCATGTAAGCTTCTTCTTCTTTCCTAAGCTAATGTATTTAACTTTACGTGTATGTTTCTTCTTTTATCTTTTACCAACCATTTCACACACAATGTTACAAACGGCACACCAACACCATTGTTCTGATTTCTTATCTTTTCACTTATATATAACAATTGAATAACTAGCAATTTCGATACGCTAATGATGGAGATGGGTGTTGGGAAAATACAAAAGAAATTTCCTAGTGCATTTACACGCCAATAATATGTCTTCATGAATCCGTATCTAGGATTCCAAACAAACATAAATGTTATATGTTTCAATACTTGAAAAAAAAAAAAAAGTCTTCAATTTTCCAGATCACTACAAGAAATTATTGTACATGACAAGATGAAATTCATTGAGAATAACACCCAAATAATTTGAAATGTATAAATTTGAATGATTTTTTTTAAAGCTAAGACTAATAGCTGAAGAGGCTCTCGATTGCGGAACAAGCTAGCCATCCAAGATAACAAAGATGTATGTATCGTCATAAGCGAGGCTAATATTGGAACTGATTGTGACAACCAAATCATAGTTAATGTATTTTCTCTGACACCTTATAAAGACAACAAGCTAATCTTATCTCAAACCACTCTTACAAAAACCAAAAAGGTTTGAATTTTTGGTAGCTTCAAAATCAAATGGAAGGCTAATGTATTTTTGAATTCTACTCAATCAGTATGGAAAGGATGTGTCATTATTCTTCTAGACACAACTCCCAGATGTGATATTTACACCCATCATTAGCAAATGGATTTTACTATATTTGGGAACTTGCTAAGAGAAATGAGGATGCATTTTTTGTTTGAATCAATTCATAAATAATACCCCATCTTCATATACTACTTGCGCTACAATATAATGTTTCCATAGAATAAATGAGGTACCAATTTTGAAGCCTAACACCAACCAAAAAAGAAAAGATCCAAATTTATATACAAATGGGGATGAAGATTTGAACAAACAATCACAAGAGAAAGATCAAACCCCACAATCTAAGTTATGAAACTTGGAGCGTAGAGACAATTCTATTATATGCATTAATATTTGTAGCAAAAAGTATGAAAGGGACTTCGAGGAAAACTGTAAACCCCATATTGTATCAACAACCACTTTTTTGCATAAATTCCCAATGGTCTAATACAAACCATCTTTAAATTTGAAAATATAATGTAATTGATTTTAGACCATTAAAAACTCAGATCATTATTTATTACTAGCCAATGGAACACGATTGTTCAAGGAATAACACCTACATGAAAACAAAACTCATTGTGAGATATCAATTTTAGTCATTCCCTATCGTAAACATTTTGTAATGCCCTACTTCGTTGCACCCACTAGGAGAGGAGTGGGTTCCCTTCCACACCTATCCCGTTGATATATACAAGAGCGTATTTCACCTTTTTCTCGAACAAGTTGGGAGGTATTGGATCCCATGCGTGTTTTGCATAAGTCATATGAGAAGATTCAAACTCCTATCTGGGCACAAATTAGCTTCTCGGTTGTTGGCATAGCCTACACAAGGTCACTATTACCTCTCTGAGAAATGAATGTCGTCCTCAACTTATGATTATTTATTCCTCTTATTCGTTTTGGTTGGATAATAACCTCGTTATTATCACCATCCTTGTGATTATGTTTTCCTTAGGAAATCATTTTCGTAAAACCGAGATTTGGTTTCAATTTTCCTAATGGAGGTCTAAAGGTACATAGGGTTAGTTTTTAATTTCACCAAATCAATATGAAAACCGCAAGCCAAAACCCATCGCATTTTCTTTAAAACGGGAGTGTCACTCCAAGTGACTAAAATGTAAAATGGGAATCAAAAATTGTCTCTCCAAGACATCAAATTGAGTTCATTAGTTATATTTATGGCCTTCATGGTGTCCTGTACCATTAGGAATCATACTAGCAATCTAGGTTTGTCAAATTATTTTCTTTGGTGTACCATGCACGCGGTGTATGGGATCGAGACTGTTTTCTTTTTTTTTAAGATTTCGAGCATGTAAGAATTTTATTTTTAATTCTAGTTGCATCCTCTATTGCTACAAAGTAATTAATACCCAGACAAGAAACAATAAACTGTGAAATTTTAAAGCAAGAGGAAGGGAAATTCATACCTTTTTTGGGAAAACTCGTGATCATCGCTAATACTTATTTCCTAATCATTAATGTGGTGAACGGTAACGATTCATTTGCATTGTGACGATTGATTTAGAAAAAGTCAAAAATTGAATTTGAGTGAAATGGAAGCTTCTGAGAGCGGTCAAAAGAGGAAGAGGACGTGGCCAGGGGTAAGTGGTCCTTCCTTAGCCTTGTATGTTTGTGTTGTTTTGTAGTAGGAGGCAAGAGAGTGTTTTTAGTGCTCTGCCTCATAGTCGGTGTCGATTGACAAAATCGGTGCCGACTAGTATGCGATCGACGTCGATTGGAATACAATCGGCGTCGACTATAAAGTAAATGGCGTTGATGGAATGAGTCAGCCCCGATTGGAAAGATGAAACATTTGGAAGCATTGAGAAAAATTTTGATGAAATTTTAATGATATTGATTTTGATAAATATGAACCTAATGACAATTTTTTATGTTGTGGATGCAGGCACGAGAGGTCCTACACATGCGGAATGCTATTCCTGAGCTACTGGAGACTATACTGCCAGATGTGACAGATGATGAGTAGCACCATCTGGAGTTAGACAGACTAGGGGGTTTCCATTATTATCGATGGGTACCCCGAGACGTGGAGCTGATGCGACCGTTGATGCAGCGGTGGGATAGCTAGACATGCACTTTCTGGTTTCGGATGGGTGAGATGACTATCACCCATGAGGACATCTATAGGATCCTCAGGTTGTCGATCACCGGGGACCTGATAGAGATTACTCCACGGGAACAGCAAAGGAGGGCAATGGTACAGTTATATGGGGACAGGGTAGATGATTCAGAGATAGTGTCTGGGGCTGTGAGGATAGCCTCACAGTACCGGAAGGATGATCCCAAGAGCAGATTGATAGCATTGATCCAAATGGCTATCTCATACTATGCACTACCAGATTCCGAAGGTGGATGGTTCCCATTGCTCCTCCTTGACTGCGTCTGTGATATCCTGGAGTTGATGCAGGTATTCGAATTCACCGATGCATTATTAGCATAGATATATCATGAGCTGTGGATGTATTCCATAGGAAGACGGACCGGGATAGATGTCATTTTTGTGCTCCATTGTTGGGCTTATGAGCACATATCAGTGATTAGACCGTCCAAACTTCCATGGATGCTAGCAGCAGAGGGAGTGATGCAGGAGCATCCTTACCAGTTAAAATAGATGAATAATAAACTATGTTTTATTTTTTTTGTTTTATTGGTTTTGGTCAATTTGTCTTGTAAGGGGATGGAAAAACGGCTCCATGAGCTAAATAAGGCCAATTTGTTTTTTTGGCTAAATTTGAGATTTTATTGGGATGGAGAGGAATAAAATAGGAGGGTGTGTTTCCTCTCCTTGTTTCAGGGATTTTTCTAAGTTTAGAGGATCAAGCCTAGGTGGGAAAAAGGGAGAAAATCAGGGAAGTGGGGATAGCAGTCTAAGAAAAGATGAAAATTTGTTTTTTTTTATGGTTGGAGATGTGATTCGGATGGAAGAGAGACAGAAAGAGGGATGTAATAAAAGGACAAATTCAGATGAAAATAAAGGCAGTCATTTTCGTGCATTCTTTTAACTGTTATTTTTGTTTTCTGAACATTTTGTGGTAAATCCCGTCCCGAGCCATGAGGAAGAGAAATGCCAGTCAAAGTTCCTTGACCGATAAGCCTTCTGTAAAGCATGGAACGTGTGTAATCGACTCTCCTGAGCACGAGGAAATTTATACAGGTTGTGAACTAGTCGATTGAAGGTTTTATGGTCAGATTTTCCATGTTCTGGTCGTATCTAGGGCACGGCGGATCTCCTATGTTCCACGGCCGAATATCTAAATTCTTTGACAATCTTGGTACTTACCAGGTTGCCTCACATTTCCAAAAAGTGCAGACTGTAATTCGAACGGGAGATAACGTTTTCACTGAACCCTGTCAATCCAATACGTGCCTACCAGGGACAGTTTCACATTCACGTTTTGGGAACGATTTATTTTTATTTTTTGATGGTTGTCACGATCAAATTTTCTTAAGAATACATGGTGCATGAACAGTTTCATCTCTTCTAAGCTGAATCTTTCATGATTCGAAGCAAGGGCAGCCTCTATCATCTTGGAACGACCTTTGAAGGTCATTAAGGTATCGATGCATCAGATTCTTGAATTTTCCATTCCATTAGCTTTTATATGGTAGTCATTGAATCAGTCCTAAAGTGATATAGAACAGTGAAGAGCAGTGGGATGATATACAAAGAGGTAAACTCCGGATCCCCATCTACATTTTGTAAGTCAAAAAAAATGGATTCCTGGATTGATGTTTGGAATTACCTGATTTGTAACAAGGAGGAGTTTTACCTTGTCACTGAAATAGGACAAGACTACAAGGTCTTGGCTATAAATAGGAGTGGTATTGGGCCTTATGGCCAATCTTGGGTGCTCTGAAGTCATGATTTCCTCTAGTATAGGTATAGTGTAATGTGTGTTAGATAAGTAGGAGTGAATGTTATACTACATGTACCAGTGTTTGCATTTTCGAGTAAGAGGAGTGTGATGGGTAGGATAGTGTTGGAAAAATAGATGAAATTTTCTTGTATCGAGAAGGTTGATCAACCTTGAGACATATCAAGGACATCAGTGTGTTTCGTGGAAGCTACAGATTTATACACCATTAGGTGGTATCAGAGCGATTGATTGTGCACAATCTAAGGATCCAGAGAAAAAAAAAAGGAAAGGATAAGAAGTGACAGAACAAGATGCCACCAAGAAGAGCAATTCAAGTAGCCCAAGCAGCCCAATTAGTATTGGCTGAAGACATCCGGAACCTAACAGCTAGGTTGAGGGACCTAGAAGAGGCACAAAGAAGAGGAACAGAGATGGCAGAAGTCAGTGATGGTGAGCAAGAGCCACCAGAGGAGGAGCTGATTGCAGAGGTGGAGGAAGAGACACCTGAAGAGAGATTGATTAGAGCCATCATGAAGGTGAACACAAAACCAAAAATGGAGGTTCCCATGTACGAAGGTAACTTGAATGTGGAAGAATTGATTGATTGGATCAAAGCACTGGATAAGTACTTTGATTTTGAAGGTATAGTGGAAGATGACAGAAAAGTGAAATTTGCCATGACCAGATTGCATAAGCATGCAGCCTTGTGGTGGGATGGAGTGCAAGAAGAGAGGAAAAGAAAAGGCAACGCAAAAATTAAGAGCTGGGACAGAATGGTAGCCAAGATGAAGGGCAAATTCATTCCCAGAGATTATGAGGTAAACCTATTTAAGAAGTTGCAAAATTTGAGGCAAAAGGAGTTGTCTGTGAAAGAATATACTGAAGAATTCTACAGGCTAACAATCAGATCAGGTCACATAGAAGAAGATTTGGAAAAGGTAGCTAGATACATAAATGGACTGAGATTCAAAATCCAGGATGAGATCAGTCTTCTCACTCCCAAGACCATTGAGGAGGCCTACCAGGTTGCTCTAAAAGCAGAGGAGAAAATAGCCAGGAGACAAAACACTGTCTCAAGAGGAAGGGGCAAGTCATTCAAAGGAAGAGGTGCTCCTAGTGATAGAAGACAGCTGCAGACAAGTGCTGAGGAGGGGAGCAGCTCCAGTAGCATACAGAACACAAGAGGCGGTTCACCATTCAGAGGAAGGAGACCCTATCAAGGTTATCAAAGAGGTAGAGGCAGATTTTTGGGTAAGTGTTTCCAGTGCAACAAGTATGTTAGTCATAGATCCTATGAGTGTCCAGAGAACCCTCAAAACAGCCATGGGAAGAATATGTATATTGCCTCAAATGAAGAGCAAGGTGGAGAGCTAGATGTAGCTCCTAAACTAGAGAATATCCCAAAAGATGGCGAGTCTCTTCTCATGAAGAGAGTGCTGCTGAAACCCAACAAGGAGGCAATGGAACCCCCTCAGAGGAAGAATTTGTTTAGGACCAGGTGCAAGAGCAAAGGGAAGTGCTGCAAGGTGGTGATTGATAGTGGGAGTACAGACAACCTTGTGTCTGTTGAGATGGTAGAAAATCTAGGCTTGAAAAGAGAGCCACACCCCACTCCATATAAAGTGTCTTGGCTGCAAAAAGGACATCAGCTGTTGGTAAATGAACAATGTAAGGTAGAATTTCAGATTGGAGCTTATAAAGATCAGGTCATGTGTGACATCATGCCCATGGATGTTTGCCATATCCTTCTAGGAAGACCTTGGCAGTTTGACAACAAAGCCATTCACGATGGGAGGAAGAATACTTACACCTTCAAAAAGGATGGAGTAGAGCATACACTCATACCTCTGAAGGAAGAGAATGATACAGCTGAATCCAGTTCGAAAGTAATGATGGTAAGTGGCAAAGAATTTTTACAAAGCATGAAGAAGGAAGAGGTAAGTTTTGCAGTCATTGGTAAATTGAAAAGTGTAGTGACTAACACTCAATTGAGTGATTTACCTCTTGAAGTCTAGGAGATGCTGAATGAATATGTAGACATTGTGGTGGATGAGCTACCGAATGAGCTGCCACCTGTGAGAAGTATCAGCCATCACATAGATCTGATCCCAGGTGCAAGTTTGCCAAACAAGGCAGCCTACCGGATGACACCAAGGGAGAATGAAGAGATCAAGCAACAAATTCAAGAGTTGTTGGACAAAGGATTGATAAGGGAGAGTTTGAGTCCATGTGTTGTACCTACGGTGCTCAGTCCTAAGAAAGATGGAACATGGAGAATGTGTACAGACTCCAGGACCATCAACAAGATCACCATAAGGTATAGATTTCCTTTGCCCAGGATAGATGACTTACTTGATTGTTTGAGTGGATCAGTTTACTTCTCTAAGATAGATTTGAAGAGTGGATACCATCAAATAAGAATCAGAGAGGGAGATGAATGGAAGACAGCATTAAAGACAAATGACGGGTTGTATGAGTGGCTGGTTATGCCCTTTGGGTTGACCAATGCTCCTAGTACCTTCATGAGACTGATGAATGAGGTGCTTAAAAGTTTCACGGGTAAGTTTGTCATTGTGTAGTTGGATGACATTTTGGTATTTAGTCAGAGTAGAGAAGAACATTTATTGCATTTGAGAATGGTACTAAATAAGTTATAGGAAGAGAAACTGCTGATCAATGTGAAAAAGTGCAGTTTTCTACAAACTGAGCTGGTGTATTTGGGGTTTGTCCTATCAAAGGAAGGACTGAAAATGGATAAAGATAAGATCAAATCCATCCTTGAATGGCCAACATCCAGGAGTGTGTTTGAGGTAAGAAGTTTCCATGGGTTAGCTAGTTTTTATAGGAAATTTATCAGAAATTTCAGTGGTATTGTAGCTCCCATAATAGAGACTATAAAAGGTGATAAGAAACATTTTCAATGGACTGAAGCAGCAGAGAGAGGGTTTCACTTTCTGAAAAAGAAGGTAACAGAAGAGCCCATTTTAGTTCTACCTGATTTTAACAAATTGTTCCAGGTAGAGTGTGATGCTAGTGGCTTAGCAATTGGGGCAGTTTTGAGCCAAGAAGGCAAACCAGTTGCTTTCTTCAGTGAAAAACTCAGTGAAGCAAAAAGGAAGTATTCATCCTATGATCAAGAATTCTATGCAATAGTTCAGGCACTAAAAAAATGGAGACACTACCTGTTGCCTAAAGAATTCGTGTTGTTTACTGATAATTATGCCCTGCAATTTATTAGTAATCAGGCTAAATTGAATCGAAGACATGTCAAATGGGTGGAGTACTTGCAAAATTATACTTTCAGCATTAAACACAAGAAAGGACAGGCCAACAAAGTGGCAGATGCTTTGAGCAGGAGGGTGCTGGTTGTACAAGAGCTGCAGGTGAGTGTGATGGGTTTTGCGAACTTGAGAGAGCAATATGAAGAGGATGATGATTTCAGCGAGGCTTACAAAGCTTGTAAGCAACCCACAGTGATGGATAGGAGTCCATGGATGGACTATATGCTGCAAGAAGGACTGCTGTTCAAGGACAGCCAGTTATGCATTCCTAAGGGTTCAATGAGGGAGAACCTGATTTGAGAAAAACATAGTGGAAGTTTATCGGGACATTTTGGTCAAAACAAGACATTAGCGCAACTAAGTACACACTATTTTTGGCCAAGGATGAGTCAAGATGTGAAGAAATTTGTGGAAAGATGCAGGATATGCCAATACAGTAAAGGGACTAGCCAAAATGCTGGTTTGTATCAGCCACTTCCTATTCCCAGCAGACCATGGGATTGTTTGAGCATGGACTTTATACTGGGATTGCCCAAGACTCAGAAGGGACATGACTCCATCTTTGTAGTTGTTGACAAGTTTACTAAGATGGCACACTTCATTCCATGCACAAAAACTAGTGATGCTACCCATATAGCTAACTTGTTCTTTCAGGAGATAGTAAGACTGCATGGATTGCCAAGGAGTATTGTATCAGACAGGGATACAAAGTTTGTTGGGAATTTTTGGAGAACGCTTTGGAAGAAGTTGGGAACTCACCTGAGTTTTAGTTCAGCCTACCATCCACAAACAGATGGACAGACTGAAGTAGTCAACAGGAGCCTTGGAAACATCCTGAGGAGCTTGGTGAGCATGCACCCAAAACAGTGGGATCTAGCACCTGCACAAGCTGAATTTGCTTACAATGATTCACCCAACAAGAGTACAAGCATGAGTCCTTTCCAAATCATGTATGGGCAGCACCCAAGGGTTGTATATGAGTTGGGAGACTTGGGGAAAATGGAAGGTAGGAGCGCAGATGCAGAAGAATTTGCTAAGGCAATGCAGGACATTCATGAACATGTGAAGAAGAACCTTGAAGGAAATGCTAACAAATACAAGCAGAGAGCTGATCAGAGGAGGAAGGAAGTCAGTTTTGAAGTGGATGATGAAGTACTTTCACACTTGAGGAAAGAGAGATTTCCCAGGAAAGAGTATAACAAGCTGAAAGTCAAAAAAATTGGCCCCTGTAAAATACTCTGAAAATTTTCCAACAATGCTTACGAATTGAAACTCCCTGAAGGCATTGGGATCTCCCCAATCTTCAATGTTGTAGATATATATGAGTACAGAGGAGAAGAAGGAGTGGAAGAGGAGTCTGAAATAGGACAGCAGAACACAGATTGGCAGGCACAAATGCCTAGAACCAAACCCAAGGAGATAGAGCAGTTGTTGGACAAAAAGGTTATCAAGAAGACTAGGGACAAAGAATACTACCAGTATCTGATCAAGTGGAGAGGTTTTCCAACTGAGGATGCAACGTGGATGACGGAAGGGGACCTGATCAAGCTGGGAGTCAGGATTGAAGACCTGCAAAAGACAAACCAGTCATGAAGAAGATCTTTCCTCTCCAGGGTAGAATGATGCAGGAGCATCCTTACCAGTTAAAATAGATGAATAATAAACTATGTTTTATTTTTTTTGTTTTATTGGTTTTGGTCAATTTGTCTTGTAAGGGGATGGAAAAACGGATCCATGAGCTAAATAAGGCCAATTTGTTTTTTTGGCTAAATTTGAGATTTTATTGGGATGGGGAGGAATAAAATAGGAGGGTGTGTTTCCTCTCCTTGTTTCAGGGATTTTTCTAAGTTTAGAGGATCAAGCCTAGGTGGGAAAAAGGGAGAAAATCAGGGAAGTGGGGATAGCAGTCTAAAAAAAGATGAAAATTTGTTTTTTTTTTTTATGGTTGGAGATGTGATTCGGATGGAAGAGAGACAGAAAGAGGGATGTAATAAAAGGACAAATTCAGATGAAAATAAAGACAATCATTTTCGTGCATTCTTTTAACTGTTATTTTTGTTTTCTGAACATTTTGTGGTAAATCCCGTCCCGAGCCATGAGGAAGAGAAATGCCAGTCAAAGTTCCTTGACCGATAAGCCTTCTGTAAAGCATGGAACGTGTGTAATCGACTCTTCTGAGCACGAGGAAATTTATACAGGTTGTGAACTAGTCGATTGAAGGTTTTATGGTCAGATTTTCCATGTTCTGGTCGTATCTAGGGCACGGTGGATCTCCTACGTTCCACGGCCGAATATCTAAATTCTTTGACAATCTCGGTACTTACCAGGTCACCTCACATTTCCAAAAAGTGTAGACTGTAATTCGAACGGGAGATAACGTTTTCACTGAACCCTGTCAATCCAATACGTGCCTACCATGGACAGTTTCACATTCACGTTTTGGGAACGATTTTTTTTTATTTTTTGATGGTTGTCACGATCAAATTTTCTTAAGAATACATGGTGCATGAACAGTTTCATCTCTTCTAAGCTGAATCTTTCATGATTCGAAGCAAGGGCAGCCTCTATCATCTTGGAACAACCTTTGAAGGTCATTAAGGTATCGATGCATCAGATTCTTGAATTTTCCATTCCATTAGCTTTTATATGGTAGTCATTGAATCAGTCCTAAAGTGATATAGAACAGTGAAGAGCAGTGGGATGATATACAAAGAGGCAAACTCCGGATCCCCATCTACATTTTGTAAGTCAAAAAAATGGATTCCTGGATTGATGTTTGGAATTACCTGATTTGTAACAAGGAGGAGTTTGACCTTGTCACTGAAATAGGACAAGACTACAAGGTCTTGGCTATAAATAGGAGTGGTATTGGGCCTTATGGCCAATCTTGGGTGCTCTGAAGTCCTGATTTCCTCTAGTATAGGTATAGTGTAATGTGTGTTAGATAAGTAGGAGTGAATGTTATACTACATGTACCAGTGTTTGCATTTTCGAGTAAGAGGAGTGTGATGGGTAGGATAGTGTTGGAAAAATAGATGAAATTTTCTTGTATCGAGAAGGTTGATCAACCTTGAGACATATCAAGGACATCAGTGTGTTTCGTGGAAGCTGCAGATTTATACACCAGGGAGCCCTTGAGTATGGGTTTCGATGATGGCAGGCAGACATGGCCCTCGGAGATACAGGGAGATCGTCAGAGTGGTATTCCCAGAGATTCAGGACACTGACGCCATCACAGGTTATATGGAGGCCATACAGGGTCTATCCTACATGGTCCGGATAGGATGCCCACTTAGTGGAGCTGAGACACAGAAGAGTGGTCAGGGGTCGCAGGCCAGAGATTTTAGAGCAAGTCTCATTTATACAGGTGATGAGACAGTTTGGATTGATACAGATTATTCCGACTGTATATGTGCCATACAGACAGGATAGCAAGGAGATAGATCCGTCGATACTTGTTCCAGTAGATCCACTCAGGGAGAACCTACCTCCGACAAATGATGATGATGATGTAGGAGTGATTGAGGGCTATGAGGTGTGGTATCACGAGGAGCTACCACGGCATCTCACAGTGTCTGCGGAGTCATACAAGGAGGATACAACGGCAGAGCTAGAGATACTGTAGGGAGATCATGCTACCTTGGTACAGACACACCAGACTGCTCTGGAGGAGATTAGGACTCTAAGGGAGGAGAGGGACACAGCGATACAAGAGAGAGCCACCACTCATCAGGAGCGGGATACAACTATCCTGCAGAGGGATAGATATCATAGACACAGAGAGGCCCTCAAGGTAAAATATGGTGATACAGGCACCACATCAGAGTTCGGGGCACAGGGTACCGTAGCAGGAGGACCACCAGTAGTAGCATCGATGAGAGCACCCAGCATGGTGAGTCATAGTACCTATCAGGCTCTCCTTGCCAAGGTGAGATACTACGAGGATGCCTTGACACAACATGCCCCAGATGTGCCTCGTTACGGAGCGAGGAGGTTGTAGGGTCATGACTGCGAGCACCTCTAGTTCTGTAGGTGATGGTTAGGAGAGAGAGCCCATGCCTGAGGAGGGAGGAGGAGACATCATTTTCCATTTATCTGATTTTACTATATAGAGATGATATTTGTAGAGACATACCAATGTAGCCTCGATTTGAAGGCATTTTTGATACAATGTATACGGCTCGATTTGAAGCCATTCATACATATATATATATATATATATATATATATATATATATATATATATATATATATCTTTGTGTTATGTGATTGGACTCATGCTTTTAACTTTGATGGATACAGATAGATAGATGTGATTTAATTTTGAGTTGTCATGGATGAATAATTGACTAAATTAACATGTTAAGATGTTAATTAATTTAAATGATATGGATAGATGGATCCCCATAATATGTGTTGCTTTGATGATTTTAGATGAAGTACATGAGATGAGCATAGATAGATGATAGATTTGATTGATTAAATTAACATTTGAAATGTCAATTTAACTAGATAAATAACAAATGAACATGGGCAATGTCCATTTGATTTTATGAAAATAAAGTGATGTAATGATCTTATCCCTTAGAAATAAAAAATCACTACACATGGATAGGAGAAGAATGATAATTTAGTCCCCTAACCAACCATAAAGAGAGACCTTGATGGTAAATTGAAAGATGATGCACATAAGGCCATAGACACAGATAAAATAAACCTGACGCTAGTTAGTCGCAAACTAGATTTAGGAGG
Source organism: Taxus chinensis (assembly GCA_019776745.2). Lineage (NCBI taxonomy): Eukaryota > Viridiplantae > Streptophyta > Pinopsida > Cupressales > Taxaceae > Taxus > Taxus chinensis. Next base: position 252,211,011 of record CM034151.1, on the reverse strand, counting down.
TAGATAAGGACGAGAGATAAGTATGCATCTCGTCAGAACATGTGAAGGATTTAAATACGCGCCCATATGGGGAAAACATGGTCTCCATATGATCAAAAAGGTCTCATATCACAGCTTCATGATTTTTCTTTTGATAGAAAAGTAAACTGATCAATGCAGGTAGTTTTCTAGATATGGAAAGACTAATTGATACGGGAAGTCTTTCAAAGATGCTAACAAGTGAACAAACTGGCCGAGAGAGGAAGTTTGTTACTGCAAAGGCTCAAAATTCCATAAAACAAACAGCTTTCCTTCAAGGGAGAGGTCTGTATTTTGAATTTGATGGTAGCCATCCTTCAAGGAATGGTCTACATTTTTTATTTATTTGATAAGGCATGGATAGCTGTCCTTCAAGGGATCAGTCTATATTTTGGGACTAGGAATGCATCTTCTTTTTTTTTTAGCTTTAGAAGAAGCTGAGTTTAGACCAGATAGATCAGATAGAGGGAAAGAAAATGTATACAAGCACGTACTCATGCCCCAAGTGAATTTGATCAAGATGAGCACCTAGGACAGATGAAGTAGTGATTAAGGTATTCCTACCATGAGGAGGAACAAATCCGTAAGGAAAATGCCATGAGTAGAGCCACAGTACTCATATTTAAGGTATAAAAAGAAATAATGCAAAGAACCACATAGTTCCAAATCACTGTGAAATGCATGACTGGTTGCAGATGGATGAAATACTTGTTTTGCGACTAAGATCATGTAAGATAGATTTTAACAGTAGAAGGGCCTTAGATGCAAAGCATTAATAGGTTCCATTTCAGGTATACCATCCATGGAAGATAAGGGATAAGCCTCGGACCCGTACTTATGAGTGATAACATACGGTCCCATCCAGTTAGGAGAAAACTTACCATTTTGACTCCATTCCAGAGTAGTGACATTTTGGTTTTCTTTATGAACAAGATCACCGACTTGAAAATCCCACTATTGCAAATGCTTGTTATAAGCACACTTGACACGCTCAAGATAGACTTTATGATGTTCAAGAGCGTTGAGATGACGTTCATCTAACAACTCAAGCTGTGCTAGATGGTTTTGATGATAGTCTTCATCAGAGACCAACTCTCTAAGAGAGACGAGAAGAGAGGGAATCTGTACTTCCAAAGGAATGATAGCCTCAGACCCATAGATGAGAGAGAAGGGAGTAGCACCAGTAGGGGTACAAATGCTAGTCCCATAAGCCTAGAGAGCAAAAGGGATGTGTAAATGCAAATCCCTACCAACTCGACTGGTTACCTTTGCGAGGATATTACACAAATTTTTATTAGAAGCCTTAGCTTGGCTATTAGCTTGTGGATAGTATGGAGAAGAAAATTTGAGTTTAATATTGAAGGTGTCACAAAGTTTCTACAAATATTTATTTTTGAAAGACTTTCCATTTTCTGTAATGAGTTTGTGAGGAACACCAAAGCAACAAATGATGTGTTGATAGACAAAATCAACAATAGGTTTAGCTCTGGTCGATGAAAGAGGACTAGCCTCCACCCATTTAGTGAAGTATTCTGTGGCAGTAATGATAGATTGATGTCGCTGCGAAGAGCACGGATTGATGAGACCAACAAGATCAAGACCCTGTTGTGAAAAAGACCACAAATCCGTTGTAGGTTGCAAAGCCTGACTAGGGATATGTGTAAGATTAGCATGTTGTTGACACTTAACACATTTCTTGACATATTCACAGTAGTCTTGATTAAGAGAAGGCCAATAATAACCTAAACATAGGATGCACTTAGCCACGGCCAAACCACCAAAGTGTCCACCACAGATACCGTCACGGACCTCCTAAATGGCCTTAGATGATTCAGGGGTTTTGAGGCACCGAAGCAAAATACCCTCAAAACCACATTTGTAAAAGATTTTGCCCAGAATAGCATAGCGGTTTGCACGTTGGATAAAAGATCTTCTACCATTAGAATTCAAATCTGGAGGAAGCAATGAGTAAGATAGATAATCGAAAATGTGTTGATACCACTCATCTTGAGTGTCAGTCGTGACGGCGTTGATTGAAGTCAACTGCCTGAGAAGAGATGGTTGGTCTAGACGCTGAACAACCACATAAATTCATGAGTCTTAAATGAATGGAGAATAAAGGAGGCTAAAGAAGCCATCGTATCTGAAAATCAGTTTGAAATGCAAGGAATAGCCTGGATAGTAAATTAATCGAAAGATTGAAGCTGAAAGAGAACGATATCGTGATATTTTTCAAGGATATCATTTTTGCACTGATAGGCACCAGTGACTTGATTAACAATGAGCTCACAGTCACCAAATATGTCGATATGGTGAGCACTGAGATTAATGGAATTTTGAAGACCTAAAACGAGGGCTTCATATTCGGTCATATTAGTGGTACATTCAAAGTTAAGCTTGTGTGTGACAGGGATAGGCGCACCCCAAGGAGGAATCATAACAAAACCTGCGCCTCCCCCTTGCTGACACTTGGACCCATCAAAGAAGAGTTCTACTTTGAATGGAGATAGACTGAAATCAATTTGTTGGATGTACTCGTCTGGGAATTGAGCGAGGGGGACTTGAGTGTCCAAAAGAGGGGGATCAGCTAATTGATTAGCGATAACCTGACCCTTGATAGATTTCTGTGAGATCAACTCAAGGTTAAACTCTATCATGAGCATGAGCCAACGAGTGATACAATCATTGTGATAAGGTTTTGCATGCATTTTCTTGAGTGGATTGATACTCATAACAATGTGAGTTTTATGATTAAGGAGGTAATGATGAAGTTTGGAAGTCGCGAACAAGAGAGCACAACACAACTTTTCAGCTTCAGAATAGCGAGTTTCATACTCATTAAGAGTGTGACTGATATAATAGAAAGCTTGTTCCTTACCATTAGCATCTCAATGTGAGATTATGGCTCCCAGAGCATGGTCAGTCGTAGAAATATAAAGATAGAATGGCTCGCCCTCACATGGAGGTGTGAGCACAGGTGGAGAAAGAAGATAAGCTTTGAGATCATAAAAGACTTTTTGGTAATGCTCATCCCATTCAAAATGAACATTTTTACAGAGGAGATGATGAAAAGGTTGACAATGGTCTGAAAGCTGTAAGATAAAACGACGCACCAATTGAAGGCATCCTTGAATACCACAAAGCTGCTTTAAGTTGGAAGTAGGAGGCATCTCGATGATAGCCTTTATTTTTGTGGGATTGACCTCAATACCCCTAATAGAAATGATAAAGCCTAAGAGTTTACCAGTGAGAACGCCAAACACGCATTTAGACGGATTTAGGCGAAGAAAAAAATGAATGAGTTTGTCAAAGAGAGGCGCAAGGATGAGAAGATGATCCTGACAGTGTTTGGATTTACCGAGGATGTTGTTGATGTAATCTTCTACAGTTTTGTGTAAGAGGTCATGGAAGATGTAGGTCATTGCGTGTTGATAAGTCGCCCCTGCATTCTTAAGACCGAAGGGCATGAGGTGATAAAAAAAATTCCCCCAAGGAGTTATGACGGAAGTCTTGTGCTGATCCTATAGTGCAATGAGAATTTGATTATACCCAGAGAAACCATCCATAAGAGAAAGCATCTCGTGACCTGCAATTAAGCCCATGAGTTGGTTGATATTAGGTAGAGGGAAATCGTCTTTCGGGCAAGCGAGATTAAAATTCAGTGAAAATTCAAATTTTCCCAGTAGCTTTGGTTACTATTAATACATTTGAAACCCATTGTGGATAGTCAAAAGGTTGAATGAAGTTGGTGGAAAGCAAGCATTGCAACTCTTCTTTAACGAGGAGGGCTACACAAGGATGCATCTTACGTAGTTTTTTCTTAACAGGTTTGATGTCTTGAAGAGTAACAATATTGTGGACCACGATGTTAGGATCGAGGCCCAACATATCTTCATATGACCAAGAAAATCCTTGGTGATGGTTGGAAAGAAAGGCGGTGAAGTCTCCTAACTCCTATGGGTTAAGAGATTGGCCGACCTTAATGATGCGAGGGTCTTCAGAATTCCCTATATTAAGGTCAACAGTGGCTTCGTTAAGAAGCGTAGATGTGTCAGAAGGAATGGTTTTAGGATGATAAGAATCCTCTTCCCCCAGATAAGTAAGGACAGAATCATCATCTGAGCAATGGATAGTATTAATAGTAGGAGAGTCTTCTCCGACTATTTCAGGGAATACCAATGGTATGGAAGTGGATTTTCCATTATTCTTATAGGTCAGTGGATCTAAGGAAATGAAATTGACTAAAAAAAAAGTTAGACGGGACGGAAATGGTGTCATCCACATCAAGAGATGCTTTAGACCTGACAGGAGAAGATGGTTCCTTAATGGAAAGAGGCTCAGCGAGAATGGTGACGGTGGCTTTCGAGGGAGGTTTGAACCCTAAAAAAAAAATTGATGTGGTTTAAGAGTTGGAATGGACATGAGGTCATGCACACCCTATTCATACTTTCCCATTCCAAATCCCTTCCACATGCATCAATATAGATAATTTTTTGCGAACGCGGGATTCTGTAGATAATCAAACCCTACCAAATAGGGTTTGGCCCTAGGAGGAGAATCTGGATGATAGCGAGGTGCATCAAGACCACCGTAGATGAATTCAGTCTGTCGATTGGGTAGACCAATGGTGACGATGCGGCCAAGACCTGGTTGATATTCAGGTTGTTTGTCTAGCCTACCATACTCGTTAGGTTTGAGATGGGTGTCAAAAGAGAGAAGGGGAAGCTCTCCTAACAAAAAATGTTGTAACATATCTTCCAAATTTTGTAGATCTGGTAGTTTTATTGTAAGTATGGAAGAGGACAAACAAGCCTCGTCAAGAGAATCAGCATTCTCCTTTGGAGGGACAGACCATGTGGTCATGTCACATTGTGTGGACGAAAAAGGGTCTCCTGGATGAGTATAGATTTTGCCCTCATACTAATATTTTATACATCAATGGAGGGTTGATGGGACATAGTGCATTGTACGGATCCAGGAACATCCAAGGATCATATTGTAGTGGAATTTCCCTTCAAAAATGTAAAAAAGCTCGTGAAGAAATTTCTTGCCTGCCCGAATGGGTAGGACCACAGTTCCTAAGGTAACCGCCAGTTGATCGTTAAATGATCGAAGGGAAAAAGGTGGTAGTGACACTATGTTCTTTAGTAACTTAAGTTTCTCAAATGTGTGGGAGGAAATGACGTTGAGTGCAGCACCACTGTCAATCATTGTGCGTTTTAACGTAGTGTTATTGATTTGAACTGTGATAAAGAGAGGAGCCTCTAAATCCTTAGAAGAAAGGGGAGGAATTTCAAAATCCTCAAAGGAGATGGTGGTTGATGATCTATTCAACCCAACAACCATCTCGAAAGGCTGGGGCTCATTTGAATTCACCGCGATGCAGTGCAAATTATCAATCAGAGCCTGGCGATGTTGGGGAGATGACTGAATGAGGTCAAAAAGAGACATGTTGACCGGAGCATGGGTGAGTTGTTTCATAACACTCTCGGCAACTGATATGGGAATCTGAGCCTGAGGTGAAGCATGAATAGAGACTTGAGGTCTCGGGGCCAATGAGGAAGGAGGAGCTCCTTCAGGGGTAGTAGAAATAATGACTCGTGGTCGATGAGCTGTAGAAGACGATGGATTATCATACTGTTGTGTTCTAGTGGCGATAAAAATTGTGTCAATTTGAGAGGGTGGAAGATCATCCAGAGTGATATCAATGGAATTGGGGGCATGAATAGACCATTCAGGCTCAGACGTAGTTAGGATGACAGGAGATACTTATTCTTCTTCCTCCTCCAACAAGAGATCATTTTCTTCCAAGAGGTTGTCAACGATAGATTGAAGGGCTTTACATCCCTCGGTGTCATGACCTATAGTAAGCACAAATCACATTAGAGTTAAACCATGCAGGTTTTACTCCTTTGGGATTATAGGGTTTTATTGGAGGAAGTGATACAGATGAAGATTGGATAAGTTGGCAAAGGATTTTAGTATAAAATCTGGTAGACAAAGATGTGGACAGAGGTGAAGGAGGCACCTCTTTAATCTTAGCAGACTACTGAGGTAAAAGAGCCTACATATCTGTTTTGACATTTTTTAGGGACTGTTTTGCTCTTCTGAACACTAGGAGAAGCAGCCTTAGGTGTTTTAGATGGAAGTAAGTGAGGCAAGATTGATTTTAGCAGAGGAGGAGCTCCTAAGATAGATTTTGAAGATGACAAAGACATGACAAGTGTCTTAGTCTTCAGAGATGAAGAAGGCTGCTTGACCAAAATAGACTATGATTTAGATAAGACTGATTTAGATGGGGAAGGAGCTCCCAAAATAGATTTTATAGGAGGCACAAAGGGTGCCTTGGTTTTTGGTGATGAAGATGATGATTTTGATAAAAGAGGTGACGCCTTTCCAGTAGGTAAATCCATTTTACGAGGCACCGGTGAAGAAGATGGTGTTATAGAAGAAGATGCCTTTTCAGTGAATAAATCTACTTTTTTATGAGGCGTAGAGAGGGATTTTTTTAGGAATTCTATCAAACCATTTGTATGCTAGTGTATGTTTCTACTTCAATCATTGAAAATATAAAACTCAACAATGTCAGTACCAATAGTATTTATAACCCTCCTCTAATAGATTTATTGGATGTTCATTCCCCTTTTCTAAGTTCTTATTTGGCACAAGCTAAGAGAGTTACTAGCAAGAGTGAACATAGTTATTGGGCACCCCATTCAACAACCAATTTTTTGCAAATCCTGCAACTCATTAGCATTCATGACATCACAACTCTTTGAGGCATTCTATCAACCAGTTTATGTGCCTTGACTATAATTCCACATTTTGCATACATTTCTACCATGGCAATTGCAGCTGCAATGTCTAAAGAAATTCCTCTATCCATGATGCTTTCTTGGACGTCCATACACACATCCAAGTCTACCAAACTGGTTGGGGCATGGAGGATGATAGCAGTGGGTATATCTAGTATGTTTTAAACATGTCAATAACATTCACTTGAAAATTTCTAGTTCCTTTCCAATAAGCCCATTTTTTATAATACATCAAGCTTTGCAGTCCACAAGAACACATTTCTCTCAGACATTTTTTATTATTTTCTACACCATCACGGCTTCACCTCACTTGGGGTAATCTAACAACAACCAGTTTCCCTATCAAGGTGTCCACATTTTGCGTAAATGTGAAAATACCAAACAAATCTAATGCCCTTCACTTCCAAGGTCAAACCCACAACACTATACGGCGACCAGAAGGAGGGGGAATTAGTCAAGGTTGAGGAATTTGGATTTATACATGTCTATTAAATTTTTTTCTTAAGCATTTTAGATGTCTTTTCGACCAACATTATGTTCATAACCTACAACCAATCCCTCCAATGAAAATGATTTCTTTGACACATTATATTAAACAGTTCACAATCCTCCAATTTTCATCAAAAAAGAAGCTTATAGATCCGGGTGAGAGCTACAGGAGACATGGTGCCTTCCCAAACCATCAACTATATGCCTCTATACAACCTATATGCCTCCATTTTGCATTTTGCATGATCCACAAGCTTTCACTTTTTGTACTCTAGCACTAAGTGAATGTTACACTCACACAACTAGTCACAATTTTAAATGGCATGATTATGATTAAGTTTAGAATCTCCACAAGATAGTTGTTCCATGATTGGCACAGGTTGAGAGAGGTCGGGAGAGAAATATTTTAACATGTCTACTCAAAACGCATTAAAAAAGACTCAAACTCAAATCAGTCATGCAAAATGCATTTTTTTGGAACTTGGGAGATGCACACAACAGGGAGGATAAAGTACATGGAGTGAGAGATAAGGATTTGCACATGTTAAGACCTTCAATTTGCATTTATTTATGTCAGGAATTCACAGCTATAGCATTTGATAAAAATAGTCCAAATTCCCTTCTTTTTATTGCTTTGAAAGATGCTCATGACCAGATTGGAACCTCTATTTTTAGTACAGGCTAGAAGTACACTAGCAATGGTGAACTAGTCATATTGGAGACCTATTTTTTTTAATATGGTGAAATTTTCTATCTTGTGAAGAGACCCATGCCTATAGCATGCCTCTAGGACTTGACAAACTCCAAATCCCTTCCCTCATTACGAGGATCTGATTTCTTTCTTTTTAATTTTTTTATTTTTTTATAATATGGTTTGAAATGCAAACCATCATTAATAGAAGAGGGGGAAGTTAGCATTACATATCCCTCCCCTTATAAGATCATTGTCCTCGATGAGACACAAAATCAACACTAGATGGAAGGATATGTGGAGGCTAAAAGGGTCAACAATGTTTAACGTTGCTTAGCAAAAGAATTTTGTCGCAACATGTGACCACCAGGGAACATCAAAATCTATAATACTTCAAATGATTAATTTTCTATGAATAATTGTTTTTCTCTCTACCGTAGTGAGTCTAAGCCAAATTTTATAGTCATATTCAAACCTATTTGATAATGTTTTCTCATAAGAATATTTTTGATTATTTGTTTTCATGGGTTGGATCGATGTTCCACACTCATTTTCATCCTTTACCAGTTCTATCTCATTAATTATATTCTTGTACAAGTAAATTTCACTATTTTTGTAAGGTTTTCAACAATACAATACAACACGAGGTTGTCCAAGACTAAAAACCATAACATATACCAGTTCACATTTTCATGAGAGTAACTCAAATAAGACCTTTATCCCAAGTAAAAACTGACTCCACAACAAGGAAATGTATATACATAACATTCACCACATCAATGTGGAAGAGAAAATTATCTAAATACAAGTCTATAATGACACAAGTAGATTACCATAGAAACACCACCATTCCTCACTAAGAGGACACCACATATCTATGAGGGGAATGTATAATAACACCCCAAACACACTCCCCCATAACATATAATCCATACAAACAGGTATATCATGAGGTTTGTATAAGACATAAGAAAAAAGGGTATGACGAAACACACCTATAGTTAGGTCCCTAAGACCAAAAGTAACATTATCACTATGTATAATGCCTGATGAATCCAAGTATAACAATATGTGTCAACAAAAGATGTAGTCTGGCATCCCAACCCTTCCTTAAAGAATCTAAAATAACCAAGAAAATTTATCAATGTCCCATTTGTATGTTTTTCAGTGAGTCTCGCATTCCAAAATTACAATATTATCAAGTAATCCAAAATCTAAAAGAGTGCATAATCTCAAGCTCAACCCTAAAGTTTAAAATGAATAACTTATCTTTTACAGCAGTGAAAACATCATCCTAGGATGCAAGGAGCAACGAAAATCACTATCAAATCTACCAACTATAGTGTATGTCACAGAGGCAACTCCATCAAGAAGAATATAAGTACCATATAAGAGGGACAAAAGGGGTTCAAAAACAAGAGTTTATTGCGTAGATACTTTGTTACATAGACCCCACTTGTGTCATTTAAATATCACCACGAGATCAATCGTAGGAATATCACAAACTACCTTTTCATGGTTTTGGCCACTCACTAGGGTACCAAGGGAAATTACGCTCATAAGATTTAAACTTATACATCATATGATCATACCTATCACACCTAGGAATGTAGGTCCCACTCACTCAAATATGACAGGGTTCATTGATGAAAGAGGGGGAAGTCATCATTACACTTACCCAATTTCAATTATCATTTTTGCTACTATAATACAATATTATTATGTTAATTTTGGAATATAACAAAATTTTAACATATGATTAGTTTGTGAAAATGTAACAATGAGATGATGTGCTAGGAGAAAATATAAATTTAGATCTTTCTTGTAACTTGTTTAAACCATTTTGTTGTGAAAAATATAATACATGACATGTAAATCTTAATGTGAATCTTAATCTTTTAAATGGTATATTATTCCCTCTTGTTCTCCCACTAGTCTTATTGTGTAATAAATGTATGATATGAAACCATGTAATCATGTTCTTTGAGATGATTCCCTAGGAAAAGAACTAGTAGTCTCATGAGTATACAAATGTTCCTATTAACAAGTGGGTTACACAATTAATTGCAATAAAAGGCACATTAACCAAATTGAGTGAAATCATTTTAAGATGAATGTAAATAACTTGTAGGGAACCTATGTTTTAGTTACCTACACATGAGAATATTGATTTTGAACCTCTTAAACCCCTCTCAAACAATAGTGTTATCTTAGCAAGAAGTATCAAAGTTACCTTGAGTTGCACAAAGATTTTTGGAAATAAGGGTATTCGATTACTCTTTTTATGACCTTAGTAAGGTGTAGAGTATGAAGAGAAAATTATTTAATTAATTATAGTATCTTTTTGAGATTAATGATATAAGAAACCTTGAAATTATGTTACCTAATATTCGTTTTAGTGTCTTAGAAGGCCTATTGACAAAAAATTACAGCACCCTCGAATTGCCTTAGATGTGAGTGGGGAATTCATTGTAATTTGTGCAACATTGGATTATATATCAAGATGTGGGACTTGCGGGCTTGAGATGACCCTCTAGAGAAAGTTGGTTCTTGCTCCTAAACTACCTGCCACAATATACTCTAATGCAGGAAAACTATCTAATCCTAATCTAAATTTCTAAGGGACCAGGGAGATAGAGTGCATGAAAACAAAGCCTACACTAAAGTGGTGATACACCAGAAAAGGAGATTACTGATCAAAAATCCAACTGCTTGAAATGGAGAGAGGTGAGAAATGGAGAGGATGGACAAGATGCATCACAGACCAAAGATAAATTTCACACAGAACACCACTTCAAACCCATTAAACATAGCTCCCAAAACCTACAATAGGCATCAGAGATATGCACATTATACCCTGCAATGATGAGAGGCAAGAAGAGACAATAAAATAAGAAAAGGATGGACAAAACACATCAGGAAACAGATTTTATTGCTCCATAAATTTTTTGGTGTAGGTGTTTTTTTATCACTTTATTTAATTATTTAGTGTTATTTCCACCTCACCGTGTGATTCATCTCACTTAGGTGGACATGGATCTAGGTGTCATTTTAGTTATGACAGATTCTCTTACAAAATCTGTCATATGTGTAAGTGTGTCATAGGAGTTACATTCCCATTTGGGAAAGTAACTCCTCTTCTCCATTATAGAGGAATCTTCTCTTACATGGGAGTTACACATTTACTCCTCTATTTGTACTCCTCTTATTTTTGGTCCATGGTAATCAAAGAGCATTCTATTCCACTCCATTTTTAATCTTGAGCTTTCTATGCATGCACATTGCTTCTTGAAAGTTTGTTTGCCTTATCTTGTAACTCCTTTCTTGGTGAAGTGCAGCTTTTTGATGCATGTGTATTCCTTCCAAACCCTCGTCCTACACTCCTTCATGGTATCAGAGCTACACGACTTGCCATCACACCAAAAGCTCAAATTGATGGTGGAGAGGGATCTCATCGTGTTAAACAGTTGCTACGCCAACACCCTCCTACACGATGGAACTGGGTATAAACCCAATCAGGCCCAACAGCATTAGGAGGTAGTGACACCAGGAATTTCTCGAGAGGTCACCCATCCCAACACTACTCTGGGGCTAGTGCACTTAACTATCTGGTATCAAAGATGCACGACTTGCCGTCACACCAAAAGCTCGAACTTTTGGTGTGACGGCAAGTCATGTAGCTCTGATACCATGAAGGAGTGTAGGACGAGGGTCTGGAAGGAATACACGTGCATCAAAAAGCTGCACTTCACCAAGAAAGGAGTTGCAGGATAAGGCAAGCAAACTAAAGTGCCCATTGGAAATGGCATATTAAAAAAGTGCCTGAAACACATACAAAAAGTATCGTGTTTGTGCCCGTTGGAAATAGAATCAAATTTTAGAAGGGGTTTGTTTTGATTGTGAGGGGGGATTAGCCTCTTGCCAACCCCAGACCTCACCCTCCGCCTTTGACACTCGAAAAAGAGGAACCCCAAGCTTATATAAATCCAAAAATAAATTTGACCTTTAAAGAAACTCCTTGTAGTGATGATTTGATTTAAATTATCCAATCACGTTTAAAGGAGGAAAATACCATGTTGTCATTGCTAGAAAGGAAAAACAGAAAGCTTATAAGGAGAAGAAACAAGATCATGAAAAGAAGGACAAACACCAAAACAACTCTTCCACCTCCCGAAATTCCAAAGAATGAATCAAATGTGGATACTGCCATAGCATGCATGATGAAGAAAAGTGCTTGAAGAAAAAGATTGCTCTCCTCACTAATCTGCTTGAGAAGCACAATATTGGAGTCCCAGATTCTCTCAAAACATCTTCATCATCCCACGACAGTTCTAAGGAAAAAGAGAGTGAAAAAGAGAAAGTACAAGAGAAAGAAAAAGTAAAAGAATCGAACAAGGAGAAACCAAAGGGAAGAGCTCTAGTAATAGTTATGCCACCTACCCCTACATGGATCATTGATTCAAGTGCAACTCATCACATGGCATCATCAGACATTAAGTTTGATTCACTTGAGCCATGTGACATGTCCTCTATTCAGCTTGGTGACAACACCACTACACAGGTTTTTGGAAGAGGATCAGTTGAAGTAAGTGGTGGTACTTTCAATAATGTTTTAAGTATCCCTTTACTTTCAACAAACCTTCTTTCAATCTATCAGATCACTCATCTTGGACAGGGCATGTGGGTTGAGTTCACTCTGAACTCAGTTTATGTTAGGGATCTCCACAATGATGTTATTATTGCAGTTGGTATAGCTGACCATTACACTCAGTTGTACTCATTCTCTCACTTTGCTCCTCCTTCAGAATATTCATCCAACTCAGCTGGACTTGAGGATATTTCTGAGCCCATTTCTTATGTTGAGGACATCTCTTCTAGCATAGTTGATTGTCATGATGATGGGGACCCACCTCCACCATCCACTTATCACTTGCCACATCTTGAGGAGTTGTCTCTTGATCTGCCCACTTTTGGCCCACTTCAGACACTTCAGGGAGCAGGCACTATGATTTAGGACTCATCAGGCATTGGGTACACTTATTCACAGGTTCAGGGAATTCCACCTTCCTTCATTGCCACTGCTTCCGAATCTGTACTTCTTCATGGAGCAGCTGGATTTTCCACCTCACATACGGAGCATTGTTCCCTTAATTGGAACAACACCTTGGCACTTCAGGGGTCTTCTTCATCATCTTCACTTAGCACAGGGTGGCTCGTGACTGGATCATCTTCTTGGGAGGCTGGATGACTTCTTCTTCTATCCTTCTTCTTAGTAGTTTAGGAGAGTTTTTTGCTATCTCTTGTAAGTTGAGGTTTTTCCCACTGGGTTTTCCCCTCACTACTTGAGACCTTTTGTGCATGGGTACCTCATCAGTCTTATATTTGGGACCCATTTCTTGTTTGTCTTGCTGACTTGCCTAGCCCCATCCTAGTTTCGATGAAGGAGGGGTTTTGGTGTAGGTGTTTTTTTATCACTTTATTTAATTATTTAGTGTTATTTCCACCTCACCATGTGAGTCATCTCACTTAGGTGGACATCGATCTAGGTGTCATTTTAGTTATGACAGATTCTCTCAGAGAATCTGTCATATGTGTAAGTGTGTCATAGGAGTTACATTCCCATTTAGGAAAGTAACTCCTCTTCTCCATTATGGAGGAATCTTCTCTTACATGGGAGTTACACATTTACTCCTCTATTTGTACTCCTCTTGTTTTTGGTCCATGGTAATCCAAGAGCATTCTATTCCACTCCATTTTTGAATCTTGAGCTTTCTATGCATGCACATTGCTTCTTGAAAGTTTGCTTGCCTTATCTTGCAACTCCTTTCTTGGTGAAGTGTAGTTGTTTGATGCACATGTATTCCTTCCAGACCCTCGTCCTACACTCCTTCAAAATTCACATAGTACATCATCATTGGGTAAGAGGAAATAAAATGCCATTACAAAATAAAGATAGGAGACTTAAGCTCCACATTCAACCCTAGGGAAAAAGGAGAGGGGGGGGCAAGAGAGAAAAAATGACCAACCTCTATAGAAATGCCCCCTCCTTACAATATATAGGAAGAATGAGAGAGAAAGGAGAGAAGAATTCGAAATCTTACTCCAACCACACAATAAAATGCATTGAAATCACCTACTCCAGCCACCCCAAAATGCATTGAACTCACCTGCAACAGTGATGGGTTCCATGACAAATCCCATGCCTCTATGTGTTGTTCCTTGTTGGGCAAGAAAGGAAGCCCATACTCCATTATGGTGGTAGGTGAGAAACCTAACAGCCTCAAAAATGGCAGAGTGTATTTTTCATTATGGTGGTAGGTGAGAAGTAGACATCGAGAGCTTTCCAAAAAGTCCTCTCTTTCTCAAATCTGAGCTTTCAGTCAAAATTTATGATCATCCCCAAACTGCTTTGGGTTTGGATTCTATCCGTGTAAGATCCACATGGAAGCCCTGTGCATTTTTAAGATTTTTCTACCTTTTAGGGTCATGGGAATGCAACGTGATGACAGATGGCACCATCCACGAACATACTACTTCATTCCCTTGGGTGAGTAAAGGGCCCCACTATATATAATGTCAAAACCCCTTTTCAGGTGGGACCTTTGTAGTTAGCTCCACGTGGAAGCCTCGCGCATTCTTAAGATTTTACCCCCTCCTTTCACTCTTGAAGTTACGATGGTTGGACACTTGGCATCATCTATGAGCCTGCTCTACTTTCTTTGTGTTTTGGCTAAGTCTCTTCCACCTATTTAGGAGCAACTATGTTGGACCCTAGACACGTGGAGGGTACTGCACTTATTTGGGGACATGACTTTGGGTTTTACCTTTGAAGTTGTGTTGATGAGGGCACGTGGAGGATTCTGCTGGCTTTGTTGCTTTGTTTAGAATTTTCAATGGCCTGTGCAACTTTCTCACAGCTCTAGACCACGTGGAGGGCCTACACTCATTCTGGGACCTACCTTTTAGATTTTACCTTTGAAGTTGTGCTGATGAGGCACGTGGAGGATTACGATGAGCTTTTCCCATGCTTATACTTTCCAATAGTCTAGTTCTACCATTCTCAGGCTCTGATCATGTGGAGGGCCTATGCTCATTTGGGGTCTCTACTTTTGTTGCACCTTTTGAACAGTGCGTCAAGATCTGACACGTGGAACCTTCCGTGACTCTGTTGCTTTACTTTGATTCAAATTGCTCTGGGATCAATTATTGACTTACTGAGTCATCTTTTCTTCAACATTTCTATTGGCCATTCATTTTCCCACCTTCCATTGCCATTATCGAGCCTTCCTGTAACCTAATTTTTTGGGATCGAATGTGAGCTCGCACGGCTGAACCAACCTTTCCATTTCTCCTGTGCAAGGTTTTTTCCAATCAATTTTACCCAAGGGGAAAAATTGGATAACAATTTGGTGACTCATGGGGTCACCTACCTGCTAGGTGGAAAGATCAGTTGCCTTGTTGCATCCATTGGGCATGGAGTCATGAATGATAGCCTGATATTGATCTTGTTACTTGAAACCAGAACCTGAAGCTTGCACTCTCTGATCCTGAACTTCCCCCACTGAATTGTTCTCTCAATTTTCATAAGAACATCTTGAAGATGAGATTTCTTAGAGTAGAAAATTTTCTTGACTTGGAGCCTTCAGCTGCTTCTCTATAGGATTGTTATGACACCTGATTTTAGTTTCTCTGCATTTGATTTCTTTGAAAAAGAAACTCCTCACATGCAACTATGAGGTTCTTGCTGTAACAACTGAAGGGCATGATGCACTGCACTTACTGAAGCAATACGAACAAAAGCAATGTACAAAATATGAAAACATACATGCCTTAAGTAAGACATGCAGGGTGTGCATGAGCACTTATTCTGCTGAAAGAAAACCTACCTACTCTACGCTAACCAGAAACAAAGGGAACTCAAACAAATCTTGCAACTTGTAGGGAGAAGTAGCTTTCCTTTCTCAAAATAGGCAGCCATGTATATGATTTGGCATGCTGAACATGGCTAGTTATTATGAGTGAAAAACTAGCAAGAGGCTGATCCTCCACCCAAATAACCAAAGTATCAACATCAATAAAAAATACCTCCTCAAGCTGATTGACATTGGACTCCTGGAGGTGTTGATGGTGACCCTTGGTGCTTTGATACTCATCCTCATGCCCTGAAATGGACATGACTGGTTTTGGCTTCTCCCTTGGCTCCAATGAATCCAAGTACCTGATTGGGCAAGGTCTGATCCGATGGATGTGCCCATTGTTCTAAAATTCAACTCCAAGAATGGAGTCTTCCTACGGACCTTCCTGAAAAAAGAGGCTACTTGCATACTGATTTTTTCTTTTCAGTGCTTCTGCAAGTAGCTTCCTCCTCAACCTTGATGACTGGTATGTAATGTGTTTCATCTTTTTTCCCTTCCTCCTCCTATGGATAACATGGAAGATTTAGATCTTGCAACCTTGGTTCCATAGGGTTCCTTTGTGAAATGTAGACCAACTTGTCTCTTGGATTGCCTCTCCTCCATAAAACTTGTCCAGATCAAAAGGCTCATGTGCACTTGGAAGGTGCGATGATGGAGGAGAAAATTATGATAGATCTCTCCATCGGGATCCTCTCCATCAAAGCAATCCTTCAAATGAGACAGATAATCTACCTCCTTGTTGTCCCTCCTACATGATGCTTGACCTTCTCCATGGTGTCCTCCAGATCTATAATTTTCTCTTCCATGGTTCCCTTCATCTTGGAACATGGAGTCTGAAAGCTTAAACTCTTCTTCGACATTAGAGCTTGAAGGGGATGAAGTGGGAGGAAGAACTGAACGTTCTTATATGGCCTACTCTGTACTTGAAACCTATGGAACTATATGGTTCATCCTCCACAACCAGAATGCACTCTTCTTATTTTGGATTTGGAGTAGCTTCTTCTTCCCTCTTGTTTTGCTGTAAACTCAAGCTTCCACCACTTGTGGCTTGACCTCAGCCTCCTCTATAGGTTTAACCATCAAGGGTATTTTTCAATCCCAAATCTAAGAGCCAAGCTCACCAAGATTCCAATCATTTCTTCTTTTCTTGGCTCTTGCTTCTTGTTACTCTCTCTTGACTGGATTTTTGAGTCTCTTTCCGAAATGGACTCGGAAAAGTAGGAGTGGTTGGTAGGGTCTCCACTAATTGTTTCTTTATTTGTGGTAGAGGGGAAAGTATTGCTTTTGGCTCTTGTGGAGGGGTATTGGATTTAAAAGGGAAAATGGCAGACGAATTAAAATGGGATGGGAGACTAGAAGATGGAGAAGGGAATTCAACAATAGAAGCAATGGATGGGAAGCTTGGAAATTGAAGCTCAGGTTGAGATGGTGCTACTTGGGACAAAAGGAAAAGAAAATTACTAGATGATGGTGTAGGACTTAACCCATTGACAAGGCTCCCTGACACCAAGTTTGTAGGCCTCTATCTCCTCGGTTCATTTTGAAATTTGAGGCAGCATTTCAACCATGAAGTCAAGCTTCTTCTATGGGCTGAAACGTCTTGGCATAGGGCCGACCCATGGACAAGGTTCCCTATATCCAATTCTAAATGCTTTCATCTAAGATGTGGCCCTTGATTGTACCATGCATGCCTCCATGTTTTAAATCTTCTCCTGCAAATCAGCATTCTCCATGTAGTTGATTTCACTATATGCATATCCCTATTGGCAGGTTCTATAGTCAAACTAATCCTGGTACTGCTCATAGGGGTTACCATAGTGATTTTGGATTTTCTCATAACATTGATCTAGATGAGTTGAGAAATACATTGGAGGAGGACTACACCACTGCTACTGCAAGTGTGAATTCCAAGATGGGAATGAAGCCATGACTACACAACTTCATGAATGGAAGAAGATGAAAGATGTGGAAAGAAGAATGGGTGGAAATGGATGGAAGGAAAGTCTGTAACTTAGAGAATGGGTTTTTGACCAGATGGAGTTGACAGATGTGATTTGCATGTGCCTCTAAAGGCTGAATCTCACCAAGAACACATCAACTTGCTGAAATGAAGTGGTAAGGTGCTTTAAACCTATCCCACTAGGCATGCCAAAACTATTGATGTGAAATTACAGCACCCCCGAATGGCCTTAGATTTTATTGGGGCATCTGGTGTAATCTGCATAACATTAGACCATCTCTCAAGCTGTGGGACTTGCGGGCTTGAGATGGTCCTCTGGAGAAAGTCAGATCTTGCTCCTAAACTACCTGCCACAATCTACTCTAATGCAGGAAAACTATCTAATCTTAATCTAACTTTCCAAGGGACCAGGGAGAGAGAGTGCATGAAAACAAAGCCTACACTAAAGCGGTGATACACCAGAAAAGGAGGTTGTTGATCACAAATCCAGCTTTCTAAAATGGAGAGAGGTGAGAAATGGAGAGGATGGACAAGATGCATCACAGACCAAAGATAAAGTTCACATAGAACACCACTTCAAACCCATTAAACACAGCTACCAAAACCTACAATAGGCATCAGAGATATGCACAGTATACCCTGCAATGATGAGAGGTAAGAAGAGACAATAAAATAAGCAAAGGATGGACAAAATGCATCACGAAACAGATTTTATTGCTCCATGAATTCACACAGTACATTATCAGTGGGAAAGAGGCAATAAAATGCCATTACTAAGCAAAGAGAGGAGGCTTAAGCTCCACATTCAACCCTAGGGAAGAAGGAGAGAGGGGGCAGGAGAGAAAAAATGACCAACCTATAGAAAAATTCCCCCTCCTTACATTATATAGGAAGAATGAGAGAGAAAGGAGAGAAGAATTCAAAATCCTACTCCAACCACCCAAAAAAATGCATTGAACTCACCTATTCCAACCACCCCAAAATGCATTGAAATCACCTGCAACAATGATGGGTTCCATGACAAATCCCATGCCTCCATGTGTTATTTCTTGTTGGGCAAGAAAGGAAGTCCATACTCCATTATGGTGGTAGGTGAGAAACCTGACAGCCTCAAAAATGGTTGACTGTATTTTTCATTATGGTGGTAGGTGAGAAGCAGACGTCGAGAGCTTTCCAAAAAGTCCTCTCTTTCTCAAATGTGAGCTTCCAATAAAAATTTATCATCATCCTCAAACTGCTTTGGGTTTGGAGTCTATCTGTGGAAGAACCACGTGGAGCCCCGCACATTTTTAATATTTTGTTTCCTTTTAGGGTCCTGGTAATGCAACGTGTTGACACTTAGCACCGTCACGAACATGTTGCTTCATTCCCTTGGGTGAGTAAAGGGACCCACTATATATAATTTCAAAACCCCTTTTCAGGTGGGACCTTTGTAGTTAGCTCCACGTGGAAGCCCCACGCATTCTTAAGAGTTTACCCCCTCCTTTCACTCTTGAATTTGTGACGGTTGGACACTTTGCATCATCTGCGATCCTGCTCTACTTTCTTTGGGTTTTTGCTAAGTCCCTTCCACCTATTTAGGAGCAACTATGTTGGACCCTAGACACATGGAGGGCCTGCGCTTGTTTGGGGACCTTCCTTTGGGTTTTACCTTTGAAGTTGCGTTAATGAGGCATGTGGAGGCTTCCACTGGCTCTTAGACTTTTCAACGGCTAGTGCAACTTTCTCAGGCCCTAGACACGTGGAGTTCCTTCGCTCGTTTGGGGACCTACCTTTGGGCTTTACCTTTGAATTTTCCTTGATGAGGAACGTGGAGGCTTCCGCGACTCTTCCCATGCTTGGACTTTTTAACGGTCACTTTTACTTTTTTGGGCTCTGACCACGTGGAGAGCCTGCACTCATTTGGGGTCTCCACTTTTGTCACACCTTTTGAAAGTGCGTTGAATTGACACGTGGTACCTTCTGCGGCTCTGTTGCTTCGCTTTGAGTCAACTTGCTCTGGGCTCAATTTTGACTTACCAAGTCAGCTTTTCTTCAACATTTCTATTGGCCATTTATTTTCCCACCTTCCATTGCCATTATCGTGACTGCCTGTAACCTAATTTTTTGGGATCAAATGTGAGCTCGCACGGCTGAACCAACCTTTCCATTTCTCTTGTGCAAGGTCTTGTCCAATCAATTTTTCCCAGGGGGTAAAATTGGATAACAAGGCCTTTAGAAGTGTAACTGATTTTGAGTCCTCTTATGTAATACGTGTTTAATGTTGTGTGGGTAATGATAGTGAAATGAAATGTTTTTTGTGAAATCACTCCCCCTGAAGTCTTGAGACCCTAAATGTTGAACAAGTTTGGTGTAACTTGATATTGTTTAAAATAATGCTAAAAAAGACCAAAGTAATGACACAATTGTAATAAGATCAAGATTAAGTGTGGTGTCAGTTAGGGAAAAACTCAAAGTTATCCTCCTAACATAATTAGACTTTGTTTTATGTTGTAAAATGAGGGTTAGACTACTCCTAGTGAGATTAAACCTTCGTGAGAACATGAATTCATATGGAAAACAAAACTTATGATGTTTAAATATTAACAAAGACTCAATCCAATTATTTAATGATAATAACTTCAAAAAAAATAGACATGCCTAATGGATGGGAGATTATATGGAAAGGGAACTTAGACCCTAATCTCCTCTAAATCTTAAGATTACCTTCCCAACTTCATGACGATTCTTCTTATGCAATGAAGATAAAGCTAAACTTCAAGTAAACTTATTTCGAGAAAAAACCCTTGGCAAAGATCACACATCAAGTTATTTTTACGTGTTTAAAATGTATATAGCTAATCATTGAGATACGGAAATTATTATACTAGAGAAGGAACCAAATTTAAGTGTACTTATTAACAGTTAGATTTTAAATGGAACCATCATAGGTAAAACATTAAATACAATAAATAAAAATGCAACCTAGTTTTAAGAGGAAGGAAGGTATACATGTTAAGTGTTCTACAAATTATCAAATTCAAATGATGAAAATAAAACTGTAATAAATATATAACCATGAAAACGTTGTTTTGTGTAAGGTTCCTAATTGTAAATGTATATTGTTGTTGGATTTTTTTGTGTGCTTTTTCATTTGGGAAAATTGGCTTTGATGTGCATCATGTGTTTTCATGTGATCTATATGGGTTCATGATTGTGCAAATGTCTCGTGTGTTGTATATTATCCTAAGTGATTTTGTGTGGTGTCATATATACAGAACTGTAAGTCAAAAAAATTATTCTAGTTTTATTGTTGTATTTGTGTGCCAAATTATGGGCATGACTCATTTAGTGTATACACCATTTCAAAAAGCAACACTAAAAATTACAACTTCCAAATATCATAACAAAAAAATGATTCCTCTCCTTGAAGAAGAAAACCAAAACTACAAAATAGACTAGAACCCTCTTCAATAGGCCAAAGCCTTTAGAGTATAATATGCAATGGACCCCAAAAATCCAAAACTACATAGTAACTTGTAACATCAAATGATTCAAATAGAAGCAAACAACTTAACGAAAATTAGTTTAACTACACAATATAAATACAACAAAGAACTAGACTTAAACCATTAAATTTGCACGATCTCAATGAGGTTAAACTAAGCATTTTCATATGAATGGAAACCTAAATGCTTCACTCAAATAAAAATAATCATGAACAATATGAATCTTACAAATATTTAATTCCACGAGAAAATTAATAATAATCTTTAAGGGCCATATCCATCACATAATCCAAGAACATGATTATCAACAAAAAAAATCCAAGAACCAAGTTTATGCATTATGTTCTAAATTAGAACTTGACAAGCTCCTAGACCCTTTTTAGTAGAAGGAATTGTTTGCTTTTTCATTTTTACCACTTCAATACCAATACCATTACAAAATGTAAATAACGAGAGAGTGCCGAAATAGACTATGCATGTAGATAAATATGGGTGGGGATGACGAAATAAAAACAAAATAAGATGGTCAAAAGGTGGGATTAATTAGTACTTTCTTCACTCAAGAACCTTCTAAATAGCAATATGAAGCTGGGATAAATAATTGTCTAAAGTGCATGATTTTGGGACTAAATTTTTCCCCTACTTTATGTTGGTGAGTGGAAATCTAGGTAGCATAAAGTAGATAGAGATGTGTACATGATTTCTATAAATAGTGTAGTAAAAATGCGTCAAAGGACTAGATCAAGCATGGAATGATAAAAATATGGAGGAGTGTGGAAACTATAGATGAAATATGTGCAAATAAAAATTAAGGAGAATGAACCTAGGGTGGAACGCGTGTGTGTAGCTCCCACAATGTGTACTTGCATGGTTAGTAAAGCATGTGTGCTGTCACGGAATGTTGTAATTGATGTTTTCGCTTGTTTTTACCCCCATTTGACTTTTTTCTCATACGGTCAGACCTGTAAGGAGAAAACGATCAAGTAGTCAAATATGTATGTATGTGAATGTAAAAATGATATGTAAAAGAAACATTTAAAGTATGTTAACGTAAACAGAAAATGTAATTGTAAATGTAAATGCAACATGTGCACCTAATCCATGTCAAGAAAGAGTGTAGAAGGATATCATGTATTGTTGCGAGTGTTTTGGGCGATCTCATGCCATCCTAACTTAAGATGTTTAGGGAGGAAATGCTTTGTGTCCTCCAAAATCTAACCGCTTCTGTTGAAATGTGTAAGAAGATATCTCTGTAGCGTCCTAGGTTTTTGGGCGATCCGACACTACTGGCCAAAGTAATGTAGGAAGGCATACCCACTATAACCTCCAAGCATGTAACAGCTTCCCAGAAATTCCAAGGACACCATGTCCTATAAAATCTATTGTGTATGGGGTTTGTAGACTGGTCTGAACCCACTAGTTGTAGAAAATTGAATTGTGTTGGTATAGAATCTCTTTGTTAGTACGTGAAAACCCCAAGTGATGTCCCCCTCTTTAGGGGCACATGTGACATCGTTGATAGGAGGATTCAGCCCCAAAATAGTACCAACCGCATGTACGTTGTAAATATTTAAGTTTTCCCTATAGCGGGAAGTGTGTGCTTGGTAGAAACCAAGGCGTGCACAAATAAGGATGGCTAGAAAAAAACAACTGTAAGAAAACAATGCATGCATATAGAAAAAATGTGTAAGCTATACAAATAGTGAAGTAATGTAAACATGCAAGAAGACAAAGTAGGCCACACAAAGCGGGTTGTAAACATGGGACATCACTCACAATGTTGTAAGACACACAAGGCCATCATGTGCATAAACAACAACCAAGTATGCACACAACGCATAGGGCAAAGCCCGCAGACCATAGAAAACAATAACAGACAAACAAACAAGGAGTCATGGAAACATATAATCCTGTAAAACAAATGATGCGCATGGAACACCTGCTAGCATGTTAGAGAAATAAGCAATATTTCAAGAGTGTATATAATCAAGGTAAGATGATAAGAACAAAATGAAACAATAGCAACTAAAAGAGATGAATGTGGATGCCCCCAGTGACTAGTATAGGAAGGGTAGAAGATGAGCATCCATGTTGCGTGTAGGATTACTATATTTGCGATCACACTAAACAAAGGTGTGAACACACATGTGTGGATGGTATAGATAATGACATATAAGAAATCAATATAACATGTGTAATAAAGTGAACATGTAAAACACTAGCACGTAAGAATAAATTCCCCTAAGACAATGCAATATGTAGTAGATGGATGGAATGGAATGCAAGTTAGAATGATAGGGTCCACATGCCCCCCAAGTGGATGGAAGTGTATATAGTGAGGTTCCTTTTGTTTCCCCCCTCAGCTATCAAGAATGAACTGTAAATGAGTGTGCGTCATCATGAAATGGTCGAGTAGTGTGTATCATGTCTAGCACGATGTGATGAATGTGTATATGTGAAGTGGTGATGATATGTGACATATAGAAGATATGTGTGTGTGGACCTTATAGGCTAAGCGTATACCACTATGAGATGAAATGTGGAGTGATGATTTAGTCCTAAGCGCATATCACTATGAGATGAGTGGATGAGTGATGATTTAGCACTAAGAGTATATCAATAAAAGATAAATAATAAGGAGTGGTGATGTAACCCAAGGTGTATACCACTACAAGATGATATAATAGGTGACAATGTAGCCTAGGGAACATGTCACTAGCCTATTAATGTCGTAGGATGAAATTTTACATTGGAAATGTAAGGGTTGTTTGATTTGTAAACCCTTGGATGTCGAGTATGGATCGAGGAACTAAATTGCATCATAGGGTGGCTATTGCAATGTGTAGAAAACAATGTATGATGAAATGACCATGTGGTGAGGAAGGTTGGTAAATGCATGGTGTGTAAAAGGCAATGGTAAATGTAGACAACATTTGAATTATAATATGCAATGTACATGTGTGATAAGGTAGAATATAGGGGTGAAGATTAAAATATAGACCCATATGTAATGTAACCTAGTGTATTATGTAGAATAAATGTGATCTATAGATGTGCAATGTATGATGTGGGTATGCACAGATAATGTAATGATTGTATGATCCTAAACACATAGATAATGGTAATATTAGTTAAAATGTATTGTGGAGGAATGTGCAAGTGTCAAAATGTAAGATTTGTGATATATGACGTGCAAATATGTGTGATGAAATGTAATGTATAATGCCTATAGCGTAGTGTGTGGGGTTCATTTTAATGGTAATCCCTCAACAGTCAAGTGTGAACCGAAGTACAAGAGTGTGTCATTGGGTAACGACGCTAGAATATATGATGAATATATCTAATGTGAAGATATGAATATATGTAAGAATGGAAAAGGTGATTATGATAACTATGCTTAGACTAGGTAAGAGGGGAAAGGGGGATGTGGAGTGCTAGGCCCCCCGAAGTATGTGTGAAGAAACGAGTTATAAAATGATGGTGATGTTCAAAGTGTTTTATCATTCGTGACAAAGCACGATAATGGTTATCATGATTTCCATGTATTCATTGATAATGGTAGTATGGACGATCTCGGTGTTTTTCTAGTCTTTGAGGAGAATAATGATGAGTAGGAAGTAGGGAAACCAAGTGATGACAAAGGAGCTAGAAAAGGACGTCATGTGGTGTACTATTATGTTCAAATATGAGAGTTTCAGTGAATGGTATTACTTAAGGTTCAGTTATATGGTAGGCAGTTGACATAGAATGCGTAGGGGATGTAGAACAAGAACAAGCATGCGATAGAGAGACATATTTGAGTGGTTGAATTTCATATTGAAGAGTGGTAATAGTGGATGTTATAGCTTGGACTTTATCTTGAATGAGAGCATACAAGGTGTGGATTGAATCCAATAGAGATGTGTTAAATAAATGATTATCAGGCTCAGAATTGTCAACTAAACATTTACAGATAGTACTTATTTTGTGTGGTGGCATATTTTCATCTAAAGGAGGAAGTAATGGACTTGAAAAAATTTCTACAAGATCAGGATTATCATTTTCGAAATCATATTGAAGATGTAGATGAAAAATAGATGGTCATGGAATGGATAGCCCCATGATATGGAATAATAGCAGTAGTAGTGACAAGTGGCATTGGGGGAACTTTATTTATCATAGTAATGGTACTCTCAAATGGCGATAAGTGGGATGATGTAAGGGTAGGTAAAGCCAAAGGAAATTCTGGAGTAAACCCTACATAAGGTAGCATAGCATTCGTGAAATGAGAAGATGGTGATGGAACTGTAGGAACTATATCAATTATGTAAATAGCAACATCAAAATCATGTGTGACATCTACAATATGAATGGGAGAATGCAAATGACCAATATCTGGTGAATCAGTAATGGAAGGATCTTGCACTATGTGGTCAAATGAAGAAGCTTGTACTGTATGGTTAGATGAAGGAGTTTTTACTGTATGGTTAGATGAAGGAGTTTTTACTATATGGTCAGATGAAGGAGTCTGTACTATATGGTCAGATGGATTATTTACTTCTTCAAGAATGTATGCTAGGAGATTAGGATTGATGGTACATAGGTAAGAAACAATAATGTCATCTACAGCTCTATTATCTATATCAGCAGATGGAATCTGAATAAATGAAGGGAAAGGGTTATAGCCAAAAGGGCCAGTAGGGATATTGAACAAGGCATTACCAAAGCTATTAAATTACAAAATAACTGGGGATTTAGAAGGATGATTTGTATCCATGATAAGATTCGGGTTCACCAAAATGATTAACTTAAATTAACTAAACTAAGTAGCTAATGAATAGTTAATCTAATCTAGGAGGACATAAACGTTGTAAATAAATGTAATAGCTGTAGAAATGAAATGTGAAGGAAAACTAATCAATTATGGAAAAGGAAGTGTTAACCCTAATGTGCAAAAGAGAAAGGAAAATTACTTAACTGGTAACCAGTGATTGTCATAGGGATAACTGGAGAAAAAAGGAGTAAGAATGATTGTGTTAGAGCCCTGAAAAGATTGGATCTGGAGAATTTGAGTGGACTAGTGAGCCTATAATAGGAATGGGGCACCTACGGGTGCTCTCGTCTGCAATATGAGAACCCTGGTCTGTGAAAAAGCTCTGAAGTTGGTTCTCATAGGGTCGTAAGATGATCTGTAATCTTCGCTGAATGTCACACTAATTTTCCTAAACTACGTCAAATGCTCCAAATATTAAAAGATTATGTTGAAGACCTATAAAAGACAAATGAACTATCAAAACCCTAAAAAATAAAAATGTTGATTGAATGGTTCAGACTGACCTTGGCTTCCACAACAGTGAGCTTACTAAACTAAGCGTTGCACTACATTTCAGACTCAGATGTAGTTCTGGTGTGTGTGAAATGTCATGCCCTAGGTGCTCTTGTGTCAGTCGCACTTTGTGAAATACCGAACAATATCTAGATGTAATAGTATGTGTGCATGGAATAGAATAAAATCCCTCCCCTATGAAGTGTGATGCATATTTCTTAGCTTGATGCCTTGATGATAGAGCTATGTGGATGTCAATTCAATAGATGGATTCAACTCTAAATGGAGTGATAGTAGTGTATGATTTTAGTACCTCATTATGGTCTCATAACTTTATATTTATAGGGTTCTCTTGTTCTAATTTCGTAATTAACCCCGACATGACCGACTACAAAAGAGATAAGGATGAGAAACGGCTAGAAAGAGCCCAAAAAGTGGTAGGAAAGTAGAAAAAGTACCATGGCACCCTTGGTGGGACAAGGGCACCCATAGGAACCCCATCCAAGGCTAAAATAGCGGAAGAGTTCTGAAATTGACTGGGCATGTAGATAAATATGAGTGGAGATGACGAAATAAAAACTAAATAAGATGGTCAAAATGTGGGATTAATTAGCACTTTCTTCACTCAAGAACCTTCTAAATAGTAGTATGAGACCGGGGTAAATAAATGTCTAGAGTGCATGATTTTGTGACTACACTTTCTAACCATGACTATAATGACAGTTATCATGAAAAAAAATCAGGCAATGGTATATTGATGTGGGATTAACAAGCATACCTAAACTATTCAAAATAGTTCCAACATAATTAGGATATCTCATCAAATAATGATGAGATATCCTTAAATTCTTCGTTTAGGACTTTTTTGGCCTTATTAAATAAAATTGATATTGAATAGCATATAAAAATTACATATATAACTTTTAGTATAAAAATGTGCTCCCACAAGACTTGAAATTTAGCACCCACAATGTGAAAGTGTGTTTGAAGCTCTAGGGTGATTAAAATCATTTATTTTGAACATTTTGGTTCATGATGTAGCCTACTTATTTTTTTACTAAGTTACTTTGCAGTTAAGTGGTGTCAACAGTGTAGATGCCATTTTTCAACATACCCTCGGCCTTATGAAACCATATCACGCACTCAACAAAGATCACCACAAGTGGTTGAGAGTGCCTAGGAGATAAAACCCATAACTTTACTACTATAAAGAGCTTAACTTTCTCATTTCTAATAATTTACATGGGCATTTTAATAGTTGATATTTATGATCTAGAATTTTGAACTCTACTAGAAGCCATACATGTGCAACGTTATTCATTTTCAATAATTATCATTGATAAAGACATCATACATAAACACCAAAACCAAATTTACTCACATTCTCCAAGCAAGATTCTTGTCACATATACCAATAAATGTCAAGAAGATAAAATTAAAAACATTGGAAGAAATATGTTAGCTACTTACTCTTTCCAAACATATTAATCAATGCCTAAAAAGAATCTTCAATTTAATCTATAAAAATAAATATAACATATTTTGTAGACTTGATCAAGTAGTATATCACTACTACATAGTGTGCAAATAACATCAAAATTGGAGTTGATTTATGTTTTATCTTTTTTTAATATTTGACATCATTTCCAACGTAAATTGTGTGGCACAAATTTGGTTCTATTAGCATCACCTTTGGACCACGTATGTTCCACAATAATCCCTAACTTAACAAAATAAAAAGGTCGGACCCATCTGTGTCCTTTACATTATTACTTTTTCATTGTTTTCTTTTAAAATGTCAAAATAGATAGTTCTATAGAGAATATGTCATGGGTTAAATGTAAATGAGGGAAAATAATCAAAGGGGGAAGGAAAGAGGGAAAATTTGTGTGGAATAAGAAGAACGTGGAGGAAGAAGGATATTGAGAATATAGATACGTATAACCTTTAAAGAGGAAGAAAAACATGGAAGAGAGAGGAGAAGAGAACACCTATGTAATGAGGAGTTGGAAGAGGAGGAATACTATAGAGACACAAAAAGAGAGATATGTACACTATATTTATTGCATTTTTGCCATAGTTCAGAGATTAAAAAATAACAAAAACAACAAATCCTAGCCCAAATACCAAAATTTACAGAAAATAAAATAACATAGATTAAAAAACAACAAGCCCTAACCCAAAATACATTAAGTCCTAGGCTAAAATACAGCAAACCCTAACAAAAAAAACATAGTAAAAATAATAGAAAACTTTTGTTAAAAATCAGCAAACCTATCCCGAAAATAGCTAACCCTAACTAAACATACTATGAAAACAAGAAATAAACCCTAAAAAATAGGAATCATATCAAAAACATTAACAAAAAACATAGAAAACTAGTAAAAAACTATGTGAAAAGGATATAAAACCCTAGTAATAAATAAAAAATACTAGAAAAATAATCTATGAAAATAAACAAAACACTGTAAAAAATAACAAATCCTTGCAAAAAATAAACTACCAAAACAAACAACAAAGCATCGCAGCAAAGAATAAACCGTAGCATTTTGTTAAGTACAAGAAAATTTATGGTTTCTTACATTTAATAAATTATTTGTATTTTTTTTTAATATTAGGCTCGTAAAAAAAAGAAACTTTATGATCATCGGTCTTATTTTGAAAATGGTGTTGCACAATGTGGGTTATAGTGGAAGCAATATGTGTGAAGTTTTCGTATAACAAATAGAGGAGTACTCTTCGCTATTTGGAAAATCATGTTCATAGTGTGAACATTAGTGTATTGAAATAATAGTATTATTTAATATTTAAATAATACGTGAGTGTGCATAATTAGTTGTAATGCACAACTCATAGAGATAGGGGTGTGGGATTGTTCCTATGGATAAGAGGAGAGATTTGTGGATCGGTGATAGAGTTTGAATCCTATTCTAATGGAGATTATCAAACTTATATATCATAAACTCTAATCATAATTGAAGCTCACATGAATACAATTCAATATTTTTCATATTATATTTTCAATGTTCATGTGTTGAGTTTTATTATAAATTTGTACCAAAGATTAACAATGGTATCAGAGATGTCTATGATCCCAAAGGAGAGAATGAAATGTTAATTTTCCCAAATCGATGAATTTTATTCTCTCATAAATTATTTTGAGTTATTTTATGCACGTAGAAATTTAAGCAAAGGTTAGCTTTTTGTGATAATGCAAGTATTTTAATACTGGAAAGCACCATTTCGTTGTTTTGAACATGTTAAAATAAAATTCTATAGTTTCCATTTTCCAATCTGGGTTTGCACACAATTTAATGGGTGTGAAGGTAAATACATTATAACACTATTGTACAAATTTCAGGGAAACCCAGTTCGAGGTTTATGAGACAAGGTGAAAACATTACACTCATTTTTTATCCACGGAAATTCATTTACGGCGTGTTACTGTCCGAATAGCTATTTTGAAATCATCTAGATGCTTAGATTTGTCCAAGTACATCTTTGGTTCTCACTTATTTCAAACGTCTCTGTCAAGTTCTAAATCTGCAGAATTTTACATTTGGTAATTCTATTACTTTGGATGGCATGTTTTTTAGAGTAGTTTTGAAGAATTCGTTGGAAACAACTTCATCAAGCTTCGCATTCAAAACAATTTGCATCCTTATATTGAGTCACTTGGCATTACCATCGGCATTTGAATAAATTTACCATATTTTCATTGTTGTGGTGCATTCATCCCACCATTCTTGCCCTCGGTCTCAAAATCTTCATGTGGTTTGGAAAGGTTTCACTTAAAATACATTCAGTGAATTTTTCAATTAGACTTCAAATATGGTATAAAGTAGTGTGTTGTTTAAAGTCCTTCACATGTAAGTTTTTTTATTTTTTGTCCAAAATTTATTAATTCTAGTTTTTTAATCATGAAGTGTTCAAATATTTAGGATTTTAAAAAGTAATTATATATTGCTTTTTTAATATTATAAGTCAAAGTATTGTCATTCATTTTTCATCTTGACATTTATAAATAGTCTTTATCGTCCATTGCATTCTAGTTATTGTCCTATCAATAGTGTCCTCATAATGTCATTATAAAATCTGTAAATTCATCTCAAGCCAATTGTTTAGTTGTGGTCCTATTGTCTATGCCCTGCCTCTTAGAAATCATTTTTGTGTATTGTCATTAAAATTGTAAAGTTTTTGTCATAGTCAGTCATCCAAAATTGTCAAAAAATAAAAATAAAATGTGCCTCATGGACGCATTTTGGGTGCTACCCGACATCCAATTTTTGGGGGGTGCTTCTTGAGTCTCGTGATCAAATTCGGTCGAGTTAAGCAAAAAATAAGATGGAGGAAGGAGGCAACGGAAGAAGGAGGCATTTTAGCGACCTCTCATCAAGCACCATCAACAAGGCTGCAATACTACTTTGGTGGCCATGTTTTTTCAGTTATGTTCAATGTGTTTGATTTTAACATGTGTGGTAGTAAATAAAGAATAGAAAGATAATTATTGCTCATAGTTAGGAACATATTTTCCTATATATTATTCTCTTTTGTAAAATGTGAGTGGGGAAACATGTACGCTGCTATGGAGTGGTTGGTGGTTCCACTAGAAAACCAATTTGTGATTTTGTGGATCTCTTTGAAAAACACATACATAGTGGTTGATGGTTCCACTTGAAAACCAATTTTAATTTGGTGGTACTGTTTAAAAACTGTCATTTTGTAGATCATCAACAATGACTAGACAGAAATCACCCATGTTCACACTAAGGGGGTGATTGTTAGGAAAATCATGTTAATAGTGTGAACATTAGTGTATTAGAATAATAGTATTATTTAATATTTAAATAATACGTGAGTGTGCACAATTAGTTGTAATGTACAACTCATAGAGAAAGGGGTGTGGGAGTGTTCCTAGGGATAAGAGGAGAGATTTGTGGATTGGTGATAGATTTTGACTCATATTCTAATGGAGATTATCAAACCTGTATATTGTAACCTCTAATCATAATTGAAGCCCACATGAATACAGTTCAATATTTTTCATATTATATTTTCAATGCTCATGTGATGAGTTTTATTATAAATTTGTACCAAAGTTTAACATTCACTTATATATGATACTCGTGATGTGCCTCAACATTCATATCATGGACATCAATATTCATGTGTATCATAATCCTAATATGCATGGACGGTACTCAAGTGATATTCTTGAGGCTGAAATTTGTGTTTCATATGATACAATGAAAGGAAGGAGGTAATATTGTTTCATTTTTTTATTTAATAATATTTGTAGTCATGATTATAAATTTATTTTTATAATTTATTAGAGTTTTTAATTTATTATATTTTTTAATATATCATATTATTGTAGATATTCCTCTTTATTTCCATTGTATTCGTAGGCCACTGCATCTTATGATCAACGATCCAAAAGCAGTAACATTTCGGAGATAGCCTATCATGTTTCACCTACTTCAAGGGAGGCGGGGAGGTAAAATGTTATTTTTGTATATTTTTTGTAGTTATATTGTGGAATTATTTTTAAAATTTGTTTGATATTTTTAAGTTATTGGAATTTTTATTTAACTTATAATTTCATATCCTTTTTAGTGTCAGTGTTATCAGATCATCGTACATCTTGTGATCAGTGATATAGAAGTGGTGACATTTTCAAGGTGGTCTATCATGATTCCCTTGCTTAAAGTGAGGCAAGAATTTAAAATGTTAATTATTTATATATTACTTGTAGTCATATTCATAAATTATTTGTAGAAGTTTAATATTTTAAAATTATTGTATAATCACATATCTTCGTCTTTCGTGCTAATGTCTTCTAAGAAACCTCATAAATCTGATGCTCGTCAATTAAAATGATAGGGGACCTGTCATCACCAATCCGGCACTATGATAATTCTTCACCGGGAACTCCTCGTGCTATGATTATTTACTAATGCACAGCCTTTAGTTTGGTGGATGTAATCTGGAAACAAAACAACAACATAACACAAGAATACCATCGACTATGATAAGACGGAATGATGACAAATCTAAAATATCAAAGTAAATAATAATATTAACATGAAATTGTTACAATCTCGCCCATGAGGTGCTTCAAGTGTTATTGACTTCACTTGCCTTTCACCAAGACTATGGGAGAAACTTTACAATTACACCTCTTAATGGCTTCTTCAACACACATTTAAACTGATGGCTTCCTTCGCACACTTCCTACAATATTTCTCACTACTTCTTTTTATGCTAAATGAGGGGGGTAGCCTCTCTATTTATAGAACTTCCAGGCTTATCCATCTTATCTCTAAGATAGGATAAGAAATCCACTCTGACGAATCATATTCCATACCTTAACTCTTATCTGTACATGTAAGTTTATCTTCTAAGATAAGATAAACCTTATCATTTTACATGGGTTCCACATTTTTAGACTTTTTACAAATAAAATACACAAAATATTTATGACCTCACTCCTTGTCCTTATTAAGTTATAATATTTCTAATTCCTAATCACGTAGACCCTACTTCTCTAATTACCCAAACTTTGACATTTTAACATTACCGGACCACTTACGACAAATATTTACTTTTTACCACATTCCTATTGTACTTTGACTGTTACTGTACTCCACATTATTGGCGGCACCGTACTGACGGTGCCGTTATCTTCTATCAGATGCTACTACTAATTATACTTAACAACATCATATTCCTAATACATACATTAATGAAATAGAAATTACGGAGGAAAATTTTAGTGTCGACATCTTCCCCCTTCCTAGCTTCTACTCCGTCCTCGGAGTAGACTGTTCTGGTGCTTGGAAAATCTTCAACTTGTCGTGGTCGACCCATTTCGTAATGGGAGTGCCATCCAATTCCTCCAGT
Organism: Taxus chinensis; assembly: GCA_019776745.2. Taxonomy (NCBI): domain Eukaryota; kingdom Viridiplantae; phylum Streptophyta; class Pinopsida; order Cupressales; family Taxaceae; genus Taxus; species Taxus chinensis. The sequence goes on along the minus strand of CM034151.1, from coordinate 252,177,426 downwards.
CAATACGTACCATTTTCATGCACAGCTGCTATTTTGTAGGGCCCCATCCATTTTGGAAGAAATTTTCTCTGTCTTCTTTTTTTGTATCTAGAATCATATACTAGAACCAAGTCATTCACATGAAATGGAGACCACCGGATCTTTTGATCAAAGTATTCCTTCTGCTTCATTTTCTTCTTATGGCTTGTATCCTTTGCTATTTCTCTCATTTCCTCCAGCAAATGAAGATGTACCAACTTTTCTTTTACTGAATCACTTTCATCCATCCTTTCATTTTTCATAACTCTCACAGTGGGAATATCAAACTCAATAGGAAGAACTAGATCAATGCCATAGGCCAACTGAAATGGGGAGTATCATGTTGCTGACTTTGATGTTGCCCTATATGCCCACAATGCTGCATGAATCGTTTTATCCCACTTATGTACCTGCAAGGCTGCATCTTTTGCTAGAATTTGGCACAATACAAAATTTGTTCGTTCCACCTGTCCATTTGTGCTTGGCTTGTATGTTGTTGTCTTCCTGTGCTTAATAGAAAACTTATTGACTAGGGCTTCTACCACCTCATTAATGAAGTGGCTTCCTTGATCTGTTACAATTTCTAATGGACAACCAAATCTGGTGACAATGCGTTCATATATGAACCTTGCCACTTCATCCATGGAAGTTGTTTTCAATGCCCTAGCTTCAACCCACTTGGTTAAATAATCTGTGGCAACTACAATATACTTATTTTGGCATGAGGTAGTTGGAAGTGGACCTACAATGTCTATTCCCCACTTTTCAAAAGGATCAAGTGGAAGAATAGGGCATAATGGAGCTGATGAAGTCTTGCGGTTACCATGTGTTTGACAAATATCACATGTCTTACAATAATTATAACAATCTTTAAAAAGAGTGGGCCAGTGATAACCTACATCCAAGATCCTTCTTGTTGTAAGTTGTCCAGAGAAGTGCCCTCCACATGTACCATTGTGGAATTCTTCTAGTAGTTCCTTCCCTTGATCATGTCCAACTGCCCTCTTGTACTGTCCATCAGGTCCTATTCGAAATAATACTCCATGCAGAATAGAATATGGACGACTGGCTTGAGTAATCTTGCTCTTAGTCTTTGCATTGGCACCATCAGGAAACTTGAATTCATTCAGATAATTCCAAATATCTATGTATTCACTAGGGATTGTGTCAAGGGATAACAATGCTACATCGGGGAAATCATCATCATCACAAGATGATCCTAAACCATCATAGGCTCGAGAGAGTGCATCTGCATTGACATGCTTCTTTCTTAGCCTATCTATAATATCAAATTCAAATTCTTGTAGCAAAATTATCCATCTTGCTATCCTCCCTGATGGGTTAGGCTTATTTATAATATATTTTAGAGCCTGATGATCTGTTACAACTAGAAATTTTTGCCCTAGCAAGTAATTTCTAAACTTCTTTACAGCAAAAATGATAGCCAGAGCCTCTTTTTCAGTTACAGTATAATTTACCTTAGCACCGCTCATTTGTCTGCTCCCAAAGTAAATTGGATGTTCATTCCCATTTTCATCCTTTTGGCTCAAAGTACTTCCTAGTGCTGCATCTAAGGCATCAGTGTACACAATGAATGGCTTGCTCCATTCTGGATTCTTCAAAACAGGTGAAGACACCAGGGCTTCCTTCAGTTGTCCAAAAGCTTCATGTGCCTTATTTCCTGGTTCATAAGTAACATCCTTCTTCAAGAACTAGGTTACTGGCTGTGTAATCTTTGAGAAATTCTTGATGAACCTTCTATAGTAACCCACATGGCCTAAAAATGATCTCAACTTACTTCTATTCATAGGAAATGGTAAATCTTTGATTTTTGAAACTTTATCAGGATCAGTACCAATACCATCTCTGGATACAACATGCCCTAACAAAACGCCTTTAGAACATCCAAAGACACACTTTGTAGGGTTTAGTGAGGCTTGTGCTTCATCTAACCTTTGAAATGTTGTCTCCATCTAGTGCAAGTGGTCCAACTTGCTCCCATAGATGCAAAAATCATCGAGAAATACTCTGATGAAGGTCCCAATGTAGGGTTCGAACACCCTATTCATCAAACACTGGAATGTTGCTGGAGCATTACACAACCCAAAAGGCATAACTCTATAAGCAAACATTCCCCAAGGAGTGGTGAACATGGTCTTTAGTTGATATTTCTCTGTTATACGAACTTGGTTGTAGCCGCTATATCCATCAGTAAAACTATAGCACTCCTGGCCAGCTACTTCGTCCAAGATCTGATCTGAAAATGGAAGAGGGTAATGATCCTTCTTTGTTGCCTTATTGAGCTTCCTGTAATCAACACAAATGCATAGCTTCCCATTCTTTTTTATTGAGATCACAATGGGAGAAACCCATTCTGAATTCTCCACAGCAAATATGAATCCTGCATCAAGCAACTTATCTATTTCTTCTTTTACAGTCTTGGAAAAATTAGGATTCATTCTATATGGCATTTGCTTTATGGGCTTAGCACCATCTACCAGCTCAATAGAATGTTCTACCCAACTTACTTGACGGAGTTCTGTCATCACCAATCCGGCACTATGATAATTCTTCACCGGGAACTCCTCGTGCTATGATTATTTACTAATGCACAGCCTTTAGTTTGGTGGATGTAATCTGGAAGCAAAACAACAACCGAACACAAGAATACCATTGACTATGATAAGACAAAATGACGACAAATCTGAAATATCAAAACAAATTATAATATTAACATGAAACTGTTACAATCTCACCCATGAGATACTTCAACAAGACTATGGGAGAAACTTTACAATTACACCTCTTGATGGCTTCTTCAACACACCTTTAACTGATGGCTTCCTTCGCACACTTCCTACAATATTTCTCACTACTTCTTTCTATGCTAAATGAGGGGGGTGGCCTCTCTATTTATAGAACTTCCAGGCTTATCCATCCTATCTCTAAGATAGGATAAGAAATCCACTCTGACGAATCATATTCCATACATTAACTCTTATCTGTACATGTAAGCTTATCTGTTAAGATAAGATAAACCTTATCATTTTACATGGGTTCCACATTTTTGGAATTTTTACAAATAAAATACAAAAAATATTTATGACCTCACTCCTTGTCCTTATTACCAATATAATATTTCTAATTCCTAATCATGTAGACCCTACTTCTCTAATTACCCAAACTTTGACATTTTAACATTACCGGACCACTTACGACAAATATTTACTTTTTACAACATTCCTATTGTACTTTGACTGTTACCGTACTCCACATTATTGGCGGCACCGTACTGACGGCGCCGTTATCTTCTATCGGACGCTACTACTAATTACACTTTACAACATCCTATTCCTAATACATATATTAATGAAATGGAAATTTTGGAGGAAAATTTTAGTGTCGACATCTTCCCCCTTCCTAGCTTCTACTCCGTCCTCGGAGTAGACTATTCTGGTGCTTGGAAAATCTTCAACTTGTCGTGGTTGACCCATTTCGTAATGGGAGTGCCATCCAATTCCTCCAGTCGGTACGTACCATTTTCATGCACAGCTGCTATTTTGTAGGGCCCCATCCATTTTGGAAGAAATTTTCTCTGTCTTCTTTTTTTGTATCTGGAATCATATACTAGAACCAAGTCATTTACTTGAAATGGAGACCACCGGATCTTTTGATCAAAGTACTCCTTCTGCTTCATTTTCTTCTTATGGCTTGTATCCTTTGCTATTTCCCTCATTTCCTCTAGCAAATGAAGATGTACCAACCTTTCTTTTACTGAATCACTTTCATCCATCCTTTCATTTTTCATAACTCTCACAGTGGGAATATCAAACTCAATAGGAAGAACTGGATCAATGCCATAGGCCAACTGAAATGGGGAGTATCCTGTTGCTGACTTTGATATTGCCCTATATGCCCACAATGTTGCATGAATCCTTTTATCCCATTTATGTACCTGTAAGGCTGCATCTTTTGCTAGAATTTGACACAGCACAAAATTTGTTCGTTCCACCTGTCCATTTGTGCTTGGCTTGTATGTTGTTGTCTTCCTGTGCTTGATAGAAAACTTATTGACTAGGGCTTCTACCACCTCATTAATGAAGTGGCTTCCTTGATCTGTTACAATTTCTAATGGACAACCAAATCTGGTGACAATGTGTTCATATATGAACCTTGCCACTTCATCCATGGAAGCTGCTTTCAATGGCCTAGCTTCAACCCACTTGGTTAAATAATCTGTGGCAACTACAATATACTTATTTTGACGTGATGTAGTTGGAAGTGGACCTACAATGTCTATTCCCCATTTTTCAAAGGGACCAAGGGGAAGAATAGGACATAATGGAGCTGATGAAGTCTTACGGTTACCATGTGTTTGACAAATATCACATGTCTTACAATAATTATAACAGTCTTTAGAAAGAGTGGGCCAGTGATAACCTGCATCCAAGATCCTTCTTGCTGTAAGTTGTCCAGAGAAGTGCCCTCCACATGTACCATTGTGGAATTCTTGTAGAAGCTCTTTTCCTTGATCACGTCCAACTGCCCTCTTGTACTGTCCATCAGGTCCTATTCAAAATAATGCTCCATGCAAAATAGAGTATGGACGACTGGCTTGAGTAATCTTTCTCTTAGTCTTTGCATTCGCACCATCAGGAAACTTGAATTCATTCAGATAATTCCAAATATCTATGTATTCACTAGGGATTGTGTCAAGGGAGAACAATGCTGCATCGGGAAAATCATCATCATCACAAGATGATCCTAAACCATCATAGGCTCGAGAGAGTGCATCTGCATTGACATGCTTCTTTCCTGGCCTATCTATAATATCAAATTCAAATTCTTATAGCAAAATTATCCATCTTGCTATCCTTCCTGATGGGTTAGGCTTATTGACAATATATTTCAGAGCCTGATGATCCGTTACAACTATAAATTTCTGCCCTAGCAAGTAATTTCTAAACTTCTTTACAGCAAAAATGATAGCCAAAGCCTCTTTTTCAGTTACAGTATAGTTTACCTCAGCACTGCTCATTTGTCTGCTCCCAAAGTAAATTGGATGTTCATTCCCATTTTCATCCTTTTGGCTCAAAGTACTACCTAGTGCTGCATCTGAGGCATCAGTGTACACAATGAATGGCTTGCTCCAATCTGGATTCTTCAAAACAGGTGAAGACACCAGGGCTTCCTTCAGTTGTCTAAAAGCTTCATGCGCCTTGTTTCCTGGTTCATAAGTAACATCCTTCTTCAAGAACTGGGTTAGTGGCTGTGCAATCTTTGAGAAATTCTTGATGAACCTTCTATAGTAACCCACATGGCCTAAAAATGATCTCAACTTACTTCTATTCATAGGAAATGGTAAATCTTTGATTTTTGAAACTTTATCAGGATCAGTACCAATACCATCTCTGGATACAACATGCCCTAACAAAACGCCTTTAGAACATCCAAAGACACACTTTGTAGGGTTTAGTGAGGCTTGTGCTTCATCTAACCTTTGAAATGTTGTCTCCATCTAGTGCAAGTGGTCCAACTTGCTCCCATAGATGCAAAAATCATCCAGAAATACTCTGATGAAGGTCCCAATGTAGGGTTCGAACACCCTATTCATCAAACACTGGAATGTTGCTGGAGCATTACACAACCCAAAAGGCATAACTCTATAAGCAAACGTTCTCCAAGGAGTGGTGAACGTGGTCTTCAGCTGATCTTTCTCTGCTATACGAACTTGGTTGTAGCCGCTATATCCATCAGCAAAACTATAGCACTCCTGGCCAGCTACTTCGTCCAAGATCTGATCTGAAAATGGAAGAGGGTAATGATCCTTCTTTGTTGCCTTATTGAGCTTCTTATAATCAACACAAAAGCGTAGCTTCCCATTCTTTTTTATTGAGATCACAATGGGAGAAACCCATTCTGAATTCTCCACAGCAAATATGAATCCTGCATCAAGCAACTTATCTATTTCTTCTTTTACAGTCTTGGAAAAATTAGGATTCATTCTATATGGCATTTGCTTTATGGGCTTAGCACCATCTACCAGCTCAATACAATGTTCTACCCAACTTACTTGGCGGAGTTCCTTGTAATCAAAAGTGAATAGGTGTATGTACCTTCGAAAGAGCTGGAGGTAGGATTCCTTCTCACTCTCCATCACAGCATCACCAATCTTTATTTGTTGGAGACGATCATCAACTTCTTCTTCAGATAATTTTATGGGGTCATGAGTTGGTGTGACTGGCAGGATATCCATGACTGAAACATCCACCTCACTTTCTTCATCTTCAGTGTCCACTTCACTGGTACTAGAGTAATCAGAGGATGTCCAATCATCAGTTTCATCACTTGAATCCACAGGTTCTACTTTATGATGTTGAGGGATCACGTTTATCTTCACCCTCTCTCTACCACGTCCAAGTGTCATGAAACCTTCATTCCAGTAGTTTCTTGCATGAACTCTCCTTAGCCATGGTCTTCCCAGCAGCATTGGGTACGCAACAGTACCATTTTTCATCACCTGAAAGTCTACCACACATACCACACCTATAACAGATATTGCCACATTTGAAATTACACCTTCTGGTTTAGTTTTTCCCTTATTTAATGACCTTAACATAAGTGTTGAAGGGCGATCAATTTTTAACCCCAACATATTCATTACAGACTCAGTCATTACATTAACTGCAGGACCTCCATCAACTAAGACATCATGAATTGAAATACCATTACATAATACCTCAGCTTGTGGAGCATAGGGATCTGCCTCTGCCTCCAAAACAGGGACCTCAACCTCCTTCCTTCTTCGAGCATTGAGTCCACCTCGCAACTCCCGCCTCTTCTCAGAGGACATAGCCAAGAGTTGACCATATGTAATATTTGCAGGCCTTTTGGATAGATCTTCCAAGATGGAGTATGGTCCTTGCCCCTATGAAATCAGAAAATCCTGCACACCCAACTTTCTTCTCCTATGTTTCTTACTAGTTTTCTTCTTTCATTTTCTTAGGATCATTTCCATCTTGATTATCTTTTTCTTTCTTTTTTTTTGTTACAAACACATCTACTTCATTTATTTCTGCTCTTATCTACTACATCAAAAGAATTCACAGGTGCTTTTCCTTTATCATTATCTCCCTTACCAGATGTAGAAGCTCTATCTGGACAATTATACTTATAATGACCCTTTTTATAACAACCATAACAAACAACTTCAGAAATATTTCTCTTTGGACCTCTATCTCCTCCCTGAGAACTAAATTCCTTTCCTTGAAGAAGATTAATAGTTAACTGACCCATCTTTTTGAGCAGATCTTCGATACTCAGTAGATGTATTAGGAGAAATATTTGTGCTCACCGGGAGTGGTTGTGGATTCAGGACCAAAGGTGCTGGTGTAGGCTCTACTTTAGCAACAATTTCTTTGGGCTCCTCTTCCATGCTTTCTTCTTGCCTTCTTGCAATCTCCTTTGCTTGTTCAATGGTGGCTGGGCGGTCATACTTCACTCGTTGTCTAATCTCTGGCTTCATCCCAAGAATGAAGTGCTTACAGAGGAGATTATCCACACCATTCATCAACCCATCCGCTAGTCCTTCCTTCCGGATCTGGGCATCGAGCTTCCTCCTTAGCTCTAGAACACGAGCATGATAATCCCTTATCTTCTCCTTCTCTCCTTGGGATAGCTTTGTGATCTCGATCATGAGATCTGCATATTTCTGTTGTTCACCAAATTCTTCAAGAAAACTTTCAGTTAATAAATCCCATGAATTTTTCACATTATCACCTAGTGTTTCAAACCACCTAAGTGCTGAACCATCCAAAAAGGTAGGAAAAAATTCAGTCCATTGTTCCCTTCTTATAAGGCCATTACAAATACAAGATCGTTTAAACTCTTGAATGAAAGAAGAAGCATCTTCATTAGATTGAGCTGAAAAAACAGGAATCTTTCCCCATTTTCAAAAGTAACCCACCGTGAAATACCAACCCACAAGTACAATTAACAAGACTTATGTGCACAAATAATTGGAATCACTATACTAGAAAGTGACTTTACACCTTTCTAACAGTAAAATAGAAATGACCACGGTAAACTATGGTAAAACTTGACTTACTACGGTAAAAACTGACTTTACTATGGTAAACACTATTCACAGTAAAAAGTGAAGTTACTGCGGGTAAATACTATTCACGGTAAAAAGTGACTTTACTGGCGGTAATTACTATTCCCAGCAAAAAGGACTTTACCAGGGTAATTACTATTCATGGCAAAAATGACTTTAACCATGGTAACTACTATTCACGGTAAAAATGACTTTACCATGGTAACTACTATGCACAGTAAAAACAAGGTTACCCTCCAATTAATTTTTGCCTAAGTGGGAATATCTCTCCAGAAAATCCACCAACGAGGAATGGTCCCGGCAACGGAACCAAAATGTCATCACCAATCCGGCACTATGATAATTCTTCACCGGGAACTCCTCGTGCTATGATTATTTACTAATGCACAGCCTTTAGTTTGGTGGATGTAATCTGGAAGCAAAACAACAACCGAACACAAGAATACCATTGACTATGATAAGACAATATGACGACAAATCTGAAATATCAAAACAAATTATAATATTAACATGAAACTGTTACAATCTCACCCATGAGATACTTCAACAAGACTATGGGAGAAACTTTACAATTACACCTCTTGATGGCTTCTTCAACACACCTTTAACTGATGGCTTCCTTCGCACACTTCCTACAATATTTCTCACTACTTCTTTCTATGCTAAATGAGGAGGGTGGCCTCTCTATTTATAGAACTTCCAGGCTTATCCATCCTATCTCTAAGATAGGATAAGAAATCCACTCTGACGAATCATATTCCATACCTTAACTCTTATCTGTACATGTAAGCTTATCTGTTAAGATAAGATAAACCTTATCATTTTACATGGGTTCCACATTTTTGGAATTTTTACAAATAAAATACACAAAATATTTATGACCTCACTCCTTGTCCTTATTACCAATATAATATTTCTAATTCCTAATCATGTAGACCCTACTTCTCTAACCTTACCCCAAACTTTGACATTTTAACATTACCGGACCACTTACGACAAATATTTACTTTTTACAACATTCCTATTGTACTTTGACTGTTACCGTACTCCACATTATTGGCGGCACCGTACTGACGGCGCCGTTATCTTCTATCGGACGCTACTACTAATTACACTTAACACATCACACTTACTAATTTCATAATTAAGGAACATACCATATTCCTAATACATATATTAATGAAATGGAAATTTTGGAGGAAAATTTTAGTGTCGACAGTTCCTTGTAATCAAAAGTGAATAGGTGTATGTACCTTCGAAAGAGCTGGAGGTAGGATTCCTTCTCACTCTCCATCACAGCATCACCAATCTTTATTTGTTGGAGACGATCATAAACTTCTTTTTTAGATAATTTTATGGGGTCATGAGTTGGTGTGACTGGAAGGATATCCATGACTGAAACATCAACCTCACTTTCTTCATCTTCAATGTCCACTTCACTGGTACTAGAGTAATCAGAGGATGTCCAATCATCAGTTTCATCACTTGAATCCACAGGTTCTGCCTTATGATGTCGAGGGATCACATTTATCTTCACCCTCTCTCTACCACGTCCAAGTGTCATGAAACCTTCATTCCAGTAGTTTCTTGCATGAACTCTCCTTAGCCATGGTGTTCCCAGCAGCATTTGGTACGCAACAGTACCATTTTTCATCACCTGAAAGTCTACCACACATACAACACCCATAACAGATATTGCCACATTTGAAACTACACCTTCTGGTTTAGTTTTTCCCTTATTTAATGACCTTAACATAAGTGTTAAAGGGCGATCAATTTTTAAACCCAACATATTCATTACAGACTCGGTCATTACATTAACTGCAGCACCTCCATCAACTAAGACATCATGAATTGAAATACCATTACATAATACCTCAGCTTGTGGAGCATAGGGATCTGCCTCTGCCTCCAAAACAGGGACCTCAACCTCCTTCATTCTTCGAGCATTGAGTCCACCTCGCAACTCCCGCCTCTTCTCAGAAGACATAGCCAAGAGTTGACCATATGTAATATTTGCAGGCCTTTTGGACAGATCTTCCAAGATGGAGTATGGTCCTTGCCCCTGTGAAATCAGAAAATCCTGCACACCCAACTTTCTTCTCCTATGTTTCTTACTAGTTTCTTCTTTCATCTTCTTAGGATCATTTCCATCTTGATTATCTTTTTCTTTCTTTCTTTTTGTTACAAACACATCTACTTCATTATTTATGCTCTTATCTACTACATCAAAAGAATTCACAGGTGCTTTTCCTTTATCATTATCTCCTTTACCAGATGTAGAAGCTCTATCTAGACAATTATACTTATAATGACCCTTTTTATAACAACCATAACAAACAACTTCAAAAATATTTCTTTTTGGACCTCTATCTCCTCCCTGAGAACTAAATTCCTTTCCTTAAAGAAGATTAATAGTTAACTGACCCATCTTTTAGAGTAGATCTTCATACTCAGTAGATGTACTGGGAGAAATATTTGTGCTCACCGGGAGTGGTTATGGATTCTGGACCAAAGGTGTTGGTGTAGGCTCTACTTTAGCAACAATTTCTTTGGGCTCCTCTTCCATGCTTTCTTCTTGCCTTCTTGCAATCTCCTTTGCTTGTTCAATGGTAGCTGGGCGGTCATACTTCACTCGTTGTCTGATCTCTGGCTTCATCCCAAGAATGAAGTGCTTACAGAGGAGATTATCCACGCCATTCATCAACCCATCCGCTAATCCTTCATTTCGGATCTGGGCATCGAGCTTCCTCCTTAGCTCTAGAACATGAGCATGATAATCCCTTATCTTCTCCTTCTCTCCTTGGGTTAGCTTTGTGATATCGATCATGAGATCTGCATATCTCTGTTGTTCACCAAATTCTTCAAGAAAACTTTCAGTTAATAAATCCCATGAGTTTTTCACATTATCACCTAGTGTTTCAAACCACATAAGTGCTGAACCATCCAAAAAGATAGGAAAAAATTCAGTCCATTGTTCCCTTCTTATGAGGCCATTACAAATACAAGATCGTTTAAACTCTTGAATGAAAGAAGAAGCATCTTCATTAGATTGAGCTGAAAAAATAGGAATCTTTCCCATTTTCAAAAGTAACCACCGTGAAATACCAACCCACAAGTACAATCAACAAGACTTATGTGCACCAATAATTGGAATCACTATACTAGAAAGTGACTTTACACCTTTCTACAGTAAAATAGAAATGACCACGGTAAACTATGGTAAAACTTGACTTACTGCGGTAAAAACTGACTTTACTATGGTAAACACTATTCACGGTAAAAAGTGAAGTTACTACGGTAAATACTATTCACGGTAAAAAGTGAAGTTACTGCGGTAAATATTATTCACGGTAAAAAGTGACTTTACTGTGGTAACTACTATTCATGGCAAAAATGACTTTACCATGGTAACTACTATGCACAGTAAAAACAAGGTTACCCTCCAATTGATTTTTTGACTAAGTGGGAATATCTCTCCAGAAAATCCACCAACGAGGAATGGTCTCGACAACGGAACCAAAATGTTATCACCAATCCGGCACTATGATAATTCTTCACCGGGAACTCCTCGTGCTATGATTATTTACTAATGCACAGCCTTTAGTTTGGTGGATGTAATCTGGAAACAAAACAACAACATAACACAAGAATACCATCGACTATGATAAGACGGAATGATGAAAAATCTGAAATATCAAAGTAAATAATAATATTAACATGAAATTGTTACAATCTCACCCATGAGGTGCTTCAAGTGTTATTGACTTCACTTGCCTTTCACCAAGACTATGGGAGAAACTTTACAATTACACCTCTTAATGGCTTCTTTCAACACACCTTTAAATTGATGGCTTCCTTCGCACACTTCCTACAATATTTCTCACTACTTCTTTTTATGCTAAATGAGGGGGGTAGCCTCTCTATTTATAGAACTTCCAGGCTTATCCATCTTATCTCTAAGATAGGATAAGAAATCCACTCTGATGAATCATATTTCATACCTTAACTCTTATCTGTACATGTAAGCTTATCTTCTAAGATAAGATATACCTTATCATTTTACATGGGTTCCACATTTTTAGACTTTTTACAAATAAAATACACAAAATATTTATGACCTCACTCCTTGTCCTTATTACCAATATAATATTTCTAATTCCTAATCACGTAGACCCTACTTCTCTAATTACCCAAACTTTGACATTTTAACATTACTGGACCACTTACGACAAATATTTACTTTTTACAACATTCCTATTGTACTTTGACTGTTACTGTACTCCACATTATTGGCGGCACCGTACTGACGGCGCCGTTATCTTCTATCAGACGCTACTACTAATTATACTTAACAACATCATATTCCTAATACATACATTAATGAAATAGAAATTACGGAGGAAAATTTTAGTGTCGACAGACCACCGCCTCAAATTTTAAGGTGTTTCTTGCATCACTAAGGGGGGTACAGAATCTCTACCTAATTCTAAGGACCACTCATCTCGTATAACATCATGAACAAGTGCAAGTATCGAATATGGGAATTTTGCATGTGAAATTGTATATGTACCATGACATGAAAATATTACAAGATGTTCATGGCAAGTAAGTATTAGTTTACATTTTATTTTAAATTAATTATACTTTTGTATATTATGAAATTAGCTAAAATTTTAAATTATTTTAAATTTATTATTTTCATTTAGGTACTTCAAATAAAGATTTATTATGCAAGAAAAAGTACTATTTACTATACATTCCACTTCAAATAAAAATTACAAGCAATTAAACATAAGAAATTGTTTATTTTATATTTAAAAAGAGTTTAGTAGTGCCTACTATGATGTGGGCATTATTGAAAAAATTACAATAGAGGGCTTAGGAAGATGAGACTGCGTATCTTGGTATGATAGTGAAATAAATTAAAAGGATACTTTATATATTGTTTATATTAATTTATGACCAATTTGATGTGAAGGAAAATTACATGGGTAATACGCATCAGGAGAGATTAGCACAGGGACCTCTCAGCATGAATGTATCTTCATGGAAAATATAATGTGAAAAGTTTCTCAAACAAGACACAGAACGGGCTTATGGTAATTTGGAAAAATAATGTTATAAAAAAATTTATAATGTGTTTTCTTCAAATTCATATATTCAAAGTTTTTCATATTTATTAATATAGGGGTCCAAAGTATCTATGACAAATCCCACCAAGCCAAAATGATTCATGGGAATTTGGTGAGTCATCATTTGTGAAAAATAAGCATAAATGAGATTGTTTGCAAATTTGTAAGCTTATTTCAACAATGTAACGTTTATTAATTCATATCTCAATTATATTTATAACTTTAAATCATTTTTAAAGGAGAAGATGTATGAGTTCAATGTCATTAAACAAGTTGTTAGAGTAGGTATTTACCTTAGCTCATGTTCACCTAGGTACTTTATTTAGCTTTATTGTATTTATCCTCACCCACTTATGTGTGTGGATATTTCTTTTATCTTATTTAGATATTATTATCTAGTTGTTAGGTATAGTTCTTTCCTTGATCTATGGTATTGACTAGTTCTTTCCTTGATCTATGGTATTAACTAGATCCTTGATGTTTAGTTATCTCCTAAATCTATGGTCTTGACTAGTTCTTTGATGACTAGTTATTTCCTTGATTTATGGCTTGATCTACGACCTTGACTGGTTCTTATATTGTTATTCCTTGCCTATTTAAGCAAGGCCCATTCTCAATGTATTGTATTGAGTTCCATAATAATATATGATATTGCTGCTCATTTGTTTGCAAAGGTTTTATGTAAAGCTATTATGGCGAATTGCTTTCATCGTATTGAGCGTGGTGTTTGATTAACATATGTGTTCTTGGCTTGGTACGATCTGGTTATCGTTCCTTTCATGGTATCAGAGTAGGAGATTGTTGTTGACATCCGTCTATAAGTTTTATTTTGCAAATAAATTCATTGTATATTCATATATTTAGGATTTGGTCATATTTTGTTGTTGTGTGCATTTTTATGTAAAATGGAGGCTTCCATTGGATCCGGAAGGCGGGAAAACCCTAATATTGATTGTAAACTCGACCATTTCTAGAGGCAGTCATTTTTCTGGGTTTTTTGCATTGTTGCAGGGAAGCACACTGGTCTACCTCGGGATCTGTGCCACAAAAAAAACGTGGGATTATTTTTCAGGTCTGTTGGATTTCTCAAGATCAGCACGGGGCAATTTTTTGTTGCGGCGTATCTATCTGTGCAAACACCCATTAAAATCCTTAGCCCTTGGACATATGGTATGGTCATATGAGGGCTTAAAACTTGTGATAGGTGCTTAACTTCAGCCCCCTTTAATTTTATTTGTGTGGTGAAGGCAACAACAATTTATTTTGTTTCAGTGGCAACTAAAATAAATAACAGACCAAAATATTAAAAAGCTTGTATCTTTTGATCAATAACTCAGCTTTGAGTGTCATTTTTTGCAAAAGTGATTACTTTTTCATGCTCATTCCATTCAAATTATTTATTTTGAGACTTGAACTATAATTATAAAGTGTCAAATATGGAGGAGTGTTGTAATCAATTGTGGATGCAATTTCAATTGAGCCCGACGTCCTAAATTTTTGGGAGTTGCAGTTTGTACCTATCATGGATTCTAAAAATGATATGCTTTTCTCTGAAAGATGTGGAATTCAAGAGGATATTGTACAATTTGTGGAAGAAAATAGATCACTCAAGAAGCGAAGTTCTCTTCTACAATCACTCATTCACAATAAGGATACAATAATACACTTCTTGCAGAATAAACTTGTTAGCCTACAGCATCACCATCATATTGTGGACAACCATATCCATGCTCCTAGTCCACTTGCAGTTGTTACTCTTGTACCCACTGACATTGATCTGCTAATCTTTGAGCCTGAACCTGCTTTTGATGCTTCTAAACCTGTGAGGCTTGTTACTGCATGCTCTTCCACATCTGTGCCTATTAGAGTACCACATGTTGTGTATCCTACTTCTACTCAGCTGCATGGATTTTTAAGAAGCATACCACTACATTCAGTTCTTGCATACTCCGTTCTATGGGTATCACTAGAGGAGTCATTGGTAGACATTCACAGGGTATTGTTTCCTCTATTCCACATGTTAAGTGGAATTCTCATCATGACATTGGTTTTCGAGCAGATACTTCATTGGGATCACACATTGACATCCTTTTTTTGTTCGCTTGACTCTTTCTAAGGATCATGAGCAACACATGAGTTTTGTACCTTCACTCAGGATTGAGAAACCTGAGATTTCAGCTGTCAGACATGATCAACCTGACACACATTCTGATGTTCTTTTGCATGCACCAATTGTGTATTTTTCACCAAGTCATATTCAGGCATCTTATTCATCCATCCGTGTTGATTTGGGGTGGATATCTGATCACTCATGGGGGCGACATAGGCATTCGTTGAGAGGACTCTACAGGCATGGCTCCTCCACCATTAGGCCTATTGCTCCACTTTCTATACCTTCTGCATTGTGATGCTTCTTGTTTTGAACATTTTTCTTTAGCAGGTGTAGTGTATCTCTCTTATTTGTTGAGAGATTTTGTATCTGTATTTTTGACACTTTTGGCATGTTGACAGTATCTCTTATGGGGGATCTATTTTGGTGAAGTTCAGTGTTATTTTGTTAGTGTTTGAGTAGTTGATTTTGGGAAACTCATACAGATTTGTAGCGTCACTCCACCCATTTAGTAGTATGAGAGGGTGTGGTGTTGATCCTGCTTCTTTGGGTTTCATGTCCTTTCCTTGTTACCTTGGCTTTTCTTGGATCGTGACACTCTGGAGTTTGTGTCCTTGCCTTGTTGCTTTGGTTATTGTTCTTGGATCGTGGCACACCTATTTTCAGCAATTGATCAAATTATGTTTGGTGTTTTTTTTACACTTTCAACATCACTCTGTTGACAATCTCTTTGTATGGAGCTATTCTGGTGAAACCCAGTGTTAGTTGTTTTTTAGTTTTGTGATCAAGCAGTAGATTTAAACTACAGTGCACACCAAACTTCTTCAGCATTATACAATTTTTTTGAGTTGAGCTTCTTAGGATGACTTGGAGCAGATTTTTACTCTCTTTACTTTGTTGTTACTGGTTTTGGGTACCTTACGGTGTCCATTTTTCTCAGTTATTGTACATGAGTACCTCATCAGGCCTAGTTGTCGGGACTCATACTTTAGACATGCCACTTCTATTTTGGCCCCTAGCTTCACTTGAGGGGGGTGTCAGAGTAGGTATTTACCTTAGCTCATGTTCACCTAGGTACTTTATTTACCTTTATTGTATTTATCCTCACCCACTTATGTGTGTGGATATTTTTTTATCTTATTTAGATATTAAGATATATTATCTAGTTGTTAGGTATAGTTCTTTCCTTGATCTATTGTATTGACTAGTTCTTTCCTTGATCTATGGTATTGACTAGATCTTTGATGTCTAGTTCTCTCATAAATCTATGGTCTTGACTAGTTCTTTGATGACTAGTTATTTCCTTGATTTATGGCTTGATCTACGACCTTGACTGGTTCTTAGATTGTTATTCCTTGTCTATTTAAGCAAGGCCCATTCTCAATGTATTGCATTGAGTTCCATAAAAATATATGATATTACTACTCATTTGTTTGACAAGGTTTTATGTAAAGCTATTCTGGTGAATTGCTTTCATCTTATTGATCGAGGTGTTTGATTAACATCTGTGTTCTTGGCTTGGTATGATCTGGTTATCGTTCCTTTCACAAGTGTGGGCACATCTCAAATCCATTGGATGGAATGTCAATGAATGGGCGCATTCTCATGGTTTTGTGTTGGTAAGACGTTGTTATTCTTAAAAAATTATTAAAATCAAGTAAGTGAAATTTTTGAATTTCAAATATTTAATTCACAGAATTTGAAATTTTATTAAAATTATTAAATGATGTTATTGTATGTGAGTAAACTTTCACTTGTAGTTGATGGACCTGAGTTTAGAGAGGGTATTGATGATAATGATCCTAACTATGACTATAACAACATATCATTGCAGGGAATGGAGCATATTTTAGACAACACGGCATATGATAATATATATTACCATGATGATGATAATGAGCTCTTTGATGATGAGGAGGAGGAGGAGGAGGAGGAGGAGGAGGAGGAGGAGGAGGAGGAGTAGTTGATTATTCAACTAGTTCATACTAGTAATTATTTATATATTTGTAAATCAAATACATATTATTGTATCGTAAAGGAGAAATTAACTGTTTTATCATATTCATGAGTACATTGCTATCTTTTTTATCAACTCTCCTAAAACATGATTTTATGTTTGAAAATTGGCATATGTTATTTTATTAATGTTAAGTTCATAAGAAATATGTAAAAAATTGATGTACTATATTTTATTTTAGAATTGTAATTTACATTTAATTTTTTTATGTTTTAATCCTCATTCATTTGTGTAAATTTTACTATGATATTGTTAATTGTGTTTGTTAGAGTGGTATTCAATATAATTTTTACATGCAAAAACTTTATTTTACATTTACAAACATTGAAAAACTTTGCAGGGCTTAGACCAAACATAGATTTTGTAAGAGACTGGTGCAAGAGGAAATGGTTCTGCAAGGTGCATGGTAGAACACTAACAGGGCATGGATTTCACTTCAATTTATAAGAATAATTGGATGTGAAAAAGGTGTTATATTGGGCACCATGTTTTTATGGAAAATATTCCCTTATCCTCAGCCATTGGCGACCTGGTGGGTTACAAGAGATTAAATTTCAGGAACTACCGGTTTGGATTCACCTCCTAGATCTACCCTTGGAGTTATGGGAGCCCGAGGTATTTCTAGGAATTGCAAGATCCATTGGGGTTTTATTACAGTCAATCCTACAACTAAAGATAAATCTAGGTTAGTTTTTTCCTGTCTTTGTATTAATGTTCCTTTGAGCACCAAGGTTCCTGAAAGAATCATTTTAGAATATTTGTTTGGCAGTTGGGAGCAAAGGATCTATATTGAGATAGATCTCGCCAATAATTTTTAATAAGTGTAGAATGGTAGGATATGAGATGAATAATTGTTGTGGTGGGGTTTTGACATCTCAAGAGGAAACTGAGGAAGGTTATGTTCTTCGTCTGCCTATCTCCCAGATTGATGATGAGACCAAATCTGAGGACACAGACGACATTGGTGATGCTGTGGAGGAGATTGGCAAAGAGGTTTCTGGGTGTTAGTGATGAATGGGAATGGTGTTGGTCTCGTGGTTGTTGGTTTTGGCTCCAAGGAGACTACAAAGGAAGGCTCGGGTGAATGTTTGGATGATGACTGGCTGGGTGGGTCCATTGAGCAGGTTAGGACTAATGTTAATTCAAATTCAAATTTTAAATCATGTTTTAATGTGGTAGGTATTGATTCGAATTCAAAATATGCTCCATGCCATGTGATGGTAGGTGGGAAGTGGTCAGATGGTAGCAATCCTTTAACAAACATAAGGGGGTGATTTCACGAATGTCATATTAGAAGTGCACCTCAGGTTGGATGTGGGCATGTCTCACGATGGAATTTTGGTTGGATCATCTGAATTTGAGGCTAACGGGGATGGGTGGACAACAGTCTAACCTAAGAAACTTAAATTTATGAGGATCGATCATGTTACGAGGAGCCGCACACGTGTTGCTCCCAGGCGTGGGTCTTAATGTAATTTTCTCTCTTTGTTTTGGGTTAATTCTCTTTGACCTAGACATGGGTGTAGATTACATTAGCTTTTTTTGGTTTTCTTTCCTAGTTTCTTTTTCAGTCTCTTTTGACCTTGCCCCTCGTGTTGTAAAGGGTTTTTTGATCCCTTCAAAATCAAATCATTATTACCTTATTTAAATAAATAAATAAATATAATGTAATGTAATTATTTGAAATTATTATATTGAATTTATTTATTTATTTAGAAGGGAATTTGTGTCATATTTGCACCACATTTGATTATGATAGTTGTTCGGTTGGCATCATGAATAGCCAACCCAAATCTAGCACATAAGTTACACAAATGTTTTACTAATTCTACACAAATTAAATTTTCTATTCTCCTTGTTTTGCATCGCATTTTTGCCTCAACATTAGATGTGATTACTTGCAAGAAATACACTGAAAATGACTAAAAAGGTTAGTTTGTGATGCAAAGATCACCGAAAAATATTTTTATTTATACATTATGTAGTAGTGTATCCACTTACAAGGAAAGTGTTTGTCCTATCAACATCTCTATTAATATCATAAGCTATAGATATTCTTTGGGACTCTCATAAAAAAGAAACAACTAAAGGATAGAAAATTTAAAAAAAAAACATAATGTCCAAAAGAGAGCTAGAATAAAGATTAAGACATCCTCTTTTACGAACACACTTGCAGATCGCAAGTTTAAGAGAGAATATATATTCCCCAAATGATAAATTAAGCATTTTGAAAAAAAACAAGAGAGTAGATGGCAAAAAAAAATTAAAAAAACATTCACACCCTGATCATAATCATTAACATCTCTATATGTTATATATCCAAAGAAAAGTTACATCAACATAAGGAAAACAAATAAGCCTCAGAAAAAACATGGAAACTAAACAATGTATAACCAACCAAATGGATTTTTTAAAATCATTGATAGATCAAATGAAAAAAGTAAAAAATCCTTCAAAATGACCTACATTGGCCATTATAATATTCTTCAGTATTATAATGGCTGAGGAGAAAGAGATGTTTATTATTCATTATTCAAAATAGAAAAATTATATATGTATACAAGCATGTAGTTGGTTATGGGGAACCAAACTTCTCCCAAGAGGTTATGTGGAGTACCCAACCAAAGAAGTAAAAAATAAACAACAATGTAATAATTATAATAAAATTCCTCCCTTTATTACATTGTTTTTACAAATTTACCTCCAAAATAGCTTAAATTTCACCTTTTCAAGAGACATGGTGAGTATATCAGCTACCTAAGAATCTGTGGGGTAGTACTAGAGTTGGATGTGGTGGTACAAAACTTGTTCTCAAATGTAATGTTATTCAGCCTCAATATGCTTGGTTCATTCATGGAAAACTAGATTCTTCACCAAGCTTCAACGCATCTTGATTGTCGCAATGAATGATCGACAAATTTTCTTTGAGAATGTCCATATCATCTGGAATGTGACATAACCAAATTTCTTCACACATAACTCCTCATGAAATGTGATATTCTACCTCACTGGATGAGAGAGAAACAATATTGTTCTTGTTAATCCATGAGATAGTTCTAAATATTAGATGATAAACAAATATTGTAGTTGATTTCATGTCATCAACAGATCCGGCATAGTCTCAGTCGGTATATCCCTACAAGAAGAAACGAGAGTTCTTATATTCTAGACCATATTCAATTATATCTTAAACTTATCTAATAGCATGCTTCACTGCTACCCAATGATATTTCTTTGTCTCTTGGATGAATATCAAAAAAATAGATGATAGTGAAGCATAGGTTTGGTCTAGTATAAGTCATGTAAATGAGACTCCCAGCAAGTTGTTTGTAGTGAGTAGCATCTACTTGAGGTGAATCCTAGAATATAGAAATATGCAAGCCTTTCTCCATTGGATTGGACACATGTTTGCAATAGGACATCCCATATTTTTATAGGAGTTTCCATGCATATTTCATCTGGGAGATAAAAATGTGATACTTCTTCTATCATATCTCCAAGGCAAGATAGTAGTGACGTAGCCCCAGATCTATCATGTCGAAGGATTTATTTATATCATTCTTAACATATTTGAGAGATGGGAGATAGAAGCCTTGTGATTAATCCAAACCTATTCTAGTGTATTTTCCTATAATGTCTTTATAGATTCTCTATTGAGAAGATATATGGCTATCTGGAATGCTTCTACTTAGAATTTGTTCTCCAACTTGGCAGTGAAAAGCATGTAATGCTCCATCATTATGACAGTTCGATTACAACATTCTACAATTCCATTTTTGTAGGGAGTATAGGGGAAGTCAAGTGATGTGTGATTCCATCCTCTAGGAATTCCAAAAATTTATTTGATATTAATTCCCCCCTCGATCTGAGAGGAGGAAAAGAAGGGGCTACCCATTCTACTAAACAATTTGTTGATAAAAGACCTCAAAATTGGCAAATGCTTCACTCTTCTTCCAAAGAAAGAACACCAATGTCTTGTGAGAATATTCATATATCAACAACTAAAGATACTGAAATCCTTGAAAGGAAGCAAGTAAGGGTCTACACATATCAATATGTACGACCTCGAGACGGTTCTTAGCATGGAAGGTAATCATATTAAACAGATCCTGATGTTGTTTTCCCACCAGACATCTAGAATATAATGCAAGGATTGAGAGAGTAGAGGAATTCCTCATACCGTCTCCTTAGAAAGGATTTGGTAGAGGTATGTAAAAGAAAGGTGTCCATATCGATGATTCCAAAGTGCAATAGACTCCGTCGTAGAGGAAGATAGAGAAAATGCAAAGGATGAGACTACATCTAGTGAAAATAGACAATCCCTGAAAAATCTATAGAAAGTATTGTAGCTTTGCATGATATCAAACATGATTTGATGACGTTCTAGACTATGAACTCCACCTTGAGATTGTGATTCAAAAGCTGAGAGACAGATAATAGATTTGTGGTCAAGTGTCACACCCTACATTTTCTTTCTATTTCGTTGCAAAAATAAACTATGATGTGTAAAACAATTTATTAAAGTGAGTAGAATAGTATTTATATGAGGTTAGTTTTATAGTTATACGTGTGTATATATTTCTGAATGGGATACATACATGTGCCTAGGTGTATACCTAGCACCATATCTGCACTCATCACCTCATGTTCGTAGTTATTAAATAATTGCAACTTAAACTTTTTGTACAGTTTGGGATGATTTTACTTGTTTTATATATGTGATGATATCATTACTGATCGATAAATTGGTCTGTTGCTAAATAATTTCCTTGCAATGGAAATTGATGCTCTAAATTGGTCTTGTATCGCTTAGAAAAGTATTTATTATTTCTAAAATTCAGATGTATTGATTGCAGACCACTTCACAATTAATAATTATGATGCTTATTTCTTAAATGTTTTAATCCCTCTTAGAATTCAAACTAGGTCAAAATACTTGAAGGCATATAAAAATTGTCTTTATTTCTACCATCGATAAGGTAAAATTTTACTTGTTTGATCATGATGCAAGTAGAATGGTTGTAAACCATAAGAAAACTTAGAAAGTTAAATTTTTAGTCTGTATGAACCCTTCTTAGTTGAAAACTATTTGGAGTTGATCATCAACTAGGGAGCAATTTAATTGGTTTAAGATATATTCTTTGATCATAATGTGAGTTTAATTTTTTGGGTCCATATTTTTTTATTAGATGGGGTAAAAAATAGATTTTGAAGGGATCTGGAACCCTGTACAACCCGAAAGGTAAGCATCAAATCCCAAAGGAGAAATAAATGAGAAACAAAGCCCAACCTGGCCTCAGAGGAAACAAGTAGAAAAACCAAACCCCATAAAAAGGATGCACCAAAAGAAAGAAAATCCCCAAAAATAGGAAAGTCAAAGATACTTGACCATCCCCATGGGGCAGGCCTAACTTCCAAGGTTCAAACCTTTATGGGATCTAAGGCTCATCTTTGAAGGAGAGCCTTTAGTCTTTCCCTTCTTTATATTGTTCACTACCTGCCAACTGTCACCCGTGTTAGGATCCACATCCTCATCTGGGTGAATAGGTAGCCGAATTTCAAGAGCCTCTGTGATTTTTGTATTATGATTCGGTTTGGGGCTTAGAGGGCAGATTGAAGAGTCCACACTCAAGCCCACCATGTGATTCAACATACTAGTGGGAGTAGGACCATCCTCACCCAACTTCACTTCCTGATTATATGTAGGACTAACTGCAACATTTTCTAGATCATTGTCACAAGATTATCTGGTTTAAAATCCTTCCACCAAGAGACCGACCCTTTAATATTTTTTTTAACCATTTGACATTGATATGCCAGATGACCCAGAGCAAAGCAATTTCTGCATCTAAAAGGGAACCCTTCATAATCTAAATTTTGTGACCATGTAGAGTCCATGACATTGAGTTCCATAGTGGCCAGAAAGTTAGCATTCATGTTCATTTCCACCAGTATATAGGCATAAGTGGTGTGATCAAAAGAATCTATTTTGGGATTAGTAGCTAAAAAATTTCCCAACCCGTCCCCCATAGCTTTGAAGCACTCCTCACTCCAGAAATGCAAGGGCAGGTAGGGTTAACGAATCCAAACTGGTATAGTATTAAACATTTTAGATAAAGGATTAAACTAAGGAAACCAAGGCTTCATGAGGAGGATATGTGAATGAAATTCCCAAATTTTCCCAAAAAATGATCTCCTTATCTGAGGAGCTATCAAAAGTAGCAACAAAAATGCCACGAGTAGAAGGATAAATATTAACTTTACCTTCAATTAGGGGCCGCCATTGTTCAGAAATCCAGTTGTGCAGAGCAGGGAACCCAGGACAACCATTACTAAATCTACAAATTAAACCCCTCTTTTCAAAGCATTCAATGGTCTCAGAAACCTCGATTCCAAAGGAAACCCAAGGTGTCTGTTTTGCGTAGGCCATAGGTTTAACAGGGTCCTTACACCCATTTTTGGCTACAGACAAGAATGACTTCACCACCACCAATCCACCCCTATTTGGTTTGGCCAAAGCCCTAACACCACCTCCACTCACAGATCCGACCTTACCTCTTATGGCTGAAACAAATCCACCAGTCTGAACTGTAGGATCTGACCCATCAATCGTCCCCAGAGCGTCTCTGCCACCAATCTCAAAGCTAAACCCACCATATCCCCCTTTCTCCTGAAAAAAAACACCTCCAACACGGCCATGCCTAGACTCCTTAGTAGAGGAACTTCCAGCCACTCCACCTGCCAAACCACCACCCGCACTGGCGCTGAAGGGTTTCGAAACTTCAACCACCACCAGAGTGGAAACAGACCCATCGCTATGGGTTTTAGGTTTAGGGCAAGAAAACAGAGCATCATTCATCATTTTTTTCTCTAAATTAAACATTTACTTAAATCATTGTTTTTTGGGTCCATATTACAAAAATGTATTGTAGTTAATATGAAAGTTGTCATGGACCCATGAAGGGATTTTAATTGATATAATGTTTCTTATTTGTTAAGTGGTCATAGACCATGGAAATGTAGCATTTTAAATAATTATTGATTTTGTTAAATCTAGCCACCATGTGACTTTGCATTAAAAGAATATAAGTTTAAAATTTGCAAACAATAAATTCACTTTAACATGGACAAAAAGAAAACTTAAATGAAAGAGGGAATGCACATGGCTTGAAGAGATGGATCAATTAAAGGGAAAAAAAAATGGATCTGACAAAAATTTAATATGTTTATTAAGGGCACAAATTTTGGAAAAAAGAAGAAGTTTGGCTTACAAGAAAGAACATATGCAAGCCCTCCATAGTCATATTTCCTCATATGTGGCTATTTTTCTCTGCTTTTGGTGAATGGGGGAAAAATCTAAAGGAAATATGGAAAAGGGGGTGTATTTAACTTCAATTTCATGCAGAGGTTTTGTTATATTAAAAAGGGAATTTTTTTACTTTGTGTGGGGTGCATTTCCTAGAAAAGCATAGGGATTTCCTTTTTGTCCGTGCATACTAGTTTTCATATCTGGTTTCTCTTGTTGTGACTAATTTTGGGAACAAGGAATTTAGGGGAAAAGGTGTATTTACTCCAGGCATGGTTATCTAACTTTGATTTTCTAGTTTTGATTTGAAATACGTAAATATGGTTTGGGTTTTCTCATATAGCTTTAAATCTGGAAAAATATGAAGTCATATCAGTACAATATGATAAGGAATCTTACAAAAAAAATAACTCATATGAGTGAGTGGGAAATTTGTAAAATGGTTAGTCTTTTTGATTGAGAAAATTTTGTGATTACATTTTAATACTTACAGGCTAGTCACATTTTGTAAGTTCATATATAAGTAATAGAGTATGGTATATAATAGAAATATAAATGCAAATTGGGGAATATGTAAAGGTGTATTTTCCCATGTTGTTGCATAGCTATTGTAATCAGCCCTGAATACTTTTAATAAGGAATATTGTTTGTTTTCTATATTGGTTTCTTATCAATGGAGATATGATGATTAAATCAACATATTTGACTTTGAAACTCTCCATAGACTCGTCTATTCAAGAGGGTATTTTCTAAAAGGTTTATTCTCATTGAAAACCATTCTAGGTTTGAGTCTGTTTTTTTTCAAAACTGTTATATTATCTTAATTGCATGAAAAATAAATTTGGGTACTTGTGTTTGGGTTTTGTAATCTTTTGTTGTGTTTTTTGGATTTATTTCTATCTACCCACTTTTATAAAATGCAAAAGAGGCCTTATTGTCAATTTTAACACCAATTGATATGCAACACATATGTCTCTTTCTGAATATATTTCCAAGTCTTCTTACATGGGAGGAGCTTGTATACAAAATTAATGATCTTATAGTGTTATTTGTGTATATGTAAAAATATATGTTAGTGTAAAAAATGCCAACAAGAAATAAAACAAATTCATTCCTATTCTAACACTCTAAAAAACTACCTAATATTGAGTAAGATGGAAAGGTAACAGAGTGCAATACCTTCACTTACCAAAGTAGAGGTCCTTTTGATTTATTTGATGTGCAATAGGTATAGAAAGTGGAGCAATAGGCAAAATGGTGGAGGAGCCATGCCTATAGAGTCCTCTCAATGAATGTTTATGTCACCTCCACGAGTGATTAGATATCCACCCCAAATCAACACGAATGGATGAAGAAGATGCATGCATATGACTTGGTGTAAAATGCACAATGGGTGCGTGCAAAAGAACATCTAAATGTGTGTCAGGTTGATCATGTCTTACAGCTGAAATCTCAGGTTTCTCAAGCTTGAGTGAAGGTGCAGAACTCATGTGTTGCTCATGATCCTCAGAAAGAGTCAAGTGAACAAAAAAAGAGCTCTGTCAATGTGTGATCCCAATGAATTATCTGTTTGAAAACTAATGTCATGGCGAGAATTCCACTTAACATGTGGAATAGAGGAAACAATACCCTGTGAATGTCTGTCAATGACTCCGCTAGTGAGACCCATAGAACGGAGCATGCGAGATCTGAATACAGTGGTATGCTTCTCAAAAAGGCCATGCAGCTGAGTAGAAGTAGGACACACAACATGTGGTACTATAATAGGCATAGATGTGGAAGAGCATGTAGTAATAAGCCTCATAGTTTTAGAAGCATCAAGAGCATGAACAGGCTCAAAGACTAACAAATCAATGTTAGTGGGTATAGGAGCAATAGCTACAAGTGGACTGGAAGCATGGATATGGTTTTCCACAATATCATGGTGATGACGTAGGCTAGCAAGTTGTTGCTGCACGGAGTGGATTATTGTATCCTTATCATGAATGAGTGATTGTAGAAGAGAATTTCACTTCTTGAGCAATCTATTTTCTTCCACAAATTTTACAATACCCTCTTGAAGTCCACATACTTCAGAGGAAAGCATATCATTCTTAGAATCCATGATAGGTACAAACTGCAACTCCCAAAAATTTAGGACGCCGGGCTCAGCCGAAATTTCATCCACAATTGATTACAACATTCCTCCATATTTGGCACTTATTCTTATAGTGCAAGTCTCAAAATAAATATTTCCAATGGAAAGAGCACAAAAAAATAAGCACTTTTGTAAAAACCAGCACTCAAAACTGAGTTACCAATCAAAAGTTACAAGCTTTTTTAATATTTTGCTCTGTTATTTATTTTAGGTGCCACTAAAACAAAATAAAATGTTGTTGCCTTCACCACCCAAATAAAATTAAAGGGGCTGAAGTTAAGCACCACCTACTAGTAGGAATCACAAGCTTTAAACCCTCATATGACTATACCATATGACCAAGGGCTAAGGATTTTAATGGGTGTTTACACAACTTACTATTTTGGGGTGTGTCGCGTGTTTTCGAGAAAGTCACATCCAATTGTCACTTCTAGTAAAAATTACTATTTCTGGACTGTGTAGACAGTGACTTTTACTACCGAAAATAGCAACCTGTGGATTTTCCTGAAATAGTAAAAATGTGCACAGCATCCGTGGACCCCTGCCAAAAAAGGAAAGGTCTGAAAACCTTCCTGCACGTAAACCGAGACAAATATGCTACAGCACAAAAAAACCCAGTATAGAAAATGACTGCCTCCAGAATTGGCCGAGTTTACAGTAGATCTTAGGGTTTTCACACCTTCTGAATCTAATGGAAGCCTCTGTTTTGCATAAAAATGCACGCAGCAACAAATTATGACCAAATCCCAAATATATGAATACACTAATAATTTATTTGCAAAATAAAACTTACAGACGGATGTCAACACCAATCTCCAGCTCTGATACCATGAAAGGAACGATAACCAAATTGTACTAAGCCAAGAACACATATGCTAATCAAACACCATGATCAATAAAATGAAAGCAATTCGCCAGAATAACTTTACATAAAACCTTTGCAAACAAATGATCAACAATATCATCTATTATTATGGAACTCAATACAATACAATGAGAATGGGCCTTTCTTATATAGGCAAGGAATAACAATCTAAGAACTAGTCAAAGTCATAGATCAAGCCATAAATCATGGAAAGAATTAGTCATCAAAGAACTAGTCAAGCCGATAGATTTATGAGAGAACTAGACATCAAAGATTTAGTCAATACCATAGATTTAGGAAAGAACTATTCAATACCATAGATCAAGGAAAGAACTATACCTAACAACTAGATAATATCTCCTAATATCTAAATAAATAAAAATAAATATCCACACACATAAGTGGGTGAGGATAAATACAATAAAGGTAAATAAAGTACCTAGGTGAACATGAGCTAAGGTAAATACCTACTCTAACAATTATTATACAGATCATGTTGGGATATTTCATAAATAATCCAAGATGTCGCTGCAGAAAACCTTCATCCTCCCAGGTCGCATCCTCTATGCTCAGATTCTTCCATTTGATCAGAAATTCCTTAATGTCTCTAGTTCTCAGCCTCTTAGTACATGTATGCAAAATATTATCTGGCTCCAAAATGATTCTTCCTTCCTCACCAAGTTTTGGTAGCTATGTCTGGGCTGTAAATTTTTGTCCAATAACCTTCTTCAGGAAGGAAACATGGAATATTGGATGTATGCGTGAAGATTGAGGCAACTCTAGTTTATAAGCAACACTTACAATTTTCTGTAAAACCTAATAAGTACCATAATATTCAGAAGCAAGTTTGTTGTCCTTTTTCTATTGCTTCAGGGACATCTACTTGTAATGTTGCAGACGCATAAAAAACCCAGTCACCAATTTCAAAATGTCTTTCACTATGGTGTTAATCTACTTTTTGTTTCATTTTGTTTTGTGTCAATGCCAAATTCTCCTTCAAACCAGCCAAAACATGTTGTTGATGTTGAATGTGTTCCTCAACATCTCTAACCTTAGTTTGCACCCTCAAGGAAGAAGTGATAGATGGTGGATGGTAACCATATAATGCTAAAAATGGGGTCATTTGAGAAGAGTTATGAAAAGATGTGTTATACCACCATTCTACAAGTGGTAGCCATTTAACCAAATGTTCCTACTTATCTGATACAAAACAACGTAGATATCCCTCTAAGAATTTGTTAACCACTTCTATTTGCCCATCAGTTTGAGGATGGTAAGATGAACTATGAGCTGATTACCCAAACATGCAAATAAATATGTCCAAAAATTACACGTGAAAATAGGATCACAATCACTTACAATTATCTTTGGGGTTCCATGTAGCTTTTGAATTGTCTCCAAAAAATAGTTTCGACTATATTGGTTTCAAATGGGTGTGACAGGGCACAAAAATGGGAATATTTTGTGAGCCTATCCAAAACCACCAAAATAACATTCTTACCCTCTAAAAAAGGCAATCATGTGATGAAATCCATGGAGACCTCCTCCCATCTCTGGCTAGGAATTGGTAATGGTTACAATAGACTTGGTGTCTTAATGGTTTCACCTTTGTTTTGTTGGCACACTAAACACTCTGATAAAAAAATTTGTACATCACCCTTGAGTCCTTCCCAAAATAGTTCTCTTTTTATTCTATGATATGACTTCAAAAACCTAGAGTGTCCTCCAACAGGTGATGTATGCAGCTTTGCAAGAATCTTATGCTTCAACTCAGAATCTTTGCACAAGTATAACATGTCCTTATACCATAGGGTATTAGCTTTCCACTCAAATTTATTTGATGTTATAGATCCTTGATTGATATTTTGTATTAGATATTGTGATCCTTGTCGTGCTCCCATTCCAATCTTGCTTCATCTACCCAATCAACCTTCGACATGGACACTACATATAGTAATGTGTATGCAGATGTATCCCTTCTGGACAGCTCATCAGCTACTACATTTTATTTACCCTTTTTGTATATGATTTCAAAATCATAACCCAACATTTTTGTTACCCACTTTTGTTTTTCTTCAGATGATAACCTTTGCTCCAAAAAGTATTTTAGACTATCATGATCAGTTTTCTCCTTGAAATGCCTACCCATTAGATAGGGCCTCCATTAGTTGACCGCATGAAGAATAACCATCATTTCTTTCTCATAAATAGGTTTGAGTAGATCTTTTCCTTTGAATTGGCTACTCTCAAATGAAATTGGTCTTACTTCTTGTATTATAACTGTTCTCAATCCTAATCCTGAAGCGTCACACTCAACAATGAAGGTTTTTGAGAAGTCGGGAGTAGCCAAAACTGGGGTGGTGCATATGGCTTCCTTCAACTTCTTAAAGGATTTAGAGGTTGTGTTTATGTAATGGAAGTCATCCTTCTTTAGCAATGCATAAAAGGAACGATAACCAGATCATACCAAATTAAGAACACGGATGATAATCAAACACCACGATTAATAAGATGAAAATAATTCGCCAGAATAACTTTACATAAAACCTTTGCAAAAAAATGAGCAACAATATCATATATTATTATGGAACTCAATGAAATACAATTAGAATGGGCCTTGCTTATATATGTAAGGAATAACAATCTAAGAACCAATTAAGGTCATAGATTAAGCCATAAATCAAGGATATAACTATTCATCAAAGAAGTAGTAAAGACCGTAGATTTAGGAGAGAACTAGACATCAAGGATCTAATCAATACCATAGATCAAGGAAAGGACTAGTCAATACCATAGATCAAGGAAAGAATTATACCTAACAACTAGATAATATCTCCTAATATCTAAATAAGATTAAATAAATATCCACACACATAAGTGGGTGAGGATAAATACAATAAAGGTAAATAATGTACCTAGGTGAACATGAGCTAAGGTAAATACCTACTCTAACAATGCAGTGAGTGGAGATGCAATTCTACCATATCCCCTCACAAATATTCTTTAGTACCATGTTATTCCAAGGAACCCTCGAATATTTTTTAGATTTTTGGGCCTTGGCCATTCCACCATAGCTTTGATCATCTGAGGATCAAATTTGACACCTTCATGGGATACAATGTGACCCAATTACTCTACCTCTTGTACACAAAAATAACATTTGGATGGCTTTACATAAAGCTTATGTTTCTCAAAAAATTCCAACACTTTATCTACATGTTACAAGTGTTCTTCCCATATCTTACTGTAAATCAATATGTCATCAAAGAAATCTAATACAAATTTCCTTAAAAATGGTCTAAAAATAGTGTTCATCAAGCTTTGAAATGTTGAGGGAGAATTTGTAAGACAAAATGGCATTACCAAGAACTCATAATGGCCCTCATGTGTCCTAATATCCATTTTATGAACATCTTACTCTCTTATTCTAATTTGATGGTACCCCGAATGAAGATCTGATTTTGTGAAATAAATAACACCATGAAATTCATCGAGTAAATCATCAATTACTGTAATATGAAACTTATCTTTGATAGTGTACTTTTTGAGTTCTTGTTAATCTGGACACATCCTCTATGTTTCATCCTTCTTACATACCATGACCACTAGCAAAGAATATGTGCTCTGGCTATGCCTGATGATACCTACCTTTAACATATCTTGCACCATTTTTCTCAATCTCACTTTTATGGGAATATGGGTATCTATATGGTCTGATGTTAAGTGGTTGGCTCCCTGGAATTAACTGAATGGCATGATCATGATCCCTAACTAGTGGTATTCCCTTTATAATTGCATCAAAAATAGACGAGTGAGCATCAACAATCTTCAGAAGATCGGGTGGCATTGAAGACTTTATATTTTGTACCTATATGGAAAATAACTTTATTACAAATCCATTTACTCCTTTTTTTAGAACCTTCTGCATTTGATGAGAGCTAATAATTTGTGGAGACTTAGCTACCATCCCTTTCAATTTTATTTTCCTTCCTTCTGAATGAAATCACATGAAAAAATTCTTATAAATTCATCTCTATGGTACCTAAGGTTGTGATCCATTGGACACCCAAAACAATATCGGTCCCTCCCATAGAAATAGAAAACATAGGTGAGTCTAAAATGTAGTCTCCCATGAGGAGCTTGATACTACAACACTTTCTTGTGCAATTAATTGTCCCAACATCTATAATCATAACTTGCATTTCTTGAGCTAGGTAAATAAAACAATTCATGCGGGTAGCTAACTTACTATTTATGAAGTTATGAGTGCTCCCTGAGTCAACCAACACCGTCACCTTCTATTTTTTGAGATAGACAATAACCTTGAGTGTTTGAGGAATAATAATACCTAACAACACATGGCAAGAAATTATAGGTTGGTGATCCTCTACTTCATCTTCTATTGGTTCCTCAGCTTCTCCTATAATTTAAGCTTCATCTTCATCTTCATTTCCTCCTTAAATATAGAACAACATCTTCTCAGCACATTTGTGTCGTGGTCCATATTTGTTGTCACAGTTAAAACATAATCCTTTTGCTATTTTTTCTTCCATTTGTTGAGGATTCATTCTAATTGGATGAGTGAATGATGGGGAAGGGGTATTACGGTCTCTGGTGTTAGTGAAAGATTGCCTCCTGCTATAAAGAAATTTTTCCTCTACTCTACGTGTCATGATAATAAAATTAGAAAGCTTGAGTGGATTAAACATACGTACATCATGCTTAATGTGGTACTTAAGACCCCCAAGAAATAGATCATTCATGTTCTCTTTTATAATATTCTCCACCCTTAAGGATAGGTTCTGAAATTGATGCACATAATCTTTGACTAATCTTGTTTATTGTAACATTTATAATGAACTAAAGTAGTTATCTGAAACACTATAACTATAGTGTAATTGCAAATCCTCAGTAAAAATTGTCCAAGTGACACTAAGACCACTATTCTACCTCTAAGCACACAACCATCGATACCAGACGAATTGGTCTGGTTCAAGATACAGGGATGCCCAGGTCACCTTTTTTCCTGATGGGGTTTGATGTAACTCAAAGAAGTTCTCCATTTGATTTATCCAATTCAGTGGATCCTTCCCATCAAATTTGTGCATCTCCATTTTCGGCATCATGTTTCGTGGTTACACATAAGTTGGATTCTGATTGGGCTGGAAAAGTGATCCAACATGGTTATTTTGCCCATTATTCTGAACTGAAGATCCTCTTTGGCTGAGTTGGGGCTGATTTGGGACAGACTGTTTACCCTTTATATGATGCATGATATCATCCAACCACTGATTTATTTGGTCTATGTCTCCTTTACATGCCATCTCATATTTGAGATTTCATAGTTCATTCTCGAGTTAGCTCACCTTATGATCAACTGAGGTAAATCCTAGAGTTGAGGAATATTTATTTACCCCTTCTGACTCCAACTCTTCAATCACTACCCCATCTTTATCTGGGGTTTTACTCAGAGTAACAATATTCTTTTTGGCTCTTGTGAAAGGCCCTATCATGATGTCAAACTCTAGGGTTTAGGGTTTTGATACAAATTCCCCTAAATAATAAAACACACAGAATATAATACCAATATGTTTTTTGAGATATTTACGAAAATGTAAAGAACTTGGAAAAATTCCACAAATTGTAGCCTAGGGAGCGATTTAATGAAAAACCCTAAATTTGCAATAACTTTTTCAAAATACAACAAACAAATCTAAAATTTTCAGGGAATCTTACTTGAAAGGATTCGCAACTATGTTAAAACTATCTCAGATGAAATCATTGTGGTTTACAAGATATAGCAGAAAAACAAATTAGGGTTTTTGCCCTAATTTTAGCCCAGATTGACGCTCTGATACCACTTTTAATGAAATTACTTCTATAATTCAGGTTAGGAGAAGTAATAGAACACCAAAGAACACAATATTTTGGATAAATTATCTCATTATGTAATAAAGTTAGTTTTTCCACTTCGAGGGGCAACCTCTAAATCATACAATAAGACTCAAATGCTCAAATGATGATAAACTACTACCTATGATCACCTATAAATATTATTCCTATATTATGGCCATCACCAAGGCCAACCTACTAAGCATGAGAAAGTATAAATGACATAATTAAATGATATGGTAAGCCACAAGTCATCTACTCATATCCTAATACAAGCAATAGGTTATGGGTGTAGCAAAACTGTAAATAAGTTAGGAGAGAAGAAACCCATCATTGCTAGAATGAGTCATTTTCCCCGTGCTCCTTGATTCAACTGCATCATCTTCATGCTCCTCTTAGGTTGCGGTACTTGTTGACATATAACAAATACATTGTTAGAGCTCTGGTTGTTTCTCTCAAATCATGTATTTACAGCTTCACGCAGATGAATCTATTACATCAAGTACATATAAGAATACATGAGAAGGAACCAGAAACAAAATCATAAAGTGCATGTCATAATCACTCATGAGCATCTAATTGCTACCTTCATAAGCATATCAAGAAATAAATATCGTTGAAACATAAAAAACAAATGGCCATTGGCCCCTTTTTCTAACTAGTTTTCTAAAGTGTGTAGGCACAGGTAGTGAGAAGCAAATATCATTCATATTTTAATCATGTTCACTAGCAAGAGGAGAAGAATATCCAAATAGATTTAGGAACTATAGATTTCATAAATGAAATCTACAGGAATGCACCAAAGCATTAGCTTGCATCAAAGTAGAAAATTTCATTAATGTGTAGGGTACATTTTCAAGCTTTCATAGGGATCAACATTGCAAAATAGAATGGACTTCTTGAACACAATATACAACTGTTAAAGGTAATTTGTTTCTCACTATGAACATGTAAAAAATATCTTGAATCATACATTTGCGATGGAGACACATTGGTCCAACATGTTTATGAACAGATAAATCATGCATCCAAAAAGAGAGAAAAGCTTCTCAAAGAAGTTTCAAATCATATTATTGGCTACATAAGACTCAAGCAAATAGAGTATGTGGGAAGCATGAGCAAAGAGTAGTTACACATAAACACCCAATCAATTAAGAAAAGCTACAGTCATTTCATTATCACATATAATCAATTATTGAGGATAGGGTGAGATCCATTACTTCTAGCATAACAAGAATATCAAAGAAAGTATTTCAGAACCATCCAGCTGGAAAAGTTTAGACACCACAGTCATGTATTAGTAGTTTACAAAAGCTCATCATTTCTTGAACACATATTTATTCCAGGTAGCAATCTAGAGTATACAATGTAACTAGATTTGAATAGTACAGTAACAGCATTCTCAAGAGAACTTATTTTCATATTGTTATCCCATTTTACTCCACTTGTGAAATAGTATAATTGGAAATCTTGCATTATCACAGTGATAGGGATCCAACTATAAACGAAGGTGAAAAAAAATGATAATTCATCTAAAATGTCTCTTGAACACCTCTTCATAGTTGTATGGATCTAGGAATTGCATAAATGCTCAAAAGAAGGTGTAGGTTTCAATATAGTGTACCAAGCTCTAAGGCCATCATATTGAGCTCATTGGTGAGTTACATCAGGAACCTGAGTTAGCAGAAGGAGATTGAGCTCTAGGGTTCTATCTCAGCCACGTTATAAATATACCAAGCTATCAGAGTTACCCGTTGAACTCAAAGCTAACAAAAATCTTGAAACGATCCTAGTTTCGGGAGCATTGGCTTAGGCCACAGGAGGATCGTCGAGCTTGAGAAAATAACACGTAAGCATGGCGAGTGAATTGTTCTTGTGAAATGGACAAAGCTCGGTGTAGACCTCATCATACTAGTGCATCAGGTCCAAGATCGCAACACTTAGCAAGAAATGAGGAATGAGTTGGATCATCAAGCCAAGTCGGTGAGCCAAAAGTCAAGCCATCGAGCGAGTCATAGACCCTTCCAGTAACTATGGAAGAAAATGGCCTGGCTGGCCCAAATTGGTCTGGGACATTTGTGTCAGCATGACCCAAAATCGTCAACATAGTAGGATGGTGAGTTCAATGCAGATATGTTGGGGGTCAATGGCCCTCATGGCCTGGTCAATGCGATACAAAGAAGGTTGTGTGGGCGCGAAGGAGGTTGGAGGCCCATGTTCCGAACGAACCGGGTTGGAGTGGCCCAAGTAGCCCTGGGGACGTGAGTGCAACCCGAACCTAAAATCACCATACTCAAAGTAATGCAGATATGTCGGGATTTAGTAGACCACCTAGCCCTATCAATGGCAGATGCACAAGGACATAAAATCTGAAGTCAAGAAATTTGGAGAAAGGGAGCCCAGACGGCCCAAGTACCGCGGGGACGTGAGTTCCCCACAAAACTGAAATGTCTGAAATAAACTGTATGTGGGTATGGTGGAGATAATTGGCCTAAGAAGCCCATGGGCCTCGCATGCATGAAATGGGTGAAATACCCACAATGCAAAAGGAAATTGGAATGCTCGACCCCCGAAGTTCAAACATGCAGAACTTTTGCCGGAACTCTGATTTTCACAAAAGTGGAATTTTTGGAAAGGGCACAACATCTACGCCACAAAAACTGGATTTTTTATTTTTAATGAAGGTAGATGGGTGAAAAGGAAAGAAACATATCCATCTCTAAAAATTTAAATGCTTAGTCCCATAAAATGCAAGAAATCCCTGGTAAACTCAAAATAGCTACTAACACTCAGATTGCCATATCTTTTACATTTCGTAACGAAATCATGAAAAATTAGTCTTGTTGGAATTATGGCTCTAATCCCAACGCACATTAATCAAGAAATGTAGATAATTTCATGAATAATTTAATGATGATTTTGTAGGAAAACGTGTCAGGTTTTGAACAGTGATTTTATTCGTGGTTGGAGATGGCATTAAATGAAGGATGGGCATACATTTTCTCCAACTGTTACAAGTCATTGGGACAACATGGGGAGCCTTTTTCAAGCAGCATATCATCATTTCACTTCATTTATTACCTCTTGCAAGTGGTTGAAAGTTCAGATTTTAGGATTTCAATCCTCTATCTTCCAAACTCTATAAATATGAAGTGTGGGCTCATTGTAGAAGAGAGATAGTTTTGAGTAGAAAAAAATCTGTCATTTTAGTTTTGTGAAGCCAATGTGCTATGCAGGCCCTTGTAGTGGACTCCCTACATAGTGATCCAGGCCTTTACCTTGTTAATAGATTGAATTGTGTATATCAATAAAGTAATAGATACAATTTTTTGGATGTATCTTCCCTTGTTGTATTTGTTTGACATTCTTCTTGTCCTCTCCAATCTTATTGCGAATATATTGTGTCTATTTTATGCTCTTACAGATATTCATTGTCATTATGTCTGTATGAAATATTGTTGTGAATGCATGGTTGTTATATTGTGGAGAATTTTTATCACCCCATCTAGTATGCACTTTGCTTCCATTTTTCACACATTAGTAAATATATTCTCATACCCTCCTTTTCTGGGTGTATAACCACTTTAGTGTAGGCTTTGTTTTCATGCACTCTCTCTCTCTCCCTGGTCCCTTAGAAAGTTAAATTAGGATAAGATAGTCTTACCTACATTAGATTAGATTGTGGCAAGTATTTTAGGAGCAAGAAACTATCTTTCTCTGGAGGTCTATCTCAAGTAGTAAGTCCCACAACTTGGAGATAGCACCCATGTTACCCAGTCACACCGTGAGCTCAAGCACACACGCTTGTATAAATATGGATGGTGCAGTGATTTTGTGATAACAGTTCTAGCACGCCCGGTGGGACTAGAAAAAGGTTTCCATTTTAATATTAGAAAGTGTTGATGTGCATCTTATTGCGAAGTTCTCAGCTTATAAGAGGCTTTAAAATAGCACATCTGGAGAATCCAAAAATGTAAAATCCACTGCTTTCAGTAGTCCAAACTCGGCATACTTATGCTCGAAGAATTCAAATAAGGTCAAAAACTAAAGAAGATGGACTATTTGTCTATCTAAACTTATCCCCAAATATAGGAGGAAGGGGAAGAACAACTTAAAGGTCTCCATCTCCATCAAATATAACATTATCAACACCTCCACCTGGTAGGCCTTTCATTCAATCAACTATAGTTATTTGACCAATTAGGATGGCACAACCAAATCCCTTTGTTAACTTCATAGGAAGCAGTCCACTTGGCTCTTCAATGTACAAAATCCAATTCCATAGTTACAACATTGAAGAATATTTCATATTTCACTGGAGAGAACCATATAACTCTAATTGACCACATCCAAGACATTGCAAATATCTGTGTAATTCACAAAATTGCTAAAATGGACGTTGCAGTTAAGTTGTTAGCATCCTCCTTTAATGGTAAAGCTTTACAATGGTCCAGGAGTCTGACAGCAGGATCTATCCAAAATTGGGAGCTATTTGTGCACAGCTCTTCACAATCAATTTGGAGGAGAAGGAAGATAATTTGTCTCTGTTGGAGTAGTTAACCACAATCAAGATAGCACTAAATGAGCAAATGGTTGATTTCAACTTCAGGTTTCAAAGGACATGGGATAGGATTTCCTCTTGGTCGTGAGACCAATAGACTAAAGGTGATTTTCTATATTTCCTAATAGACTCTAAATTATGATATTGCAATGATGGTACAATCCATGGAAGGTATAACTTTACACGCCAACCTATAACATTGCTATTAGAGCTGAAAATTTGTTTGATTCAAGCTAGTAAATTTGCGCCTAGGCCACCCATGCCTCTCTATCCGGAAAGTAGGATCCCCAAGCACTAGTCAAGGACCTACATTAGCTCTCATTCCTACTCCTAGAAATTAGATATTTCAAATGAATCTTCTACCTCATCTTATAGTACCTCAAGTGAGCTCCAAGAAGTCATGAAGTAGTTGTAAAACTTGGGTAATGAGTTAGTGACACTTAAGAGGCAGCAAGCTCAAAATTTCATATCATATTAGCCTCAAACCCAACCCAATAGGCCTTTATATCAGACTAATAGACTACCAGTTCAAACTGAAAATCAAAACCAAGTCAAACTTCCTGCTAATTGGCCATTTTAGCCTTACAATCCTAATATTGCATCTACATCTAGAGCCTTGGTACTAGTACAAAATAACATGGCTCAAGAATATGACTGGTGCTTCCCAAGCAATCAACCTCATAACCAGTCAATGTGTTTCAATGGTGCTTTGAACCAAGCTCTTATGGTGACATCAATGGGTGTGGAATAAGAGACAGGCCAAGAAGGGAATTAGTAGCAGGAAACAACTCAGGAAGAGGCACCTCCAAATGAAACCACACTTGTCAATTGGCAGGTTGAATATTTTTGTTGTATAAATCAAGCCCCACCTCATAGTGTAGCAACCAATACATGGTCTAAGAAGAGAAATATTAGAGATGGACAGTCATCGAATTCAAATTATCGACAAGGCCCTCTATTACTCCACAAGGTATTGGTAATCAAAGTGTAGTTCCCGACTATGCAAGGTCAACCCAAGCCATCTTCTAGAACAAATCAAATGTCAGTTGTAACATCCCATGTGCAAGAAAAATTTGTGCAAAGAAAGGGGTAGCAAAAATATAACTCATCTCTATTCAACATCATTTATCAGATAAAGAAAATGAATATAAAAATCTCAATTTGGGAGTCATTAGCTATCCCAGGACAAAGAGAGCTTATCGTAAGTTGCTACGGAAAATTGGTCGGCATCAAATCAATCATCCAATCAACAAGAAAAGGTGCTTACCAATGTGTCTAAGCATAAGAAGGAAATCAAGGTGACCACCAAGGTAAAAATTTGAAGCCCCCACCAGTTCTATATCTCATTGATCATCAGAGATAATTTGGTGTATAATTGCATGATTGATTCAGATAGAAAGTAGCTCTGTCACATTCCAAAACAAATAGCTGATCAATCTGGGTTTTCAATATGAATTAATTTCTAAGAGGTGTGGTGCAATTGGATGGGACAGAAGTAAAAATGAGTTGGATTAATCAAATATTTGAGCCTCACATTGGATGCATATCCCAATGTAACAATGTTACAAGATGTATCAATCATAGACTTGCCACCACTCTTTGCATTGGGCTTGTCAAAAGACTTCACCGCTAAAATTGGAGGTTATTTGTCTATTGATTGGTCACACATATTATTCAAAACAAGGTATGGAGCTAAGGCTACAGTCAAATCTGATCCCATTTCAAAAACTTTCATATTGATCCTCATACACAGAGTCCAATCAATGTTAATTGTTTAGCATTTGATCAAGAAGATTATCCACGCACCTATGAAGCAGACACCAAAGTTGGATGCATTCCATACTTGACTCTTGATGAATGGATGAATAAGAGGCATGTTTTTTACCCTTGCAAGGAAATGGAAGAAGTTGAATTGGGAGTCTATTGTTTGCATGAGTAGAATCAACCTCTCCCTAGCATTACCAAGCCAGAATTAAAAAATGATAATGAGGTGTGGAAGTTATTCTTTGATGGCTCGAGGAGTAGATAAAGTGCAGGAGGAGGAGCTATGCTTGTTTCACCACAAGGTACAAAATATTACTCATCTTTTTGTTTCCATTTTGCTTTCTCAAACAACACAGCTGAGTATGAATCCTTAATTCACGGATTGCATTAGGCAAGAGAGAGAGGTATTAAGAACTTACAAGTCTTTGCAGATAGCGAGCTAATTATGAACCAAGTCAGAGGAAAAAATGTTTCTAACAATAATCTGTTAAAGAACTATAAAAACTGGGTATGGAACCTTATTGAATATTTTGAATCTTTTAGCATCAATTCCATCCCAAGAAAGAAGAATGAAGTAGTAGATAGACATGCAGCAATTGGGGTAGCATTTGATGTTGTAGAAAGTATCAAAATTGAGAAATATCAGCCTCATATCAGAGTGGTTGTAAGATCAGTTGTTCTAGATAATAATACAAGTTGGCAAGGTCTTCGATAATGATCAAAAAAATGTCAATTTTCTACAAGAAGAAGTTGCGTTCTCTGCTAGAAACCAAGAAAAGTTAGAGCAACAGTATGGTGACCAAGTGGTGTAGATAAGGAATAAAAAATTACCGAAGGGTCTTATAACTTCGGAGTCAATATTCAACCCAAATGATCAGTTCCAGAAGGAAAATGCCAACATTCAAGTAAAGGGTGACGATTCAGAGCCTATTTCAGTAGATGAAGGTAATACATTGCAAGTTGGCAAAGTAAGTGCATTCAATAAGAGAAAGATGAATTTGTTCAACTTTATCAAGAATTCCCAGATGTCCTCTCCTAGACTTATAAGGATTTAAGAGGTTTCAACCCAAAGTTAGCACAACATAATATTGAGCTAGATCCAGAATCCAAGCCCATTAGACAGAAGCAAAGTCCAGCGAATCCTCACATTAAACCTCTCATGAGAAAATACTTAAAAAGGATGATTGAGGCAAGAATCATCTTCCCTATCAAACATTCAAGTTGGGTTGCAAATTTTGTGTCAGTAAGGAAGAGAAACAAAGAGATCAGACTATGTGTATACTTTCATGATCTAAATAGAGCTTCACTCAAAGATCATTATCCACTCCCTTCATTGGAACAAATCCTGCAAGTAGTAGTTGGTTCAGAAAGGTTCTCATTACTAGACTGTTACTTGGGTTATAACCAAATAATGGTGAAGGAATAAGATCAATTCAAGACAACCTTCACTATGAAATTGGGCACATATACTTACAAGAAGATGCCATTTGGATTGTTAAACACTGGAGCAACATTTCAGCGAGCTATGGATATGGCGTTCAAAGGACTAATTAACAAAATAGTGTTTCTATATCTAGATGATATCACTGTGTTCTCAAAGAATACAGCAGACCACCACTTTCACTTACGGCAAGTATTTCAGAGGTGTAGAAGATTCGGAGTGTTGTTGAATCTAAAAAAGTGTGTATTCTTATCACACAAAGGAAAATCGTTGGGCTACATTGTTTCAAAGGAAGGACTAATAATTGATCCTAAAAGAGTTGAAAGCGTATGAACTCTTCCATTACCACACCATAAGAAATCTCTCCAAATATTCTTAGGAAGGATAAACTTCGTCCACAGATTTGTGTCTGATTTTTCCACTCTTGTGAAGCCATTAACAATGATGTTGAAGAAGAGTCTTGCATTCAAATGGACAGCAGAAGGAAAAGAGAGTTTTGAGGCTTATCAAGCATGCTAATATCACAAGCTCCAACTCTTATCAACCCAAACTTTTCACAAGGACTTCATGTTGTATGCTTTTGGAGGATCAGACACAATCTCAGCTATCTTGGTATAGCTGAATAGAGAAGGCTCAAGAACAACCCATAGCATTCTTCATTCAAAGCATGGAATATTACAAATTAAGGTATTCTTTCATTGAAAAGCATGTCCTTGCTGTCATTAGGAGTTTAAAGAAGTTCATACACTTGGTCTCAAATAATAAGATTCAACTTCTAGTGTCTCATGTTGGTGTCAAGGACTTTCTCCTAAACAAGGATTTGAACAAGAAGAGAGCAGGTTAGATCACTCAGGTAATGGAATACGATATTTAAATCAAAGTGAACAAGATGGTTCATGGCAAAGTTTTGTGTGAACATCTTGCTTCCAAATGACATGATGAGTCAAAATGTGAAGAAGAGGATGTTATGTTAATGCAAAACGATCAAGAACATCCAACTAACTATGCACCCATTCCGTGTTAGACTCAAGACATGGTGTATTATCTCCAAACAATTTTATGCCCTCCAAAATTGAACAGAGCTAAGAGAAGATATTTCAGATGGAAATCCATTCCATATGTGCTCATTGATGGCATTCTATTTAATAAGGATGTGAACATAGTGTTATTGAGGTGTATCCCAACAAGTCAAGTTGATAAGATATTACATGAGTTCTATGGCGGGGAAGTGGGAGGCCACTTTGCTCCATGAGTAAAAGCTCTCAAAATCATGAAGGCTGGTTACTATTGGCCTACGGTGTTTAGTGATTGCTACTCATGGATCAAGAAATGCAAGAAATGTGCATTCTTCATAGGGAAGGAAAGGTTAGCAGCCTTACCTCTTCATCCAATCTCAGTAGATCATCCATTCATGCAATGGGGATTGGACTTCATTGGAGTTATCAATCCAAATTC
Organism: Taxus chinensis; assembly: GCA_019776745.2. NCBI lineage: Eukaryota > Viridiplantae > Streptophyta > Pinopsida > Cupressales > Taxaceae > Taxus > Taxus chinensis. Next base: position 252,134,609 of record CM034151.1, on the reverse strand, counting down.
AAGTCAAGGCCACAAGTGGATACTTACAGCAATAGACTATTTCACCAAGTGGACTGAAGCAGTGGCACTTAGGGAGGCAAATGAATCAAGTATCTTGGATTTCTATGAAGGGATAGTCACAAGGTTCAGAGTCCATATCACCATCATATCAAACAATGCATTGGCATTTCTTGGCACAAAAATCACTGAATGGGTTGTCAAGAATGGTATATACCTCAGCACTTCATCAAACTATTACCCTCAGGGTAATGGCCAAGCAGATTCTACAAACAAAAACTTGTTGAGAATCATTAGAAGAACTCTTGATGAGAATCAGATAACTTGACACATGAAGCTCAAATCAGCTCTATGGGCTGATAGAATAACACCCAAGAGGTCTACAGGAAACTCTCCATACAAGCTTGTATATGGAAAGGAAGCAATGATACCTATATCACTTGATTTGTTGACATTGGAACTCATGAAATAGTTAAAACTAGCTAAGGTTGAGCCCATGGAAATTAGGTATGTAGAGTTGATGGAATTAAAAGAAGCAAGAGAACATGCAATGTAAACCATGGAAAAGGATCAAGCATTGATCAAAAAGATCTTTGACAAGAAAGCTAAAGCTAGGACATTCCAAGCAAGGGGACTTGGTACTGAAGTGGGATGTCGATCATGCAAAGCCAAGCAATCATTCCAAGTTCGATTCCATATGGAGTGGTCCATATATGATCACTGAATGCAAAGGTAGCAATGCCTTCCGGCTGGCTAAGTTGGATGGTGAAGAATTGCATATTCCAGTCAATGGAATTTACCTCAAACATTGTTACTAGAAGAAAGAATTTCTCACCCTTGTACATATTAGCCTAGGATTTCCAATTCCTCCAAGTGCTTTCACACATTGTTGTTGTTGTTAGAATAGGATTTAATTCCCCTAAGTGTTGGTGCACATGTTCTATTGCTTCTAGTGTATGCTTTGTATACATTTTATCATGCTTCAAGAAAGAGAAATTGCTGCAGTGGGAAGCTCATAGTTGCTTGCAACAGTTGAAAATTTAAAAATTCAAACAAATGAAGAGCAACTAAAATTAAATGTTGAGGAAAAATTCATAGGTACTCATCATTCAACCTTATGGATCATAATTTCAGGGATGGGTGAAATCCAAGTTACAGGTAATTTTCTACTCTCACAAACCTTGACTTCAATATTTTCTTATAAAAGTTTGAGAGTGCAAGTTGTAAGGGGCAGCTCCGGAAGCAGGCGGCGTCATCTCAAGCATTCCAGGATTAGATTCTAGAGTTCAGATCAGTTCATAATGATAATGTAAACTCCATTCCAAATGGATAGCTTTAGACAACTAGTCACACTCCATTTATCAAGAAAATGGCCAGGCAAGTCGCCAAAATTGTTATCCCATTTCACTCCCCTTGTGAAATTTTGATAATTGCAGAATTGCTTATCAGTGATTGGGATCCAGCTAGAAAATGGTTTGAGGCCCAAAATCTAATAAGTCATCCCTTGGCATTTCTCTAGAACACCTCTTCATAGCTAAAGATAGAATCCAAGGAGTTAGCAAAATGCTCAAAAGAAAATTCAAAAAAGTGAAGCTCCAAGGCCATATTTTGAGTGTCATTAGCGAGTTACATTGGGAACCTGAATTAGTAAAGGGAGGTCAAGCTCTAAGGTTCAATCCAAGCCACGTTCTAAATAGACCAAGCTATCATAGTTTCCCATTGAACTTAGAGCTAACAAAAAGCTTGAAACGATCCTGGTTTTGAGAGCATTGGCTCAGGCCACGGGAGGATCGTCGAGCTCAAGAAAATAACATATAAGCATGGCGAATGAATTATTCTTGTGAAATAGACAAATCTCGGTGTATACCTCATCATAACAGTGCATCGGGGCCAAAAAATCAAGTACACTTAGCAGTCAGAAATGTCAGGGAACGATTTTGTCTTGCAAAGTCAACTCGACGAGCTGGGACAAGTACCCCCGATCGAGAGAGTCATAGACCCTTATGGAAAATGCAAAAGAAAACAACCCAGCTGGCCCAAATTGGTCTAGGACATTTGTGTCGGTAAGACTCGAAATTGCCGACATAGTAGGATGGCGAGTTGAATGAAGATATATCAGGGGTCAACGCTCCTCATGGCATGGTCAACATTGTGCGGAGAAGGTTATGTGGGTGCGAAGGAGGTTAGAGGCTCGTGTTACGGGAAAATTGGGTTGGAGAGGCCCAAGTGGCCTGGGGGACGTGAGTACAGCCCAAACCTAAAATCACCAAAATATTTGTACTCAAAGCAATACGGATATGTTGGGAATCGGCCCACCTAGCACATTCAACAGCAGGTGCGCAAGGACAGAAAATTTATTATTTAATAAGGGTAGACGTGGGTGAAAAGGGGCCTAGACGGCCCAAGACCATCTGTGAGTTCCCCACAAAATTGAAACGTCCACAATAAACCGGATATGGGTATGGCGGAGATAATTGGCCCAAGTGGTCCATGGGCCCCGCATGCTCGAAATAGGTGAAATACCCACAATGCAAATGGAAAATGGAATGCTTTACCCCCGAAGTTCAAACGTGCATAAATTTTGCCAGAACTCTGATTTTCACAAAATTGGACTTTTCAGAAAGGGCACAACATCCTCTACGCCACAAAAATTGGATTTCTTATTTTTAATGAGGGTAGGTGGGTGAAAATGAAAGAAACATGTCCACCTCCAAAAATTTAAATACTCAGTCCCATAAAATGTAAGAAACCCCTGGTAAACTCAAAATAACTGCTAACACTCATAAACAGTGCCATATTTTTGCAGTTCTCAAGATGCGTTTAATGACGCAAGGGGACTTTTGGAATTTCATTGCTCCAAGCCTATGGGACAAAATGGGGAGCCTTTTACAAGAAACATACCATCATTTCACTTCATTTATTACCTCTTTCAAGTGGTTGAAAGGAATATTTTGGGATTTCAATCCTCTCTCTTCCAAATTCTATAAATTGAAGTGTGGGCTCATTGTATGGAGGATAGTTTGAGTAGCAAAACTCTGTCATTTTGGTTTTGTGAAGCCAATGTGCTACAGGCCCTTAAAGTGGACTCCTTACATGGTGATACAGGCCTTTATTTTTTAATAGATTGAACTATGCATATCAATGAAGCAATAGATGCAAGTTTGTGGATGTATCTTCCCTTGTTGTGTTTGTTTGCATTCTTCTTGCCTCTTCAACCTCGTTGCAAATATATTTTGTCTATTTTATGCTCTTGCAGGGATTCATTATCATTATGTGTGTATGAAATATTGTTGTAAATGTAGTTTCTATATTGTGGAGAACTCTTATCACCCTCTCTAGTATGTACTTTGCTTCCATTCTTCACACATTGGAAAGCTATTCACATACCTTCATTTTCTGGTGTATCACCGCTTTAGTGTAGGATTTGTTTCCATGCACTCTCTGTCTCTGGTCCCTTGGAAAATTAGATTAGGATAAGATAGTTTTGCATGCATTAAAGTAGATTGTGGCGGGTAGTTTAAGAGCAAGAACCAGCTTTCTCTAGAGGTCTATCTAAAGTAACAAGTCCCACAACTTAGAGATAATACCCATGTTACCCACTCACACCGTGAGCTCAAGAACACACACTTATGAAAATCGGAGGGTGTTGTGATTTGGTGATAACACATAAATCTTGAAGGAGCAATCATCTAACATGAGGTATTTCAATCAGGGTGGATACAAGTGTAAGTTTCGAACTAATTTTAATACCTTTTATTTCATAAAGAATGTTTCCCAAAGAAGCAAGATACTAAAACAGATAAAGTGAAGGACAATCTTTTAGTTCACCATAAGAATGCATGAGACATTTTTGCAATACATTCTCAACTGATGATACATTTCAAAGAACTTCATCAAGCTTCAATCGATCATTTCAATCAAATAAGAACACATTTTCAAAGGAGTTTAAGCCATATAGATGCTAAGTGCAGCCAACAAGCTACAACAAATAAAAATAAGATGCTCTTCGAATCAATATACAGCCATACTTCAAAATTTGTAAAGTTTCAAACTTGAAGATGATCAACCTTCCTATCATAAATAATATGCATTCTTGTTAGAATGGGAAGCAATGATGCAGCCATATGAAGATCCCAGCAAATATCAAGAGAGTACAGAGTTTACACAAGAATTAATAAAGAGTACAGATGAAATATTACAAATCTTTTTCCTGAAAGCATACTTATGACTGAAATCCTTTAAGGAAAATATACATGAAGGAAAAGTGTCCTAGTCAAAATTTGAAGCATATGAACTGGAGCCTCTAAAGCAAAGGAAGTAACAACATTGATAGTAACATCAATAGTTGTCATAATTCTAACAGAAATAGCCATAATTTGTTAAAATACAGTTATTTTGATTAATGAAAATTCATCACCAAAAAGGACATAAATGCAGAGAATTCTACATTAACCCTGAACAAAGATTCTATGAAGGCTTAATGAGAAATATGGTGTGTGCAGTTACAAATTAATATTTTTTTATTGCATTTGCTAAGATTCCTATCTTTGAACTTTCCTTTGGATCATACATTGTACATTGTTTTAAGTATTTTTAAGATTTATTTTCAGAAGCTTGGAGCAATCGAATGTGGATGGAATGGCTTTGACATTGGCATGTGGACACGGATTCTATCAAAGTACAACTACCCCAAAGAAATGGTGACTGCAAATAAAAACAGGGGTAGGAAAAGGAGCTCAAACCCATGAAGGAAAAGCTAAATGGAAGGTTAGTTGTAGAGTACAAGGAAAAGAAGGAAATATCAAGCCAATGCAAGAGCCGTTCAGCAGAGCCATTTCATCATGGTTGAAAAGCCAACTTTCTTATAATAATAGCACACTACAGATCCTTTAAATGCTTATCTATAGATGCAGATAAAAGGAAACAATACCTAGTTTTAGAGAAGGGAAAATGTGAATCTTACTTTCAATGGCGTTCAAAACAAGAAGAAACCAGAAGCTTTCCATAGCAAAGACCAGTAGTAAAAAGACTTCGACCTCAGGTGAACCCAGAATACGGCCACGAAAAGAAGTTGATAAATCTTGAGCATGGTCAACCATACAAACATCTGAGCTATACCCAGAATCAACGCCAAGATTCTATAAATTGAACCCGGTCAAAGTTGATACGATGAGCTTATAGCAGTCAAAAAAACAGCCTCCATGCCAAATAAAAGAGAGGCCACAAAATGTTGAACAATGGCAAACCAATTGAGCCATAAGAATATCTATAGGAAAGGAAAAGAGGACCCTAATCCACAAATCAATAGAAGAGCCATTCAGATGTAAACCGAGCCAAAGATAAAAAATAGGGGAAAATAATGCAAACAAATCATCCAGACTGAATGCGAGGCTCCTTAGCCTCAAATAGCGGCCAGCAAATAAGCAAAGCTCGAACCTCTTTCAATGGTGGCCAAGTAAAACTTTCACAAAGCCTTGATACAATGAATATGGCTCATAGAAAAGAGCATCTCAAAACCCTTGAGTGAAGCCATAGCAAAATAGAAAACCAGAGAACTCCAAAGGGGGAAACAGTGTTGACCAAGTGCAAAATGCTTGAGCTTCGAAAACCTCTTCTATGGTAGCGAAGGGAAAATTTTGGCAATTTTTTCAGATCTTTCCCTAAAACCACGAATGGACCAAATGAAATAACTGTAGGGTTTTTTACCCCAATCACCAAATGGTCGACCCAGGAAAGCTTATATTGGGTTAGATAACTCCAACCGTGAGTTTAATCTTTTCAAATTTTCAAAGGTCATGATTATTCTATGCCCACGTTTTATTCGGTTATGTATTTTCCAAGACAAAAGGGAAGTGGAACATCATTATTGATTGGGAAAAACCTTAGGAAATTAGGATAAGGTCAAATAATTAATGATTAAACCCTTTTACTCTTTGCCCATGTGAAATAGTAGAGATGATGGTTATAAAGTGGGAGATAAAAGGAAAAAGACACTTTTGCATGTAAAAGAGATAATTATGTAGATGTCCACATCTAATAAAAGACAAAATAAAATCATCACCTTATGCATGCATGTGCCAGCTATAAAGTTGGGTGCACTAAAAGTCAAAAATAGAGTTTTTAAGGCTAATAATATTGATTCCAAAAACCCATGCACCCTCCTATTTTTGGATGAAGAGGAGATTCACTCATTCAACTCAGGTTTGACTGAAGGAGAAGAAAGATGACAAGATATTATTAGCCTTGGTTTATTGTTTCTTTTTATTTTTCTAATCATGCATGAGGAAGAGTTTAAGGTTTGACTGAAGGAGAAGAAAGCTGACAGGATATTATTAGCCTTGGTGGGTGAGTCTTTTTGTATATATTGTGTGCTCTTGCAAAACACAAAGGGGGGCTAATTTTTACGTAGTAATGTTGTAGAAAATTGTTTGTATTGTTCCACCTTATGACTGAATAGAAGACTATTTTCCTCCATTTGTAAGCTTTTGACAGTGTGTTACATAAAATTAGGCATGTTTCAGTGAGTTTAATATTCCTTTGCATGCTTATAGTTTTACATAACCTCCATTAAGCAACTTTAATCATTTTCCAAGCCATGAAAGTGTGTTTTAATGCCTTTTGAAGTGAAAATCAATTAGAAATCCATTATAGTGAAATTCAGTAGTCCTTTTACCAGTCAATAAGTGTGTTTGTGCAAGCCCAAGCCCCACAAAATTTTGGTGTATCACATTTATTGCTTTCAGTTTTACTTTTCCTCTAACTCTAAAACTCAATCAAATACAGATCTTTAGTGATTCATCAAAGGGTGCCAACCCTTTATGGAGGTTTCCCTCATTCTAAGATGCCCACAACTTAGAAGGAATCCCATTATATTGTCCAAAATCAAAAGTTAGATTTCCATCTAGAAGGAGTACTTCTGACCAATAACAATATAAATGGGTTGTGATAGCACAGTGGGAGGGAATTTGTTAGTGTTAGGTTTATATCCTAATCCTAAACATCATGGATTTTTATGAAGGGAGATGGGTTCACGAATACCTTGTTCATGGATTCTTAAGCCTTTTCCTCGATGTTTCATATTAGTGAACATCTCTTTGCATATAGGATATGAAGTGGACGGGGAAGATGAAGTCATGTGGTCATCATGAGATTGGCGGGTTGTAATTTTGTCATCCACTAAGAGGTCAGACTTAACTAAAGAAAGGAGGTGAGATTTGTTTTAGTTTTTGGTTGGTGAGGGATGTTTGGATGTACAATGAGATTTGGATGGTTTCCGATGCTTGGATTTTGAGTGGGATTTAGATGGTGGACGATGGCTAGGGATAGGAATGGGATGGAAAGGTGGTGGATAGAGAGGTACAAGGATAAGAATTCCTTAGTTAATGAGGTTTTGGACATAAGACCTAAATTGCATGTAATGATTGATTGAATGTTCATGGGTGCGATGGAATTCACAATAATAGTGTTCCCAATACCAAGACGGTTTGGGAAGGTTTTCATCGTGTAATTTTTTTAGGGCATGGATGATCATGTTGAAGGTTTTTAGATGATGGAATATGGTGGTCAAGGATTCTCCTAAAGGAGTGAACTGGTTTGGGTTAAATGGTTTTGGGTAGTAGGAAGTAAAGGTGTGGGATTTGGTGGATTATGAGATGTTTTGGATTTAGGATTTGTATTGGAATGGTGTGGCTTAGAATATGAAGGGGATAGGTTAGGCCTGGGGAACTAAGTGGATGGTTTGGGTTTGGAGGCCGAAGTAGATTTGGTTGATTTTGGATTGGTTGGAGTATGTGGTTTTGAGGTAGATGGTTTTGGCTTAGGATTGGATTATTTGGGATTAATACATTTAGATGAAGGGGGTGGGCTAAATTTAGATGAATGGGATGGTTGTGATATGGGGGTCACATTATGTTTTGGTGATGTTGGGGATGAAGGAGATTTAGGAGATGGGTGTGGTGTAGGAACCACATAAGGTTTGGCCGATTTAGGGGATGGAGTAGATGAAGGTGGCATAATAGCCTCATTGGATTGGGTAGGATTGGGATTGGGTTTGTTAGGTTTGAGATTTGGTGATTTAGGAGTCATGTTAGATTTTTTAGGATTGGGGGATAGTGGAAATGAAATAGTATTAGAGGATAGGATAGTGTTAGGTTTAGGTGATGAAGTGTGTAAGATAGGGTTAGGAGTGGATGAAGATGATGAGGGTGGAATAGGAGCCACATTGGATGGTTTAATATTTGGGATAGAGGGGGTTAACATAGGATTAGGGGTTGAATTTGATGATGGATGAGGAGATGTGGGAGTATCTAGGAGAAATCCTATAGAATTGGATTGGGGTGATGAAGATGACGAGGATAGAGGACTAAGATGAGATGTGGGGGATATTAATTTAGGATTAGGTTGTTGTAATTTTTTTGGATATGTGAAGGGGGCTCGATGATAGGTTTTATGATGAGTGGATTTAGGAGTTAAGGTTGTGGATGGTGGTGGATTATTTGCACGAGTTTTGATGGGGGAATGTGTTGGATATGATTATTGATAGGGTATTTGGACATTGATGACTGTGTGGACTTGGGATTGGTGGCTAGATTAGCAAGGACACAAAGGAGGTCCTCTTGGTCTAGGTCAAAGTTGGTGAGATGGTCAAAGTCAATGAAATTGGCTTATGGGGATAATGGTTTATGTTGATTACATCGAGGTTTAGATTGGGATGATTTGGTTTCCTCAAAGAGGAAGTCAATAGGGTGAGGGGTAGGGATCTTAGGAAGGGAAAACTTTGAATGAGGTTGGTTAGGAGATGATGGTTTAGGGGGTGATTGATTGATTGAAGATTGAAGATCAAATATTTGTTGATTAAGTTGTTAATTAAGTTGTTGAATGGTTTTTAGGATGTTAGGATCAACATAGGATGGTTGATTTGGATGGAGAAGATAGGATTGATTGAGGTAGGATGTGATATTTGAGATTTGTTTTTTAATGTGTTGGATAGTGTCTGGGACTTTGTGGTTAAAATGAGATGGTTGAGTTTGATGGATGGGGGATGATGGGATAACTTGTTTGATGGATTTAGAAAAGAGGTAGGGATTTGGATGTTGGTTTAGAGAGGATGGGGATTGAGGATTAAAGTCCATGGTTAGAAAAGTTGTGTGGGGGATTATATTTGGATTATGATTTTTGATTAAGGATGGTTTATGGGATTTGGATTGGGATTGTGTGATTAAGGATGATTAGTTATGATAATGTTTGATTTCTTAAAATTTTAAGATGATATGATGGTCAAGGGTGTTCACAAGCACACAGGAAACATGCAACACACACCCTAACTATTCAAGTGGGATTACAATCAAGATATATCCCACTTTCAATACCACACACCAAAGATGGTGCCACAATTGGCTCTCCACCTATGTGTCAATGTGGGGTCAGTTATCGAGTGATCTTAGGGAGTGCGACCTCCTTGCACTATAGCTCGATATGTGGCCAAAAGGGCTACCTATACTAGGATATACATGCTCACTAGGGGTGTCCCCGATATACCTTACAGTACGTGGAGCCCAAGTCCGTGTTGCAAGGATGTTTTCTAAGGCCTGGGAATTGGGATGTGTAAGCCCGTCACTTCACATCGATCTTAAAACAAACAAGCACTTAGCTAATAATGGCAGTTGTCCTTGAATTTGTATACCCCTCCGGAACACGAGGTGTGCCTATGTGCATGGAGATGAAGCCCATGGTCACAAGACCCTTAGGACTATGACAAGTGCATGGATATCACTTCCACGTCATGTTACCCCTACAAAAGAAAAATGGGAAGGCTAACCACTTTTTATCCTCAAGATTGTCCTAGAACGCAAAAGGAGAGCATACATGGTTTTTCCTCCGGGATGAATAAGCAACAATATAAAAACACAAGGATGATGATAAATGCAAGATAAAAGATGATAAAATGAAATGATAAAGATTAGTAGATTGATGTTTGGGTCTTCAAGAGGAGGCCCTACAAAACAAGGATTAGTTTCATTTTTGAACCCAAAATCTTGAACTAATGAGCTGCATAACAAAAGGATTAGTAGCTTTTCAATCCCAAAATCACAAAAAAATTTATATAAATATCAAAATGGACATAATATCCCCTTGATGTTGCAATAAACCCATAAAAACATATTGTTAGACCTGCAAAAAACACTTAAAAACAAGATTAGACTATTAGTTGTAAGCAAAAACTTATATTCTGCAAAGGCACTGATTGACAAAACATAGGTGTCAAAGTATGACAAAGTCTCCAAATTACAACAAAGGTGACACTTTAGGACATAGGTGTCATTTTGTGCAACATAGGCGCCACTTTCTGACAAAATATTAAAATAGGGTCAGAAACAGGGTTTTTGGAGCTTCAAAAGCTATCATAAAAGCGCTGAAACTTCTGCAAATGTGCTAATACAAGTCATAGGCACCATTCTATGAACATAAGTGACATTCTGTGTGCAAACACAAAAACAGGGTCCAAATAGTCAAAAACAAGCAAAAATTTACAATTTCGGGGTTTCAAAGGCCAAAACAAAGGTGTTGAAGTATCTACAAAGGCGCCAATACAGGCCATATGCGCCACTTTATGAACACATGTGCCATTATGTGTGTAAAATATGAAAACAGGGTCAATAATAGTCAAAAATAGGTAAAAACTAAGTTTAAATGCTAGAACATAAGCGCTGGTGTATCTACATAGGTGCCAAAGTAGGACATAAGCGGTGATTCAGGTCATATGAGCCATTTTACATGCACATGAATCATTATGGGATACATATGTGCTAATACACAGAATAAAGGCGTTGTTTCATGTTGGGGATAGAATCTGAGCCATAGAATTGTAAATTTGAAGGGGTAAATGATGACAAAACTTCTTGGAACTTTGACATCCTGTGCAAAGGATCATATAGGATTAGAAATGATGAAAATGGGGGGTAAGCCCCACAGTGGGTTCAAAAAAATTAGATGTAAAAAGATATGTTAATGAAAAATGCTAACAAGAACCAAAACAAATTGATTCTTATTCTAACACTCTAAAACACTGCCTCAGATTGAGCAAGATGGAAATGGAATATATGTAGTACCTTCACTTACCAAATTAGAGATCCCTTTGATTTATTTGATGTGCTCTTGATGGTGGATTGGATGTGTTTGCTTCAAATTTGTGGATTTCTTTAGACATTATCTCCCTTTGATTGTTTAATAATTGTTATGGATGAAGATGAAGGATTGAATGATTGAAGGAGGGATTGATTGATTGAGTGATTGAAGAAGATGAAAATGGAAAAGGTTTATTGGCTTTTTTCTCCTTAGCTCTCATGAAGGAGGAGAGTTTAATTTATAGTTTGTGGGTGGAGGATTCAATGGTTAAGATGAAGCCATGTTGGATTTGGATCACGGGTGGATAATGCATGTAAGGATTAGAGAATTCTAGAATGGATATTTCTAGAATTTGAGAGAAGTCTCCATTGAATTAAAAATTCAATGGAGGGAGGGATACATATTTGAATTTTTAAATATGAAAGAGGGAAACTTAGAGAGGCTTCTAGAAATAGAAGCCTCTAGATTTATAGGTGAGGATGTGATTAGGATTAGGATTAGATTAGGTTAATAAATGATGATTAGGGGTGAGGTTACATGGAAAGGCTCGGTATAGGGTTGTGTAGGGTAGGTGGTAGGTGAGGTGTAGGAATATTAAATTCCTAGAAAATTTTAATAAAGGATTAAAATGGGAGAATAGGATATAATAAGGAAATTGAAGTGATTAATGAAAAATGGGATAAAATGATTAATTTAAAGGATTAATGAAATGATAGGATAAATGATAAATGATAAAGGGTAAATAAGATAAAATGGATTAATAATCATAATTAATCTTGTGATTAATTAATATACGGCTGATGTTGGGATATTTGCAGGATGGATTAGTCATAATTAAGCATGTCAATATTTTAGATGTCTATAATTTGATATTGACATAACCTTCCTAACCTATGTAGTTGTTTCAATTGTCTATTTGTTGTCCTTTACAGTTGTTACAATTGTATATTGTGTGTTTTTAATTTATTTATATCTATCTTTACAGATGTTCCAGTTGCTTACCTATGTTTGATTTATTTCTATCTACCCACTTGTATATGAGTATGATAAAACAATAATAACATTGTTATTATCCTTAATAGATGCCTCATACTATGTTATGGGAAGAGGACATGTGGAATTTTTTCTTTTGTTTGGAGCAAGAGTTAACTCTATATTGGCATGTTATGCCACTGATTGAACTTTTATTTGTGATTTTTAAAAGTTATTACACCTATGCCACTAGTAGAACTATCTTATAAATATATTAGAACCTATATCCCTTGTAACGGGTGATTATTTCTTGGTCTCATAGGGTACATTTTTGAGCTTGTTGATCTTACATTAAATCTCACATGTTTCTTTAAGTATGTGAAAAGGTTGAACTATTTGGTTGTATGGATACATATAGGGGAGAAGTTTGACGGATATTTGGAATAACGAACTCCCTCTTGTATATGTGATAATTGGTTAATAGGAAATTACACTTATTTAAACCCTTTTTTCTTGAGTGGTATCCTATAGAATGGTTTACATCCCTTGAAATGTTGTAGTTGTCTCTATGTGTAATGAAGAGCTCAAATGGTTAACTCTTGACTCCTTTGTTTGTATATGATCAAGTTGATTGTTTTGTGTAACTTTGTTGGTGATGGATATTGATGCTCTTGAATTAAATTGGTTTTATTCGTCGAAGAGGAAGATCAATATCAAACAACTCAAGGAATTGATTATAAACGTATATATTAATAAGGTTGTAAGATCATGTACATCATTTTTCCTATGGTTGTTCGGAAATAAAGATCTCATTATGATTTCATGCGATCATTGTTATTCTTATTGTTTAGCCAATTGATGAGAATTAAAAGAGTAATTAACCTTAATATATTCCTTTATTTCAAATTAAAGCAACAAGATTAGAGTGGATAATCATGTCAGTTCGATGAACTGACCATATATACAATTTGATCTTTCCTACAACATATAGGATGCAGTAAACATTACTAAGTGACTTAAAGGATTGGATGAACATGATTCCTCATGCAGTGTTTGTTGTTATTCAGTTTGAGATAACTGTATTGTGTAATCACATTTTAATAAAATGCAAAAGTGATATTTCATTGTTGAATGAAGACAAGATAGCCTATTGTACTTCTTACATTATCTACTGATAATCATTACAAACATATGTATTAATCTTAAATTGTAATAAATAAATTATTGGCTGTATTGTTTATTATTATTGTGAGAACGAAGAAATTATATAGTTGTTTTACAACAAAGTATGTTAGGATGAGTGTTGCTATAATGTAAAATCATTTATGCTCTTGTGATGTCATTGATGGAATAATTATATCAATAAACAACTTAGTTGACGATGGAAAAAACAAGACAAAATTAAGAAATTTATTATCGTACTTATGAAATAAAACACAACATTCATAAATAATGACAACTATATGAGTAAATATGATATATTGTGAAATGGGTATATGGTACGATGACACCATGATCATACAGTTAGCATACCACATTAAATTTAGTTGTTTTAAGAATGGCCAATGGTGACCAATTAAGAAATAATATAACTATTCCTATTGAACGATAAACATATGTGAATGAATCTATTAATGACACAATCTATGATATGATTATATCATTATAACATGGTAGGTTATCCTATAGCCTCATCCACCTCCATGATGTGACAAGTACAATGAGAGATATCTATTGGGGTAGTAACTCAATAAGCTACTATGAATCTCTATCGAATAGAAATGTCATAACTTGATACTAATTAACCTATCCTTATGATAAACTTATATACTTAGCTAAAATGGATAACAGAAAACTTAATTTCCTAATAAATGGAAAAGAACCTTGATAACTATTTTGGATATGGTGATGCAGTGAATGGAAAACATGTTTCGTAGGCTAATGTGCATCCTCGAAAATTGGCTTGCTAGCGCAATGTTGAATAACCATGGCTAAATGACTTTTTTTTATCGTTTGTTCCCCATTTCGTCTTATCAATGGTGTCTAGAGTTATAGTAGAGTATGGGCCATATGTCCTATAATAAAATTGGTACAACTAAGACTTTTTTAATAAGATTAAGGTCACTGAAAAATTGAAATTCAAGCTCATTTCTTGTATTATTTGATTAATATTAACACCTGAGTCAACATTTAAATTATAGCCTTACCATGAGGGAAGGATATTTTGGTTGAAGATTCACAATTTAATTGAAAGTAATGCTTAGTTGAGATGCCTTTACGATGTCTACTCATTCCCTTATTCTGTGGGCTTTTAGTACGAGTTATGGATAGCAAGAAGATAATGGAAACCTTTTTATAAAATAAATCCTAACTCATATTTGAATAAGTCTTCAGGATGCGAGATATTAGATCATAAGTAACCCCTGAGTTGGTGCAAGTATATTATGGAATCAATTCATACTTCTATCAACCAGATTTGCATTAGGCTTGGTAAAGGAGAATCTAATGACAACTAGTTAACACTAAATTGATATCAAATAAAAAAAATTCTCTAAATTTTTACGGGATTATTTAGAGGATCTATGTTCATAGTTTGTATCAGAGCTAAGGTTTATAACACTTGAACCTCTGGGTTAACTTGGTAAGAGTATTGTGTTCTTGTTGACATGTGGGTTGATGGTGTTGAGTTTTATCGGTGTGTTATGGGGACTCTGTGGGATTGTACTCAGGTTTGTTTGTTGAATATGCATGCAGCTCCTAAAGGATCTATTGTAAAGGATACCCAACCTTGTGCTATAGTACATCACTGTGTCTAAAACATGCATAGGACACCACTGGAAGGTTTTTTGTCTTTCTTGTAGCAACTTTTTTTGTAATAGTGCTTTGGGGGTCACTTAGAAATCATTGTGGATAATATTTGGATATTGGTTGATCACCTAGAGCCTTATATCATCAATGGTAAGGACATTTGGTTTTGGTATTTGACAGCGGTTACAGATATTGTTAGTTTTGGTGCCTTAGAGGCTTATTATTTTCCACCTCAAAGATCAGAGCTCATGATAGATATCTTATTGGATCCATATTACTTATTTATTTCGATATGTGCACTCGATGATTAGTACCCCTACATGCAGCCCACGAAAGGCTGCATAGTGATTGTGATGTGGATATTTTCATTTGTGTTATATTTGTAAGCTTGAAAAAAAAATTAACCAATTTTTTATTTATTTAATTTATTAAAAAAACCTTTGAGGTCTACTTGTTAGTTTTGGGTTTATTACAAGATTTATGTGGTTTGAATGCTACTACTTGGCCATTTCTTTTGACTGTTGAGATTTTATGAATTTTATCTCATTTGGTGACTAAAGAGTTATTGTTTTGAGGTTTCTTGGCTATACTTTCATCAAGTTTATTACTTGGTTTTTTGTCCTTGGTTGTGAGTTGGTTCTACGTTGTCCATGTTGTGTGCTCTTGTTGCATGGGGGTACGACCAAGGTGTCGTGATTGTATGCTTGGGGCTACATGACATGTCCTTGGTTTTGAGGTGGCAAGGCTCTATGTGTCTAAGACCATGGATTGACCCAGCCTCACTCTCATTTTGGACACTCAGTCCTCCTTTGGTGGAATGACACTAGTGATCTTTGGTCCTCCTTTGGTGGAGATACATACTTGATTTTGAGTCATGTTGGGTTGATAGAATCCTATGATTTATTTGGTCCTCTTTGGTTGAGAGACCCCTTTGATGCCCTCGGTTCTCTTCATTGGATTGGATTCTATGATATGCAGTATGGATCGGTGGATTGGGCAATGATTTATGTTTAACCTTGCTTTCTATGATAATATTCCTCACCATTGGGATGGTTATGGTAGTCAATACAAACTTTATGGATTACATATGGGATGTTTCACTCATTAAGAGTTATGGTTACTAAAGGATATAGTACTTTTGGGATATGAGGATTCACATATAGGTTTTCTGGAAGATCTAACTTGGTAATATTGTCTTATTTGGGAGAAGCCCAAATTTATAGACTATAATGTGTTCTCTAGAAATTATGAGCATACTTGAGTCCTTTTGGGCATCTTTCTTAAAGAAATGTGCCTATCTTGGTCACAAGGACCCATCGATAGAGGTAATTATGTCTTTCTCTCTTGGTTTGTTTTAGACCATACCACATTATAAATCCATTTGTATCGAGTGTATACTTTTGCAATTGCGTTTCAGGTTTTTTTTTACCACAATTCTTGGTATGAGGGTGTTTCTTGGTGAAATAGTGTGAGACATTTATAATAAACTAACTATTTCAACTTGGAATCATATTTGGTGATAAGGTTTTGACATGGATAAAAGTGGTAAAACTTGAAGTCCTTGGGAAACCCTTTGTAATCTCGAGATGTTCACTTTCATTTA
This sequence comes from Taxus chinensis, assembly GCA_019776745.2. Classification (NCBI taxonomy): domain Eukaryota; kingdom Viridiplantae; phylum Streptophyta; class Pinopsida; order Cupressales; family Taxaceae; genus Taxus; species Taxus chinensis. The sequence continues at coordinate 252,118,105 of CM034151.1, read as the reverse complement.
ATGGACACTTGTTCAACCTTGGTTTCCTTGTACGTTATAATGAAATTTACTTGTTAAAAGATATGTGGGGAATGAAATAAACACGAACCTTTAAGGATTGTATCCAGGAGAAACAATTTTCAAAACTTAATGAATAAAATGTAAACATTAGGAAAATAGTTCCTCACTCTAATCTTTTAGCTCAAAAGGAGAAATAATAACTATGTAAAGATAACGAAGTATTCTCCTAGTTCCCTCCCATTCCTCTCTCAAGAAGCAAAATGCTTGTGCATTTTTTTCTCATGATAGGGAAAGATTTATACCAACATTAGTGTCGGTCCTTGGTGCTGGAAATTTATGAGATGTCATGAATAGAAGATATAATAACTGACAATTACAAGAGTCGAAGTTATGAAGATACATATGACTTATAACTGTGGTTGAAAATTTGGGGATAATTTATACATTCCCAATCATGCTTACCGAATTAATAAACAACCTTGTTAGAACAAAATCATTAGTTATACCCCTAAAATATGGTAGAAACGTGATCTAAATGATAGGACCAATTGAACTGTATATTGTCCATCACATGGTTAACTTTCTAGCTCGGGTACATACTAGGATTGGTGGTAATACTAATTAGTACATTTTCCATGTCTTACTTTGATATATCAAAAATATATTCATATCTATATATATTATAAACAAAATCAAAATGGGTATAACATAGATACGTGATTTGGCTACATTTGGATATCCCATTAGTTGTTATGGTATTCTAGACTTATAAGGATCTTAATTACCATGATAGATCTTATAACTTGTTATAAGTATATTGGTTGACTTTACATTTTACCATGCTAAAAGTGGAACGATTTAATCATCACACCTACCCTGAATGATGGAATCCTTGTTGATAGTGTCACATCTAGTTATGTAATACATTCTTGATTGACAGAGACATATCAGGTCATCGTAACCTAGTTTTTTTTATGGTACAATAGGGTTATAATTTTACTATCCCTTTTGAAAACCAAGCATATACCTCTAGTTTTAAGGGAAGTACCTTCCCTTTAGTATCATTGGGTTTTTGGTGACCTAGGATATTCGAAAAAGTTAAGCAACATATGTTAAGGATATGGAGAAATCTTGAATCTTCTTTCATGATTGGAGGAAACTTTCTGTTGTACTCTTGAATTTATTGGGATGTATACAATGATGAATGTTCTAATGAACTACACAACTTAGGAAAAATTGGATGAATTAAAACTACATTTTCCTTATTTGTTTCAGTGATGAATAACTTTATTTGACTATCTATTATGATATATTTTATATTATTTCATAATTTAATTAACTATAATGACAAAATTAGGCCATATGATTAACTATTTGGTAATTTTTTATGCTAGTAAGGTTGTTATAGTGAAAAAATATGAGTAATGATTGACTGAAAATCTGAAAAATTTCAGGTTCTTATATAAAATGTGAACTATTATCCTTAGCAGTGTTTTATGAAACTATTTTGATAAATGAGTTCTCTATGTTCGAGATAAATCATAATGATGATGATTCTTAAAGGGGGAAAGTATGTCACACCCCATTTGGATTTATTACAAAAATAAACTATGATGTGTTAAACAATTTACGAAAGTGAGTTGAATAGTACTAATACGAGGTTGAGTTTACAGTTATACATGTGTATATATTTCTGAAAGGGATACATACATGTCTATAGGTGTATACCCAGCACCTTATCCACACTCGTCACCTCATGTTCACAATTATTTAATAATCGCAACGTGTTCTCATTATATAGGCTTAGATTATTTTACTTATTTTCTATATGTGATGATTTCATTATTGATTGATAAATTGGTTAGTTGCTGAACAATTGCCTTGCGATGGAAATTGATGTTTTGAATTGGTCTTGGACTGCTTAACAAAGTATTTATTATTTCTAACATACGGATTTATTGGTCGCAGACCACTTCACAAGTAATAATTATGATGTTTATTGCTTAAAAGTTCTCATTCCTCTTGGCATTCAAACTGGGTCAAAAGACCTCAAGGCATATAAAAATTGTCTTTATTAGTACCGTCAATAAGGTAAAAGTTTACTTGTTTGATCATGATGCAAGTATGACAGTCTTAGACCATAAGTGAATTTGGAAAGTTAAATTTTTAGACCGTATAAACCTTTCTTGGTTGAAATCTATGATTTTGATTTGATCATCGACCAGGGGGAAATTTAATTAGTTTAAGCAATATTCTTTGATCGTAATGCAAGTTTAATGTTTTGGGTCCATATTGCAAAAATGTATTGTAGTTAATATGGAAGTGGTCATGGACCCATAAAGGGGTTTTAATTAATAGAATGCTTCTTGTTTGTTAAGTGGTCATAGACCATGGAAATGCAGCATTTTAAATAATTATTGATTTTTTTAAATCTAGCCACCATGTGACCTTACATCAAAAGAAGATAAGTTTAAACTTAGCAAATAATAAATGAAGTTTAACATGGAAAAATACAAAACTTACATGAAAGAGGGAATGTGCATGGCTTGAAGAGAAGGATTAATTGGGGGGAAAGCAAAAATGATCTGACATAAATTTAATATATTAAGGGCATGAATTTTGGAAAAAGGAAAATTTTAGCTTACAAGCAAAAACATATACAAACCCTTCATAGTCACATTTCCTCATATGTGGATATTTTTCTCTTCTTTTGGCAAATGGAGGAAAAATCTAAAGGAAATTAGGAAAAGGGGGGGCGTATTCTACTTCAGTTTCATGTAAAAGTTTTGTTCTATTAAAAAAGGATGATTTTTTACTTTATGTAGGGCGCATTTCCTGGAAAAATATGGGGATTTCCTTGTTGTCCGTGCATACTGGTTTTCAGATCTAGTTTCTCTTATAGTGACTAATTTTGGGAAGAAGGAATTTGGGGGAAAAGGTGTATTTACTCCAGGCATGGTTATCTAACTTTGATTTTCTTTCTTTGCTTTGAAATAAGTAAATATGGTTTAGGTTTTCTCATATAGCTTTGAATCTAGAAAATACGAAGTCATATCAATAAAATATGATAAGGGATCTTCCAAAAAAAACCTCATATGAGTGATTGGGAAATTTTTAGGTGCATATAGAAGTAATAGAAGTATGGTATATAGCAGAAATATAAATACAAATTGGGTAATATGTAAAGGTGCATTTTCCCCTGTTGTTGCATAGTTGTTGTAATCTACCCTGAATGCTTTAACTAAGGAATATTGTTGGTTTTCTATATTGGTTTCTAATCAGGGGAGATATGATAATTAAATCAACATATTTGACTTCAAAACTCTCCATAGACTTGTCTATTCAAGAGGGTATTTTTTCAAAGGTTTATTCTCACTGAAAATCTTTATGGGTGTGTGTGTGTTGTTTTTTTCCATAAGCATGAAAATAAATACGGGTACTTGCATTTGGGTTTTTTAATCTTTTGTGGTGATTTTTGGATTTATTTTTGTCCACCCACTTTTATAAAATGCATAAGAGGCATGATTGTTAGGATTTTACACCAATTGATATGGGACATATATGTCTCTTTCTGAATATATTTCCAAGTCTTCTTACATGGGAGGAGCTTGTATCCTAAATTAACGATCTTATAATGTTATTTGATATTTACATAACCTACCTAACCTATGCAATTGTTTCAGTTGTCTACTTGTCCTTTACAACTGTTACAATTGTCTGTTATGTTTTTTATTTATTTTTTATATTTATCTTTAAATATGTTCTAATTGCATATCTACATTTGATTTCTTTATATCTACCCACGTGTATATTAGTATGATAAAACAATAGTAACACTGCTACTATACTTAACAGATGCCTCATACTATGATGTTGGAAGAGGAGAGATGGAATTTGTTATTTTTTTTGGAGCGAGAGTTAACTCTGTATCGACATGTTATGCCACTGATAGAAATTTTATTTGTGATTTTAATAGGTTGTTATGCCTATGCCACTGATAGAACTATATTATAAAGAGATTAGAGACCTATATCCCTTGTAACTGGTGATTATTTCTTGGTATCACATGCTACATTGTTGAGCTTGTTGATCTTACATTTCTTTAATTATTTGAAAAGGTTGAACTATTTGGTTTTATAGATACATATAGGGGAGAAGTTTGACGGATATTTTGAATAACAAACTCCCTGTTGTACATGTGATAATTGGTCAATAGGAAATTACCATTATTTAAACCATTTGTTCTTGAGTGGTCTTCTAAATAATGGTTTACATCCCTTTAAATGATGTAACGGTCTATATGTGTAATGAAGAGATTGAATGATTGACTCCTTCGTTTGTATATGATCAAGTTGATTTTTTTGTGTAACATTGCTGGTGATGGATATTGATGCTCTTAAATTAAATTGGTTTTATTTGTAGAAGAGGAAGATCAATATCAAACAACTCAAGGAATTGCTTATAAAACTTATATATCAATAAGGTTGTAAGATCATGTACATAGTTTTTCCTATGGCTATTCGGAAATAGAGACCTCATAATGATTTCATGTGATCATTTTTATGCTTATTGTTTAGCTAATTGATGAGAATTAAAAGAGTGGTTAAAATTATTGTATTCCCTTATTTCAAATTGAAGCAACATGATTATAGTGGATAATCATGTCAGTTCGATGAATTGACCATGTATACAATTTGATCTTTCCTACAACATCCAGTATGGAGTTAACATTACTAAGTGACTTAAAAAGGATTGGATGTGCATGATTCGTCATGCAGTGTTTGTTGTTATTCATTTTCAAATAATTGTATTGTTGTAATCACATTTTAATAAGATGGGAAATTGATATTTTGTTATTGAATGAAGGAAAGATAACCTATTGTACTTCTCATATTATCTACTAATAATCGTTACAAACATATGTATTATACTTAAATTATATTAAATAAATTATTGGTTGTATTGTTTATTACGATTGTGAGAACGAAGAAATTATATTGTTGTTTTACAGCAGAGTATGTTAGGATGAGTGTTGTTATAATGTAAAATCATTTATGCTCTTGTGATGTCATTGATGGAATAAGTATGTTAGTAAACAACTTAGTTGGTGATGGAAACAACAACACGAAATTAATAAAGTTATTATCCTACTTATGAAATGAAGCATAACATTCATAAATAATGAAAACTATATGAGTAAATATGATATATTACGAAATGCATATACAGTACGATGACACCATGATCATACAGTTAGCATATCATATGAAAATTAGTTGTTCTAAGAATGGCCAATGGTGACTAATTAAGAAATAATAGAACTATTTGTATTAAATGATAAACATATGTGAATGAATCTATGAACGGCATTATCTATGATATGATTGTATCATTGTAACATAATAGGTTATCATGTAACCTCATTCACCTCCATGATGTAACAAGTACAATGAGAGATATTTATTGGGGTAATAACTCAATAAGCTATTGTGACTCTCTACCAGATATAAATGTCACAACTTGATACTAATTAACCTATCGTTATTGGATAACTAATAACTTAATTTCCTAATAAATGGAAAAGAACCTTGATAACTATTTTGTAGAAGAATCTTTAAACACTCGTTTAAGATTTGTAATTTTTGGAACACAAGAATGACACCAAAATTCCTAAGTTAAACGAATCCAAGAACAATATGAATTCTTCTTTCGGTTGAATTACTGGGTCAAAGCATATAACTGTGTCCCACTTTTTTGTAGTTTTTGTACTTTTAGCAAACTATGTCTGACAACCAAAACATGACCAAACACATATAAAATGACCAAACATGCATTTTTAAGAGGCTATAAATACCAAGGTGCAGGGCATCCAGAATTTACTTGATTTTTTAAAATTTTATAGTATTTTTTAATAATTTATTTACTAGTCAGATTTTAAAATATTTATGGCCACAAAGTGGGACACCCTTTTATGCTTTGACCCTACTTTGTATTTCAAAGACTATTTGTACCAAACCATTCACCAATACATTCCACAGTCATAATTTTAAATAAGTCCTTAGTCATATATTTTTTCAATGTTTTTTTTGCATGATTTTTTAAATGTTGTCTTCAAATTATTTTCAATGTTATATTTAAGATACATATTAGTGTTTCCTTATTTGTTGTTGCTTAATCATTTACTCTTCTGTTGTATTTTTCATTTTTTGTCAACATCTCTAGTAAACAAACAAAAAATACACAACATAATATCTTGTGTTTTCCAATTTTCACTTTAGCATGTAGGGGCATGTGCCTTTGACAATGACAGGAATTGTTGTATGTTGAGGGATTTTAACCCCTATTAGGCTGCATCGAAGCACCCCAAGTTGGGTGTCATATTGTTCATCGACAAGGTTTTTAAAGCTTCCTACCAAATTAGAAGAAAACCACTTACTTCGATTGCATGTTTTGTTCATCTCCTAAAAAAACAATACATATGTGGCTTCCCTTCTCGACCAAAAAAAATGAGGTTATTATTACATATATAGTTTCGTTTATTATTTGACATATTTTATTTCTGATTTTCTTTTTTAGCTTGAAGATATGAAGACTAGAAACAAAAATTTTCTTCCCTCGTATGGTGTGACCGTCACTACTCCCACTTGTAAAGAGAAGAAGAGTTTAAAAGGATTCAACTTGTTATTAACGTCTTACATCACAGGAAACCAAAACCACCGAATCTAATGATCGTTGAACTAGTTAAAGAACACCTCCATTTTTTGCCATCAAGTCCTGTGTACCTCTCCAAGTTGTGTATTGTTGGGCCTCATTCATGAGGATTTGGCTTGGTCTATGATAGTAGTGAAGATGCAGTGTAATATGAAACTACTCATAAATTAAAAAAAATGGGTGTACCAACCCCGCAAATACAGTCTATAGGGAAATTCAAACATAGCACCAAAAAATGCAAATGCGAGTAACAAAAAAATGGAAAGGACAAAAAATGAATGCCTCCTTGATTAAGTCTCCAAAAACTTATGTATAGATATACAATTTCAATAACTATGAAGTATTCATATAGTTGTCCCCACAAGTTTTTAGCTGATTATATTTTGAAAAACTTTTTTTACCTGTGATTATGAAACTTGATTTTTGTACATATCTCTTTATGTGGAGCTTATAAATATGAAATATTTTGGGAAAACTTATTACTGACTTCATGTTCATTTTTAGTTAATGGAAAATATGAGATTTGAAAAATTATATAAGTTCTTAATTGTAAAGGCCTTGTGTAAAGGGGTTTCATATGGGCAAGCATGTTTGTTGCAGAAAGCCTTTTCTTTCATTTATTTTCAGGATAACATTTCTTTCTTTGATTATAAAATGTAAAAAAATGTTTTTGTTTTCTAAGGATTCTAATTGATGAACTATACGGTATGGTTTTATATAGGTTATATGAGTAGTTACATGCATATACAAATATCTATTTCTTCCATTGGGCATCACCTATATATAGACACTATATTGTATACACGTCAATTTATTGGTGGTTTTTATGAATATTCCCCTTAAATCATTAATTGATGTGCAGAATAGTGCCAAATATGAGGGGGGAAATATTCTATCACTCTTCTATGAGATGATGGTTCAAGCCAAGAATTATAAACGATGAAAATCAACTCTGAATGTTAATTGCTTTATAAAGAAAAGAAATATATATATATATTCATTATTGAAGAAAATAAAAAAGAAAATATAGTGGTTTTAAAAGGAACGAAAACCAGATCGTATCAAGCCAAGAACACAAGTTAATCAAACACCACGATCAATAAGATGAAAGTAATTCGCCAGAATAACCTTACATAAACCTTTACAAATAAATGAGCAGTAATATCATATATTATTATGGAACTCAATGCAATACAATGAGAATGGGCCTTGCTTAAATAAGCAAGGAATAACAATCTAAGAACCAATCAAGGTCGTAAATCAAGCCATAAATCAAGGAAATAACTAGTCATCAAAGAACTAGTCAAGACCATAGATTTAGGAGAGAACTAGATCATCAAGGATCTAGTCAATAACATAGATCGGAAAGAACTATACCTAACAACGATAATATCTCATAATATCTAAAGAAAATAAAATAAATATCCACACACATAAGTGGGTGAGGATAAATACAATTAAGGTAAATAAAGTACCTAGGTGAACATGAGCTAAGGTAATACCTACTCTAAAACCCCCCCTCAAGTGAAGTTAGGGGCCAAAATAGAAGTGATATATCCACAGTATGAGTCTCAGTAACTAGGCCTGATGAGGTACTCATGTATAATAACTGGGAAAAAGGGACACTGCAAAGTACCCAAAACCAGTAACAACAAAGTAAAGAGAGTAAAAACCTGCTCCAAGGCATCCCAAGAATCTTGGCTCAAAAAAATTTCCATACAATGTTATTTAAGTTTGGTGTGTAATATGGTTTGAAACCACTGCTCGATCACAAAACTCAAAAACAAATGACACTGGGCTTCACTAGAATAGCTCCATACAAGGATACTGTCAACGAAGCGATGTCGAAAGTGCAAAAAAAATACCAAACATAATTCGATCAACTGCTAGGTGTGCCACGATCCAAGAACAATAACCAAAGCAACAAGGTAAAGACACAAAATCCAAGGTGTCATGATCCAAGAAAAAGCCAAGGTAACAAGGCAAGGACACAAAACCCGAAGAAGCGGGATCAACACCACACTCTCCCATACTACTAAATGGGTGGAGTGATGTTACAAATTTGTATGAGCTGTCAAAACAACTACTTGAACACTGACAAATTAACACTGGAATACACCATAATAGATCCCCCATAAGAGATATTGTCAAAATGCCAAAAGTGTCGAAAATACAGATACAAAATCTCTCAACAAACAAGAGAGATACACTACACCTGCTAAATACAAATGCTCAAAACAAGAAGCATCACAATGCAAAAGGTATAGAAAGTGGATCAAGAGGCTAAATGGTGGAGGAGCCACGCCTGTAGAGTCCTCTCAATGAATGCCTATGTCACTGCCACGAGTGATCAGATATCCACCCCAAATCAACACGGATGGATGAAGAAGATGCCTACATATGACTTGGTGAAAAATACACAATGGGTGCATCCAAAAGAACATCAGAATGTGTGTCAGGTTGATCATGTCTGACAATAGAAATCTCAGATTTCTCAAGCCAGAGTGAAGATGCAAAACTCATGTGTTGCTCATGATTCTCAAAAAGATTCGAGCGAACAAACAAAAGAGCTCTGTCAATGTGTGATCCCGATGAAGTATCTGCACAAAAACTAATGTCATGGTGAGAATTCCACTTAACATGTGGAAAAGGGGAAATAATACCCTGTGAGTGTCTGTTAATACCTCCCCCAGTGAAACCCATAAAACGGAGCATGCAAGAATTGAAGGCAGTGGTACGCTTCTCAAAAAGGCCATGAAGTTGAGTATAAATAGGATACACAACATGTGGTACTGTAATAGGCACAGATGTGGAAGAGCATGCAATAACAAGCCTCACAGGTTTAGAAGCATCAAGAGTAGGAACAGGCTCAAAGACTAACGGATCAATGTTAGTGGGTACATGAGCAATAGCTATAAGTGGATTAGGAGCATGGATATGGTTGTCCACAATATCATGGTGATGACGTAGGCTAGCAATTTTTTACTGCACAGAGTGGATTATTGTATCCTTATCGTGAATGAGTGATTGTAGAAAATAATTTCACTTCTTGAGCGATCTATTTTCTTCCAGAAATTTTACAATATCCTCTTGAAGTTCACATACTTTAAAGAAAAGCATATCATTCTCATAATCCATGATAGAGAAGAATGTAACTCCCAAAAGTTTAGGATGTCAGGCTCAGCCGAAATTACGTCCATAATTGATTACAACACTTCTCCATATTTGGAACTTTATAATTATAGTGCAAGTCTCAAAATAAATATTTCCAATGAAAAGAGCACAAAAAAAACAAGCACTCTTTGCACATGACAGCACTCATAATCGAGTTACTCGAGCATACAGACTACAAACTTTTCAGATAAATTTATCTGCTATAACTATTTTTAGGTACCACTGAGAAAAAATAAAATGTTGTTGCCTCCACTTCACAAAGAGATTTTAAGGTGACAAGAAATCAACTACCTACGTGAATCACAAGTTTTTATCCATCTTCATAACCTTTTTGATACCATATGTACCAGGGGTGGAGTATGTCTAAATATGGCCTTTATCGCCCAGAACTAGCAGTCTGTGAATTTTCCTGATTAATAGTTAAACTTCTGCATAGCATCTCATGGACCCCTGCCATAACTACATTATGCAAGATGTCACGAAAGTTCTTTTCCCTTGCCCGTAACTCAAAATCAATATATACATATGAGTAGACAATCAGAAACCCAGTGTAGCATATCGAGAAATCCAACAAACTTCATTCATAAAACACATGAATGTGAACAATTTATAGCCTAGCCATAGTGCGAATCCTGAGGCAAACCAATGTCCTTATAAGAAATAATATGAAATTTGAAAATTTTATAATGACTACCTCTAATTGTAAATGGCCTTGTGTAAAGTCGTTTTCATATGGGAAAGCATGCCTTCCAGTTACAATGGAAGCCTTTTCTTTGCATTTATTTTCAGGATAACATTCCTTTGTTTGATTATATCCCAAATGTATGAATATACAATGCTTTTGTTTTCTAAAATAAAACTTACAATGGTATGTACAATAGGTTATATGCATCTTTGATACCATAAAAATAACTATATACTTTCATCATACACCTAAGCCAAGATACACAAATGCTGCACGACACCATGATCAATAAGTGGTAATTCACCAGAATAACTTTACATAAATCTTTTGCAAACAAATGACAGCAATATGATCGATATTAGATGGATAATGCATAAGGGGAAAATGGGTCTCTTTCTTAACATAGAAAGGGAATAACAATGTAAGAATTAGTCAAGGTCTCTTACTCTGAATGAATCCATAAATCAAGGAAATAACTAGTTACACACACAACTAGTCACACACACACACACATTTAGGACACAACTACACATTATGGATCTTAATACCATAGATCAAGTCCCCTTAAATCTTACCTAACAACTAGACAATATCTCCTGAATAGACATAATATTAAGATGGGGATAAATATCTCATACACATGATAGTAATTTGAGGATATTTTCTTTCTTACTCTGAATGTTAAATAAAGTACCTATAGTGATACATGAGTTATATATATATATATATATACTATATACAGGTTTATCCCATGTATCTTCACTACTTTAGAAAGACCTATTTTGGTTGTATTGAGAAACAATTTATCTAATGAATGATTAAAATATGCATATGAATAATAATGGAGATGGATGTACAGAGTTGGAATGCTCTTTTGTTTTTATAAGAGAAAAGAAAATTTGTATTATAGGAATAAGGAGGATTATAATGTATTGAAGGAAATAATTAGATTGTAAAGAATTTTTATTTGACTTTCCTTAAGACATCTTTCTTTCTCTTCGGTTTCTTATTTAATGTACATCTATGCATTGCCAATCTGATTTTTTCGATTGACTATACCTAAAATTGTGATCAGATCTCGATTATTTATTTGTATGATATATAAATTTTTAAAATTAATTTTATGATCTCTAGGTTAGTAGTTAAGTAGATGGTCTCAACCTATATGGCTAATGTCTTTCTTGTTTGAGTGGAATCATAATGAATGATTAAGCTTCTGGGCTACATTGTCTTTGTTTAAAAGTACCTATGTATTTAACAAGGATTTGTGAGATTTATTACCTTAAACCATGATTGAGGAATGAATATGATATTTTTTCATTTGCAATTATTGGGCATAAAATGGAGCTTAAGATGAAAAAAAATAGTGTTTAATTAAGGGTCAGTTGTCTTCGAAACCATTTGTGTCTTAAATGTAAGTTCTAAGTACAAAAACCTTACTATATTATTTGTTATGATATAAATTATCTTAGTAAAATTGAAGTTATTAATGTAGGAAATAAATAATATGATGCCCCTCTTTTAGAGTGGTATGAACTAAATTGCCGAGATATGTCACACTTTAAAAAAGACGGCCGTCATATTTCTTTAGTTTCTTCACATGCATAAATATAATTTTTATGCCTAAATTGTGTTATAGTGAAATAAAACAATATTTGCCTCATAATATTAAATAACAAATAGATGGTTTTATATTCTAGCGCTAGGTTATATATGTGGGCTATTTACAGATGTTGTGCCAAAAAATGAAACATAACAACGTCATTTAATTTTTCCCTTACAAAATTACAAATGTTGCATGTACATGCAAGTTTCACTTTTTACTTGTGATTGCAGCATAGTTATGTGATTTAGGTTAATGTGCAAAACTCTAAGGTATTTCATGTGTTGTCCATGGTATGGTCGTAACTTTGAAATTTGGGGGCATCTCTATTTTAATTGAGGGTTGTTCTGATATTAATCCAATAATCCAACTTCTAAACTATTTTCCCCTTCAATCTGTGTCGAACGTTGAGCTCCAACATCGTGTGGACCTTTTAGATGGTGTGCACTTTCAGACAGCATTGTTACCCTCTAAATTTACAAGTTGATTTTTATATGGAACGTTGAAAGAAGGCACCATTGTTCGCTTAAGGAAAACCCTCTGCAAAATGATCAAACATGAATTGTACGAATCTCACTTTTTGTAATTGATTATGTGGCTTACACCCTTTTTAGCATTACTATTTTTTTCTCCTTTGTACTTTTTTTCTGCGTTGTTGGATTGTTCTTGTTTCTAACATAGATATTGTGTTACAAACACATACTAAAATTAGAGCTCCAACTCCACTTCTTACCCGTGTTATTAGTGGAAAGCATTCAAGTCTTTAGACAAATCATGGCCATGAAAATGATTTGGTTCCACAAACACCTCCTCAAAAGCTAATTATTTTGTCAAACTATGTAAGTGCGTCTATATAGATCAATACATTGAATACAACTATGTGCGCATTGTTTTTTGAAGTCCGAGCCATTAGGAAAATGACACTTTGAGAATATAACAATATAAAAGGTAGTGATTCCTATTTTGGGTTTGATTTTTTGGATAAAAAAGGAGGTAAAATCCACATTACTTTCTTCAACGAGATTGTAGAAATGTTCTATGACTAAATTGAAAGTGGAAAGATGTACACCATCACAAATAGAAGGATAGGAAATGTAAAATTATGTTACAACCATTTGAAAAATGATTTTAAGATTTCCTTGAAAGCATCTTCGTTTATCGCTCCTCTCCTTGTGAATGAGGAGGAACTAACTTTGCATAAATTTTACTTCATGGAAATCAAACATATATTTAGAATACATGTTGGTTCTTCTGTTGACATCATCGGCATTATTGTAGCCATATCTCCATGATCCACTATCTGTATGAGTGATAAAAGTGAAACTGTAAGAAGAACACTTTAGATGAAGGATGTGTCTAGATTTAGCATTTCTTTTACTTTGTGGGGTCAAAATTTAGAGGATCTTGGGAAAGAACTTGAAGACATTATTTATATTCCACAACTCCTGGTGTTGGCAATAAAAGTTGCATGGGTCTCCAAATTTAATGGGACATCCATAAACACTATCTCCAATACCAAATGGTTTATGAACCCATAAGCTCCTTAAACTAATACACTTCATGAGTGGGTTTCCTCTTATGGTTACTTTGTTGCAACACCCTTTATCACAAACAAATTACTCAGCCCTCCGACAAATCTTAAATTTGTAGAAACAATTTCATAGATCTTTCAAATGGGAAATACAAACAACAATGAGTGGGCTACACTTACAGCTTTAATCACAGACATCACAATGGATAATTTCTTTGACATGGCTTACCCAATCATAAAAGGTGACAAACAATATAGGAGGAAATTCCATGAGGAACAAAATTGCTTGTGGTTATGTGCAAATTATAAGACACATGTTGAACAATGTGACTACAGATACACACTTCACCTAGATTTAAAAGATGTCACTGTGGAGCTACAATCAGTTACCACATTTGATGGATCTACTGAATTGATCATGGGTTTCACAGCTAAAGACCTCCAATTATTATGCATAGATGATGAGGTAACAACCAAGATTGCAAACCATATTATTGGTCATGCATACAAATTCACTCTCTCCCTGAAGAAAGCAACTTACCATGGAAACAAATAGTTTGTTGGGGTTAGCACACCGGTTGTACAAATAATATATCAGATCTAAGCATACGTGCAAATAAAAGCGGATATTCTACCAGAATAAATATACAAAACAAGAGATATAAATCAACACCATATTTAACGTGGTTCACCCAGTGTGGGCTATGTCCACCAAGAAACAAGCCAATCTATTATCCAAAGCTTTGACAATATATATAATTGAATATTTACAATCTTTCACACCTCTCAAATATATAAGTACTTTATTTCACTCAAGCTTTTGCTTCTTCTCCAGGAATTCTCTCTCACACAATTATTCTCACAATAATCATCAAATTTTGCAAGTTCTTCTTAATTATTACTTCAAAACCCTAGCTTTCATGCTTATATAGGCGTATACAAACTTAGGGCACTTAGCCATGTAATTATAATCAATAGATCTACTTTAATACTAAAAATAGATCTAATTCCCTAGAGTTAAATAAAACACTCCTGCACAGGTAACTGACGTCGGTTAGCCCTAACCAATGTCGGTTCCTCCTTTTCCTGACCAATGCTAGTCCCTCCATAACTGATGTCAGTTACTATGTTTTCCAGCAAGTTTCATATTGCATGTTAATCTGAATTAATTGAGCTCCATAACTCAACAATCTCCCACTTGGAAATTAATTACTACACCATATATGTACATCATCATTCTTGGATCCTTCTTTAGCTTTGTTTCTTCCTCTTCAAGTCTCAAACTCGAAGACCAACAGAAGTGGAGTGTAGCTCCAACTTCTCCTTTGCTAACGGCTTCGTTAGCATATCCGCAAGGTTCTCACTCGTATGAATATTTTCTAGATTCAACTACCCATCCTCAAATACCTACCATATGAAGTGATACCTCAACTTAATGTGTTGCATTATCCAATGAAATGTTGAGTTCTTTGCCAAATGAATTTCACTCTAATTGTCACTGAACAATTTGCAATCATCTTGCTCCTTTCCAAACTCTTTCATGAACCTTCTCATCCATATCATCTCCTTGCTAGCCTCTGTAGCAGTAACATACTCTGTCTTTGTAGTAGACAAAGCCACAACCTTCTGCAATCTTGAAATCCAGCTAACTGTCATCCCACCTACCGTGAAAATATATCCAGTAGTGCTCCTCCTACCATCCAGATCTCCAGCCATATCTGAATCAACATAGCCACATAATGAAATATTTGAACCTCCATAGCATAATTACATGCTAGATGTCCCTTTCAAATACATGAGTATCCATTGGACTACTTTTCAATGCTCTTTACCTGGATTAGCCATATATCTACTCACAACTCCCACTTGCCTATGTAATGTCTGGTCTGGTAAAAACCATAACATACATAAGACTCCCAAATGTTAAAGCATATGGCACTCATGTCATGTATTTAACCTCCTCATGTGATGAAGGACACTGATCTTTGCTCAATTTGAAGTTTCTAGCCATAGGTGTACTAAAAGGTTTTGCATTTTACATCTTGAACCTTTCTAACACCCTGTAGATATAATCCTCCTAAGACAAATACAATTTATTATTCTTCATGTCTCTGTGTATTTACATGCCAAAGTTTATTTTTATAGATCATAAATCCTTCATAGCAAATGTTTGAGCTAGCTTTCCCTTAAGCTCACCAATGTCCTGCATACTCGACCATTCAATAAGAATATCATCCACATAAAGTAACAAAATAATATAGCTTTCATTTTCAAGCTTCTTAAACTAAACACAATGGTCAGATTCACATCTCAAGTAACCATGCTCATGCATAAAACTATCAAACCTCGTGTATCATTTCCTTGGAGCTTGCTTGAGCCCATATAGGCTCTTTTTCAACCTGCACACTAATTTCTCCTTATCCTTGACTTCATACCCAAGCAGCTACTGCATATAAATCTCTTCCTCCAAATCACCATGAAGAAAAGTTGTCTTCACATCTAGTTGCTCTAAATGTAAATCTTCTACTGCAACTAAACTCAATACAGTATGAATAGAAATCATCTTAACAGTAGGAGAAAATATTTCACCAAAGTCAATACCTACTTTATGTGCAAATCTATTTACTACAAGCCTTGCCTTATACCTTTTCTATCCACCCTCTTCCTCTTTGATCCTATAAACCCACTTGTTCTACAATGTCCTTTTATATGTTGGCAACTTAACCAAATCCCGCGTTTGGTTCTGTTCCAAGGAGTCTATCTCCTCATCCATGCCATGCTCCCACTAGACGTGAGTCTTATCCTGCATTACTTCTTCAAAACTATCTGGTTCACCATTATTAGTCAATAATAAATAAAATAGAGAAGGTGTAAATCTTTATGGAGGTTTACTTACTCTTTGTGACCTTCTCACAGGAGTTTGGGGTACCGGAGGCTCATTCTGGACCTCCTGGACATTTGTATCCAAATATGTCAGTGACCGACACTAGTCACCTGTAATTGATGTCAGTTCTGCTAACTGATATCAGTTTGAATCTTTTGTAACCAATATCAGTTTTTCTAAACGATGTCAATCAGGGGTCAACCAACACCGGTTACTGTGTAACCCTGTTGGTATTATTTTTAAATCTGAGAGTTCATTTTCATTCACAAACTTCTCAATTGGTTTGTCCTTGGGTACCAAAATTTGATCCTTGTAAATTCTCTTTTTATTCCATTCAATGTCACGACTCCTAATAATTTTAGAATTCAATAACTCCCAAAAATGGAATCCGAAATCACCATATCCATAACCAATGAAAGTGCATCTCTTGGATTTTACATCAAACTTTTTCCTATTTTCCTTATCAATATGCACAAAATTTTCTAAACCAAAAACTTTAAGAAAAGAAATATCTACCTCTTTTCTGGTCCAAGCTTCCTCTGGTATTCCTCCATCTAGTGAACTTGAAGGCCCACAATTAATCAAATAAACGTTGTATCAACTACTTCTACCCAAAATTGCAAGGGCAATCCAGAATGTATCCTCATACTTCTAGCACATTCCATGATTGTCATGTTCATTCTCTCTGTAACACCATTCTCCTATGGTGTTCTTGGAACTGTTATTTCTCTATGTATCCCATTCACTGAACAATAACCATTAAAAGTCTTACTACAATATTCACCACCATTGTCAGATCTAAGGAACTTTAACTTTGAATTTGATTCATTCTCAACAAGGTCTTTCCATCTTTTAAAAGTCTCAAAAACATCATATTTATGTTTAATACAATAAACCCATACCTTTCTTGTAGCATCATCAATGAAAGTAACATAATATTGGGATCCTCCATGAGAAGCTACCTGAGCTGGTCCCCACACATCTGAGTGTACAAGCTCCAATTTCTACTCCTTCTTAGTTGCCCCAACTTTGAGAAATCTCACTCTCTTTTGCTTTCCAAAGACACAATGCTCACAGAAATCAAGATCTAAATATTTCAAATCTGATAACTTACCCTTAGCCTTTAAGATCTGCATTCCTTTTTGACTCATATGGCCCAACTGATTATGCCACATGCATGCATCTTAATCTGAAGTAGATAATGCAGAAAAGGAATCAGTAACACATGTAGATAAATATAACGTTCCTACCTTCTTACCTCTTGCCACAACAAAAGCACCCTTGGTGACTTTCCAAGAGTCTGTTGTGAATGTAACCATGCAACCAAATTCACCTAGTTGCCCTGTAGAAATAAGATTCCTCCTGAGTCTTGGCACATGCCTCACATCTTTTAATACCCTTGTATTTCTATTCTATAATTTTAGATGAACTTACCCTTTACTAGTAATACTGCAAGGTTCATCATCACCCAAATAAAACATGCCCAAAATTGCCCTGGACATAATTTCTGAAATAACCCTTATTAGGGGTTGCATGGAAAGAAGCTCCTGAATCTAAAACCCATTATTCAATTCTATTATCTAAAGAAAGAATAAGAGCATCTTGCATTACCTCTACTACATCAATATTTGTTTCTTTACCTTTATCTATTTGTTGGTTCTCTTTATCCTTTGACAACAATCTTTCTTTGCATATCTTTTCTTTCCACATTTCCAACAGGTAATTTCCTTACCTATGGATTTATATATGCTATCCCTTTACTTTGATTTCCCATTACTCTTACTCTTGGATCTCTCCTTCTTCCTGCCCATGCTTTCTACATTTAAAGCATTCCCAGATGATGATTCCTCTATACTCTTCCTGCGAATTTCTTCATTCAAGATTATACTAACCACATCATCAAACTTCAAAATATTATTAGCATATGATGTATTACTAACAGCCATTACCAAGTTATCCCAACTATCAGGCAAAGAACATAAGAATAAAAGTGCTTTCACTTCATCATCAAATAGAATATCAACTGATTTTAACTGATTTACAATAGATCAGAAATCATTCAAATGACTAGATGCAGATCCACCTTCATGCATCTTAGAACTAAATAGTTTCTTCATAAAATAAAATTTATTTGAAGCACTAGGTTTTTCATATAAATTAGCGAGAGATTTCATTAACCCTACCATAGAAGTCACTTACGTAATATTGGAAGCCACGGATGTTGTCAGGCTCAATCTTATAGATCCCAAAGCCTTTCTATCAAGAATTTTCCATTCTTCATCAGTCATCTTCATAGGTCTAGAATTCTCATCCAACAGTAAATACAAATCTCTTTGATACATATAATCCTCAATCTGTATCTTCCATAATTGATAATTTTAGATGTCAAACTTCTCTACCTTGTATTTGTTTTCTTTTGCCATTGTTGTAGCTCTGACTCAATCAGAAAACTCTCTGTGAGCAAATATGTCAACACACAAAACCCTCAAACAAAGCTCTGATACCAGTTGTTAGGGTTAGCACACCGGTTGTACAGATAATATATCATATCATATCTAATCATACATGCAAATAAAAGCAGAAATTATCCAGAATAAATATACAAAACAAGATATATAAATCAACACCAAATTTAACACAGTTCACCCAGTGTGGGCTACATCCACCAATAAACAAGCCAAAATATTTTCCAAAGCTTTGACAATATATACAATTGAATATTTACAATCTTCCACACCTCTCGGATGTACAGTACTTTCTTTCACTCAAGCTTTTGCTTCTTCTCCAAGAATTCTCTCTCTCACAATTATTCTCACAATAATCATCAAATTTTGCAAGTTCTTCTTAATTATTACTTCTAAACCCTAGCTTTCATGCTTATATAGGCATATACGAACTTAGGGCACTTAGCCATGCAATTACAATCAATAGATTTTCTTTAATAGTAAAAATAGATCTAATTCCTGAGAGTTAAATAAAACACCCCCACATAGGTAACTGATGCCGGTTAGCCCTAATTGATGTTGGTTCCTCCTTGCCCAACCGATGCCGGTCCCTCCATAACCGATGTTGATTACTATGTTTTCCAGGGAGTTTCGTATTGCATATTAATCCGAATTAGTTGAGCTCCACAACTAAACATAGTTGAAATGTGTCATTCTTGATTCCCAAAAATTGGAGGCTCCCACATCTCCTGCCTGAATCATACTTTTATAAACAACAAAGAACTTTCCTTTGCTATGCTTCCTGCATTATTTCCTCATCTTTCCTTACTTCTACAATGGACATCAAATATGAATGTGTTAACATATTGTAAAGGCTTCCACCTTTCTTTCATTTTTTGATATAGTGGTTGTTAATAGAAGTTCAAATGCACATCTATGTTCTCCACTTCCATAGCTTTTTCATAAATCCTCGAAAGGCATTAGCCTTCCCCCAAAATTTTAATAATATATATGTACCTCTCTACTTTTTTTTTATAAAAAAATTACCATCATCCAATGCAACTATGTTAACATGATGCAATGCTTTATTGAATTTTTGATGGTTTCATTTTGCATCATATCTTCCTTGTTCTTCTTTTCATTGTGTTCCTTCATAGTACTATTTTTTTTAAAAATGGCAATGCTAAGCATTTGGCTATTTAAAGATAAAATAATGGGCCAAAAT
Organism: Taxus chinensis; assembly: GCA_019776745.2. NCBI lineage: Eukaryota > Viridiplantae > Streptophyta > Pinopsida > Cupressales > Taxaceae > Taxus > Taxus chinensis. The sequence goes on along the minus strand of CM034151.1, from coordinate 252,097,848 downwards.
GGAGATGTGTCGATGGATGTATACGTTATTCTTTTTCATCACTCTACACATTGTGTTTTATTTATTTTTGTTGTTTTCCTTCAAAATACAATTGGAAACAAAAAAAAAATCTTTTAGTTTTAATACTTTGGCTATAGAAAGAGAAAATAATGACCAAAAAATGTCGTGGGTTGGAGTATATTTACGTAATTTTTCCCTCCGCTCCATACATATTTAATTGATTTAGGAATGTTTTCTTACGCCACCTTGCCTTTGCTTGTTTTTACTGGACGGTACCTTCTTCCGAGTATCTACTCCTCATAAATGAGCACGAAGAAGAGAGGTTTATGCGCTACGTAAGAATGACATCAATGCCTCCTGACACCAATGGAACCACAACCAAAAACAAAATATCTGGAGATGATTCCAGGCTACAGTCAGTAACTTCATCGCCGATGACCTCATTTACCTCCTCTTATTTCCCTTCTACTTTGGTTGATTCTCATTTGAATGGTGGCAGGATGCAAGATAGTTGTTTGAAACTTGGTCTTCGTAATGCCCCACATAGCTACCTTGGCCCCATATCTTTTCCACACTACTCTTCATCTACTTTTCCTCATAACAATGGATTGACCTATCGTTTACCTCACCCCTTTCAACCTTATGGCATGCCAACTGCAATAATGGATCCTTCCCATCCACAACCTTTTTCTTCACATTTTTCCCAAAACTTATTTTCTTGTTACCATCCAGAGCCTCAAAATGTTGTAGGAAATACCACTCCCATTGTTGACCATTTTTATCAATCATTGAAGGGGGGTATAATTTTTTTCCTGGCTACTCAGTTTGGATAGATTAAGAGATGGCGTGCAAACAAATCAGCAGCATAAAGTGTTGTTCGATGATGCAATGCCTCATATATGATGTCATTACGAGTTATCGTTTTCACTAATACCATGCATCAACCATGGAATATTGTTACAGGGCCTGAGTAGAGACGTGAATGACATCACACATCAAAAAAAAATTGAAGCAGTAGGTTAAGCTACAGATTTAAAGTGTTGGGGTAAAGTATAGTTGTAATCCAATGTCATTACTTGTGTTCTAGATGAACACATGAAGGTACGATTGATTCATTTTATTTCCTTATGATTATGTGGAATTGTCTTAGTGTATTGAGTTGTAAAGGTTCATTTAATATCATCTTACTAAAACAAAATGCAAAAGGAACATGTACAACTCATTACATAAGATAATTTCATTTATTCGTAAAGAAAGTGTACATAGATCCCACACAAGTTGTGGGATATGACTGATAGGAAAGGAATGCATGTAAATATATAAAGCTTAAAATGTAAGGAGGGAAAAAATCGTTAATTCCTACATAGTTGTTCCTTCCTTTGCAAGTTGTTGCTCCAATGATCTCCATCAAGTTGTTGTGGGTTCCTGAAAGAGAAACAAATGGAAAATTGTTAGAGATTTGGGTGTTTGCCTCGTTATATTACCAAATTTAAATGTGCATGTAGAAGTAAAAGGGATAGTGCATCCTAAATAATTTCAAGAAGAGAACAAAGCTACATCCACACTTCAGATTTCAAAGACCATTTAATAATAATCAAAACAAAGTTCATTCAGGAGGACTAGTATTACAGAAGTTGGGAGAATGTTATATTCAATAAGTTGAAAATGAAAATCTCTCAAGTGTGCATTTTATAATATGCCCTTTTCATAAAGAGTCTCTTTAGAACAAGATGAAGGCTTTAAAAACAGATTTCTGAAGTAAACATTTATTTCAATTAGAATGAGCTCTAAGTACCAGTGGGGTACAAATTACAGTGCTATGAAGAATTATAAGAAGCTCATCAAGTCAAGGTCATACATTTATCATGTGAAACTTTTCCAGGAGGTGGTTTCATAAAAACACAAAAGAATGATACTAATGAATGTTATTAAAGCCATCAAGATTTTCAAGCTTTCATAATGCATAAATCAACAAAAATAAGAGCCTACAAGCTTTCTTGGGAGCAATATTTTCATCAAAGAATACTACAGATTACAAAACTGAATATGTACAAAAGCATCAAATAGAGTGACAGCTCTATAGCATACATCTTAACCCATGCACTTACAAACAAAATAGTGAGAACATTGTGACAATGTTCAAAACTTGGAGATATTTTCATTTTTGCTACAACTCTTCATAATATATATTTTCAAAGAAAAATAGGAAATACAAGTTTTTTCAAATCTCTGAGTAAGTGTTTTAGCTCATGACAATAAGGGTCTTCAATATTCAGCCTAGTGATTAGGTGACCAAGCTAAGTCATTGTGATAGAACTAAGTTGAATAGAAAATTAAAAGAAGGTACATATTAAGTTTCAGTGAATACAAAAAGTAAATGAAGTACTTCAGGAGCTACAAAACAACCTAGCTAATATAATGCAATGTAAAACCAAGCTGCAGTTGAAGCTAAGCTAAATAATGAACAGAAGAGTTGGTTGGGTTACATAATAAGGAGAGCTTGAGGTATAAAACAATGTTTAAAATTTAATAAACAATGCAATAGATGTGAGCTCACCCAACAAATCCAAGCTATGAAGAGCCACGAGGCTAAAAAAAGAATAATAAGCTCAAGATGGCTAAATATAACCAACACAAACCCAGGTGAAGGGTTGAGTCACAGTAGCGTGATCTAGACGGAGAGTTCAAACAAATCACATGTGAACAAATTAAAATTGTGCATATAATGTTGAGTCAAGGTAATGGACGCAAGTGACAAGATGCACATATCTAAGCGGTTTCAGCCCACCAAGTTGTAACATAGCCATCACCAGTTTAAAACGAGTCAATACAAGGCCAAACCAATTTTTGTATGAGAGCACCAAGTTGTACAAATGATATCCCAGCCAACAGATGATCTAACCATGCAATAGAGGAGCCTTCACAATATGCAGCGAGCCAAAGACCTACTCAGGTGAGTTGGAATAGCAAAGCAAGAAGGCCGAGTCAAGGCTTGACCCAGGTCACATGAACCATGAAGAAAAAAAGTATCTCACTAAGATCTCAATAAAATTGACAAGCCAAGGAAGGATAATATGAGCTTGATCTTACAAAATATAAAGCCTAGATCTAAGAAGGTTGAGTTGCTAAGTAATCAAACCTAGTTATGGGGAAAACCTAATTTGCATACCAATAAATCACTACAACCGAGCTCTAATAGCAAGCACAAGGGAGTAAAACAAATCCCTATAGTGATTCAAACAAAACAACTACATGCATTTTCTACAAAGTACAAGCTAAGAAAGGAAAACTTACCTTTTCTTTTGATGGCCCAAGGAATGCATGGTCGAGTTCTGCAATGAGTTGGGTTCATATGCATAGCCATGGACGCTGAGTTGGGTTCTAACCCCTCATGGTAAGCTAAGGAAATGAATAAGGCTAAGCCAACTTAGTCCATATGGGTCCTTCAAAACAACGAGCCAAACAGAGCCAACACAAGATCCATCGACCATGCATATCAACACAGAGCTCGAGCTAAAACAATGTCATGTCCAACCCAGTACAGCCAAATGTGACCAGAACTTGAAATATAGCACATGTTGAGCCATAAAATTATAACAATGGTGAGCTTTATAAGCATAACCAAAACATAAAATAGAAGCTCTTCCTTCTAAAATGGAATCCAACTCAAGAAAAACCAACTCTAGATCTGAAAAAATGGCAACCATAGTTGTGATAGACAAAAATGAGAATCCTCCTTTCAAAACACCAATGGCTCCATAGAGTAATTGAATGCAAAGTTCTAGCAAGAATAATGATGGCCAAAAATGGGTAGGGTTTCCCCTCTTGGTTTGAACCCCCTCGAAGCAACCAAAGTACAAATGAAGTGTTTAAGGGTTGTGCCCTGACTTTGATCCAACAATGCTAAAACCAAACCCTGGCTAGGTTAGCTTAACCTTAGTAAATTTCCATTCAAATCAACTAAAGCCATGAGAGGGAATTTTTTCCTTTTTGAATTAATCATTATTTGAGGATAAGTGTAATAGTCCCAAGCTTTGCATGGGGCAGTTAGTTATAATTGACAATGTCTAAAAATCAACCCATGATGAAACCATGCATGACAAGTGAACAAAAAAATAACCTTTCAATTCCACTTTTGCTAAGGAATAGTCTAAATTTACCTTAATATTTCTAAAGGATCATACAAATTTTCCTTGTTCCTTGTAAAAGTAATTTCACTAAGTCAAACATGTGTGTAATTAGTTATACAGGCTTATTTTTAGCAATGTGGACATCATGTAAAATAGCAATAATTGTGTTATTATTTATTTTTGCATTTTTCCCACAAGGAAGTCAAAATTAGGCATGCAAAGGATAACATTGGATTTGTCTCGAATTAGCCAACTTGGCCAAAATTAGAAAGTGTTATTTTTTGAGCTTCGGGGTGAGTTTTTACTACTTATACCTTCCTTGTGCAAGTGTTTAGGGGGGGTTTATTTCATTCTACAAAATTCTATGTAGATTTTGTACTTGTGAACCTTATTGAAGCAATAAAGACTATTTTTTCCTCCAATTAAATCTTTGTGAAGTGTGTTAAAGACATTTATTAGTGTGTTTCAGTGAATAATTACTTTCCTTTACATGCCAATAACTTCCCAACACCTCCATTAAGTTATTTTGTAAGTTTTAGAGGTCATTCAAGTGTGTGTAAATGTCTTTTATGTGTGTAAATCAAACAACAAATTTACTCACTTTAAATCATGTGTGTTGTTGTGCAGCCATAGGTCCCAAAACATTGGTGTATTACCTTATTTACTCACTTTTGTTAAGTTTGTGATATTTTTGTCTCCCTCAACCCCACCAAAGAACTAGTTTAAGTGATCTACCAATGGAACCTGTTATCCATATTTTTCCCCCTGGCAAAATATTGGATCAGCCATGACCCCGCACAGAAAGAACCAGAGAAATCACGTTCGAATCCTGTAAACATGTTACAGGGAGACTCTACAATGGAAATGGCAGGGCCTGCGAAAGATCAAATGACCCTGCGTAGGAGAATTTCAAAAATGGATCTGTCGAGCGAATTTGTGCCTTAAATCCATTAAACAAATTACAGGTAAGCTCGGAAAAGGAATTGCAAGGTCAAGGCAGGAGGGGATAGTGTCAAAGAGGCTAGAGGTTCAAAGAGAAGAAGCGGCGAAGGTTCGAGGTCTTCAGGCTCTGGAACAGTTCAGAACGAGTCCAAAATTGACTAAGTATGGAGGAGACACCGGACACTACCAAGTGTCCAAACGACGCATCTGCAAGGTCAAATCCAAAAAAGGAGGCTCGAACAAGTGCCAGGACCCCATGTGTCCCAGGCCCACAATGGAGGCAGAGTCAAAGCTAAAAGTCAAATGGCGGATAGGGTGGGCCTCAAAAAAGGATAAATATAGAAATGCAAGTGGAGGCTGCCACGCGTCATCTCGGCACATCCCTAAGGGTAAATCCAAAAGCAGAGACTCAAACGAGCGTCATCTCGCCACGTAGCCCAAGGTCTGAAAAGGTAAGAAGGAGGTCATTTAAAATTCCAAAGACCTGCGGAGGCTTCCAAGTTTCAACTAGACTCTCCTTCAAAGGAAAATCTTGATCGGGCTTTTAAGTGAGCGCGGAGCCTCCACGCATCCAGTCTCAAAAAAGGGACAAGGTTGGGTTGAATAGTCAATGCATTGAGACAAGCCAGCACAGGGTGCCAAGTGTCCAAACAGTGCTAATTCAATTACAGAATTAAGGGGAGGGTTCTAAACAAGCGTCAGGTTGTCGCGTGTCCTCGGTCAGATATATGACCCCACCGAGCAAAGGACTTAGGAAAAAAAACATAAGGAAATTGAACAGGTCACGAAGGAAACCATGTGTTAGCCCCGCGCCACTCCAAAAGTAAAATACAAAGGCCGCCCTCAGACATGCGCCAGCCCTCCACGTGTCCCATTTTTAAAAGGGGCCCATTTTCGAACTGGTTTTCCTGCCTTTTGTATGGACCCGATACAAATTAGGGGCATATCTTTCGACTCGGGGCTTGAAATCCAACAAATTTGGCACCATTAGAAAGATCTCGGCCTCGTATACACCATGAAGATCTAAAACTTTAAGTTTGGGGGGGTTAGCTGGGAGAAAAATGGAGAAATGTCTTCAAGCCATTAATGCAGGATCTATTTTTGCCCCAATAACTAGATCAGATTCGATCTGATCCACTGTTTCCTCCTCCTTCAAAGCGTCAAACCAGTAATGGATGCAACCAAGATAGATTTGGGGGTACATTTTGTGGGAGGTATTAATAGCGGTGGTTAAACTTTGAACTATTTTTCCTACTTCTCTCTCTTTCTCCCCTCTGTGTTGAATCTATAAAAGTAGGGTTTGGACTCATTGTAAAGGGTTGGACATTCTTCTATTTTACAGGCACCCCTTTTCCTCTGGAAAATGAATTCATGGAGTTTCAAACCTTCCATTAGATCACAACAAGTTTTCTGCCTTTTGGCCATTTTGTAAACGCATTGTATCAAATCTGCAGAGCAATAATGCATGTTTGTGGCTGATTTTCGACCCTTTCTTGTCTTCATTTCTCTCATCTGGTCTTTCATTGCAAAACTAGTTATCTATGCTTGATTGTTGTATGCATCTTTTTGGTTTGTGCCTATCAATAAAACAAATGTTCATCAATCCTTTGGTGTATCACCTGGTTAGCTTAGTTTTAATTGTTGTATTCCTTTTATCCCTATCTCATTGGCAATATTAGATTAGGTTTAGGAAATAATCCTTTGCAAATTTCATGTATGCACCTAGACAAAGGAATAGGAACCAGCATTGATCTCGAGATTTTTCCCATTTGCAAAGTCCCACACCTTTGGGGAAAACTCAATGTTATGTGAATCACATCAAATGATAGGTTTTAAACACCAAATCTGAGAGGTCATTTGGGGTGCTGTGATTTTACACTAATAGAACCAACCTACTCTGGAGGTTCTCCTCAACCCAAGGCACCCACAACTCAAAGGATTTCCCATTGTACCGACCAAAGTGAAGAGTTAAATTGTTTTTCCAAGTAAAGTGTGTACTTTGGACTGATAATAGTTTTTGACATGCCTAGATGAACCACGGACCAATTTTTGGCATTATTATCATCATGTAGATGAAGATAGTGTTTGCATATGGCTATTCCTCAAAGATCAGTTGTTCCAAATCAACATCCTGGTCTATTTTTTAAGTGGTTATCAGCACACAAGAGGACATTAATGCAAATTTATGAGTTGCAATCAGCCAAGAACCACTCAACCAATTTCAACTACTTGTTTCCTTGACTATTTTGGATGAATATTTTGACAGATCAGCACTATTACAACAAATATTAACTACTTCCAAGAGGAATTGATTGCAAATTTTTCCATGTTCCATGCATAAGGTAAACACAAGGTCACCAACAAGAGGTATTCCTACTGAATTTTCTCAATTACCTTTAAATTATGTTAGAAGAAGGCTTGGGAATATTACACCTTACAATAGGCCTAATATTTCCATTCCTCCATCTCCAAACCAGAACTTTGTTATTCAAATTCCTATATTTTCAATTCCTATAAATTAACCTTTTGTGGATTTCACAAATGGAAGTCCTTTGCAAATTGTTGTTTATTATGGCATACCAGTTACTGCCTTAAAAATCCTTCCATATTTCATTGGTGAAGACCAAACTACTCCTACTAAAAATACTAGAGATGTTGTTGCCCTATGTTTAATTCATAGTATTACTCAAGAGGATGTTGCCTTGAGATTACGTACTACATCTTTCAAAGGTTGATTCCTCCAATGGTATAGAAGTTTGACAGTAGGATCAATTACTACATGGGACTTGTTAGGGGCAGCCTTATGCAAACAGTTTGAGGACAAATCATATCAGTTATCCCTCATAGAACATCTTATAACCATCAAAAGAGCGCCCCAAGAGTTCATGACAAACTTTAATTTGAGATTTACTAGGACTTGGGAAAGGATACCAACAGTAGATAAACCTTCACCGGAACATGCATTTTTGTACAATTTACGTGCACTAAATAGTGATATTGTTGTTATGGTCCAGTTTATGGGTGGTACTACTCTTCTTTGTAGCCTTTGACATAACAATAAGAGTAGAAAATGACCTTATACAAGCTGGAAAATTGGCCCCTAGACCTTCTATGCCCATTTTTCTTGAAATAGCTTATATTCCTCCAGCTGCAAAACCACCAATACCTCCTACAATTTAGCCTAGTGACATAGACGACTTAAAAGGTGGTGTTCAAACCATGGGGGATGAGATAGTGTAGCTGAAAAAGAATCAATTTCAAGCAAATAGACCATATCAACCACCTTTTCAACCTAATAACAATTTCAGACCTCCTGTGTAAGGTTATAGACCTTCATATCAAGCTCAAGGAGTTATTACAGCTACAAAAGCACTAGCAGTTGTTGATCCAAATGCTCCTACAACTTCTAGAGCATTAGTTCCAGTCCAAACTAACATGATGTTAGATCCCAATATACAGCCTAGTGATGAAGCCTTAGAGATGGTACCACAAGGTTTTACCATGCCACAGATGATTCATGAGGAATCATATTATCAAGTTTAGCAAAGTGTTTATCTTGTAGCACAAGGAGATCCAAATTTTATTCAAGGGCAGCCATATGTAACTGTGGTAAACTTTGAAATTAGTGATCATGCGGCTTTAAATCAAGAAGTTAGAACTAAGGAAAGAGTTGAGTTTGTTGCAGTTGTTACAAGGTTAAGAAAGAGGGCTATGGAAGCAAATACAAGTGATCAAACTGTTGTACTAGCTCAATAAAATAAAACTATTACTACTGGTAAGAGTTCTTTTACACCCCAAGTTCAAGAGCAAGCTACTATTTTGAAAAAATGGATTAAGGTAGGAGTTATCCCATTCAATATAATTGATCATATGAAGAAATATCACATTACTATGAACATGTGAGACACATTATCCATTCCAGGATAAAAGGATTTGCTGGTCCAAGAGCTAGCAGATCTAAAATTAGCATCAAAACCAGTAGACATTACAAAAAACACAGCCAACATGGTGATGATAAATGCAGAACAACAAGTTAAAAGCTCAAAACAACAAGCATCTAAGCAGGTAAAAACTGCATTTGTAGAGGTAAAACTAGAAAAACCCACCTCCTTTCTATCTTTCATTGATTATTGAAGGCTCATTAATTCATAATTGCATAGTGGATAGTGGAGTAAGCAACATTGTTGTGCCCAAATTAGTTGTTGAAAAGTTGGGTCTTAAGTATGAACCAAGATTCAAAGGTGTTTTAAATCTTGATGATTCACCAACAAAGACTATTAACATGATTAAGAATCAGAAACTTACTTTGCATGCGTGCCTAAGTGTTACAATCTTGCAGGATGTAATGGTGGTGCATTTGCCACCTTACTTTATTATGTTCCTTTTAAGGGATTTCACATCCAAGATTGGAGGTTATCTTTCAATTGATTGGTCTTATCTTATTTTCAGAATCAGGTATGGAACTAAAGTGACCATCAATTTTGAGCCTTTGTCAAAATTTCACATTGAACCTTATACACCTAGTGCCATAAATGCAAATTATGTTATCAGTGAAGAGCAATTAGGTGAGATTGAATCTAAAACTCTTCATGCATTAGAAAGCATTCTAGATTTGTTTAAGGATGAGATGACTAAAGAAGTTTATGAGCATGATCCTTATAAATTTATTGAAGATTAGGGCCTTGGAATTTATTGTAGTCATATAGATAACATTGAAATTCCAGCCATGGAAAAGAGAAATCAGCAAGATGACGGTTTATGGAAACTATTATTTTGATGGCTCTAAAAATCAGCATGGTTCAGGAGCTGGTTTAATGTTGATTTCACCCTCAAAACAGGGGTATTTTTCAGTTGTTAAGTTTTAGTTTGGTTGTTCTAACAACGTATCAAAATATGAGGAACTTATCCATGGTTTAGAGTGGGCAAGAAAGAAGGGAATCAAAAATTTGCAGGTTTTTGGTGATAGTGAGCTTATTATACATCAAATAAAAGGTTCTAGTGCTTGTAAAAATCAATTAATGAGTATTTACAGACATAGAGTGTGGGACATACTTGAATATTTTCTTACTTCCAACATTCAAACTATTCCTAGATATGGAAACAAACATGTTGATAAACTAGGATCCATTGGATCTCAGTTTTACATACCTGCAGATACCATAAATGATAAATTACAACCTCATATCAAGGTTATCGCGAGGCCATCCATTCAGGATAACAACTCTCATTGGCAATTTTTTGATGATGATGCTTATATAATCATATTTTTGTAGGAAGAGGCTAAATTTTCATCACAAAATTAGGGAAAACTCCAAAACAGGTATGTAAATCAAATTATGTAACTTAAGACAAACAAGATCCCAAAAGGCCTTGTGACTTTGGAAAGCATATTTTGAGAGAATGATGAGATGAAGCAAGAGAGGGTTGTTCTTACCTGATGCGCCAGAATTAGCAGGAACTTGACAAGGTCATAACTTGAGCTTCGGGTGTCCGTTTGAGTTCGTTTTTTTTTAAATCATGTGTTTCGATGAGACGAATGCAATAGAAACCCGCCCTACCGATTGGGGCAAGTTTTTGACATGTTTTTGGGCCCTAAATCTGCCATCTTGAGGTCAAAAATTAGGATTTAAGTTATAGTTCAGTTTTTTCCTATTTTTGGGCATTAGTTAATTTTAGTCTAATAATTGCATTATGAGTTGGAAAGTTGGAAATTCCTCTAATTTAGGGATGTAGAAGATGCGTGGAAATTTTTGTGCCCGCATGAATAAGCATGCGAACTTACTAAGAATAGCAGGTTCTAGTAAACTGCTAAAAATAGTAATTTTCGCCACCTAGAGTAGATTTAGTCAGAGTTAGTTAGAGTTTACTTGGCAACTCAAGTTGGGAGTTGTTTATTTATTTAGGAAACATTGTAATTCATTATTCAATAATGAAGAAGGAGATCTATTTTTTTTGGAGTTCATATTATTTGTAGTAAATCAAGTTGGTTAGAATTTGGCTACATTATTACCACAAGTACAGATTAGCATGAAAGTTTCACCATTCTTGATGGAAAGAACCTCAATCTTGGCAAGGTATGTTTAAAATCTGAAAAGGATGCATTCATTGAGTTATGTAGAGAATATGTTGATGTGTTTACCTTGCAATACAGTGATTTAAGAGGTTTTTTATCCCTCACTAGCTCAACATACCATTAAATTAGAGGCTTGGTTCAAAATGGATTAGACAAAAACCAAAGTCCAACTAATCCCCAAGTTAGAACCCTTGATGAAGAAAGATCTTGAAAAATTCATTAAGTTCATCCATTATCTTTCCCATCAAGCATTCAAATTTGGTAGCTAACCTTGTACTGGTAAGAAATAAAAATGATGAAATCAGATTGTGTTGATTTTTGTGATTTGAACAAGGCTTCTCTCAAGAATCAATATCCTTTGGCATCCATGAAACAGATACTTCAACTGGTTGCTGGTTTAGAAAGGTATTCTTTGCTTTACAGGTATAGTGGTTACAACAAAATACTTGTCAATGAAGAAGACCAATTTAAAATAACATTCACAACTAAGTGGGGTACTTATGCATACAGGAAAATGTCATTTAAATTGTCCAATGCAGGTGCAACATTTCAGAGAGCCATGGACATGGCATTCTAAGGTATCATTAAAAAGTTTTTTTTGGTCTTATTAGATGATATAATAGCTTTCTCAAAGCTTGCAAGTGATCACTTACCGCAGTTCAAAGCAGTGTTTAAAAGATGTGGAGTTTTTTTTTTGTGTAACTTAATCGCCAAAAGGTGTGTGTTTTCTATCCAATGAGGGTAAGCTTCTTAGTCATATCATCTCAAAACACGGTATGAGGATTGATACAGAAATAACGAGTGTTATTCTTGCTCTTTATCACTTCCAAAACATAAGAAATTCACTTCAAATTTTCCTTAGAAAAATTAATTTCATAAGAAGGTATATAGTTGATTTTACTTCTTTATCAAAGTCATTAACTAACATGCTCAAGAAATACCAAAATTTTACATGGACAAAAGCAAGGATTGTGAGCAGTTTCAAAACCAATCAAGCAAACTAGTGCTTCAGCGCCAACACTCATAAATCTTGAATTTTGCAAAAGGTATTTCATGTTGTATGCATATGTTAATTTTGATACAATTTTATGAATGGTTCACACAGCAAAGTCAAGAAGGCTTAGAGCATCCAATTGTCTTTCTTTAGCCAAATCTTGATGGGGTACAAAACAAGGTATTCATTTGTGGAATAAACATGTACTTTCAATTGTTAGATAACTCAAAAAGTTTAGGCACTTGTAGAGCTCTAACAACAACAGAATTTATCTATTGATTGCTCACCCAAGTATTAAATAATTTATGTTGAACAAAGATATAAGTGAAAAAAGAACAGGTTGGATTACCAAAGTGATGGAATATGACATCAGCATTAAAGTGACCAAGCTGATTAGAGGAAAAGGATTATGTGAGTACTTGGCTCAAGACTTGCAAGAGAGCAAAAAAATTGTTTTATTATTGCAAGATGAACCTGAAAATACTAAAAATTAGCAACTTTTATATTGGATTTCAGACATGACAAGGTACCTTCAATATGATATGTATCCACCAAGCTTGAACAGCTCGAAAATAAGATGTTTCAGGTTACAATCTATTCATTTCTTACTGGTTGGTGGTGTTTTAGTCAAGAAATATATTAATGGTGTATTGTTGAGATATGTTGAACCAAACCAAGTTGAAAGAATACTTTAACAATTCTATGATGGACAAGGAGGAGGGCATTATTAGGCAAAAACTACAACCCTCAAGATTGTGAAAGGAGGATATTATTGGCCCACTCTCTTTAAGGACAATCATGCTTGGGTAAGACAGTGTCAAAAGTGTTCATTTTTCACAGGAAAAGAAAGGCTTTATTTTCTTACCGCTGCATCCACTTTACCATTTGGCAAGCCTTTCGGTCAATGGGGTTTGCAATTCATAGGTCTCATAAACCTATCTTGAAGCTTAGGGCATAGATGTATACTCACCACAACTGATTTGTTTTACGTGGTATACTGAAGTGGGCTTGCTTGGAAGGAATCTAATATAAACAAGCATCTATAGGCCTCATATGTCTCATAATCCCACCTTCAAGCTTAGGGCACAGATGGATACTCACCGCAATTGATTATTTTACACGGTGGACTGAAGCGGTTGCTTTGAAGGAAGCTAATGAAACAAGCATCTTGTATTTCTCTTAAGGTATTATAACTAGGTTTGGTGTTCCTTCTACTATCATTTCAGATAATGCAAAAAAAATGTTTGTGGAAAGATTGTTGCATGGGTTGTGCAAAAAGGTATTTATCTTATTACTTCTTCCAATTAATATCCATAAGGAAATGGCCTTGTTGAATCTACTAACAAGAATTTTTTGAGGATAATTAGAAGGAACTACACATGAGAATCAATGAACTTGGCACACGAAGTTTAAGGAAGCCTTGTGGGTTGATAGAATAACTCATAAAAGATCAATTTCTAATGCACCCTTCAAGCTTGTCCATGGTCTTAAAGCTCAAGCTTATTTATTTCTCTTGAGATTCCATAGCCTTAGAATTGATGCATCAAATAGAATTAATTAATAATGAGCCAATTGAGGTGAGGTATGCCCAGCTCATGGAACTTTTAAAAGGTTAGAAATCAAGCTATGTTATCCATGGAGCTGAATCAAGCATAGGATGAAGAGGACGTTTGACAAGAAGAATACAACAAAGAGTTTTAAATGAAGGTGATTTTGTGTTGAAACATGGGATGAGGATAGATTAAAACCAAGTGCTCAAAAAAATTTTGATTCATTATGGAATATACCTTACATGATCATTATTTTTAAGCCTCATAATTCTTTCCTAGCTTGCAAGAATGGATGGAGAAGATCTTATGATCCTAATCAACAGGATCCATCTGAAGCATTGTTTATAAATGAGATAAGTTGACAATTGTACATTAGTTTTTCATGCTTTCCTATAAGTTTTTTATACACATATTTCTGCATTGTCTTGCTTTCAATAAGTGGTTGTCATCTTACTTGGCAAGCCTTTTAGGAGTTTATCTTTCCTCTAGGTGTAGTTGTGTTTAGGTTTTAGTTGTTGTTTTTTCAATTTTTGTGGAGAATTTTTCAATATTTATAAGTGTTATTCAACTTTGGGAATAGCATGGTCAAGTTTGGTTTAAGGTTTTCAAATTGCTTTCATGACTAGGAAAAGATCATTTACAGGGGTTCTAGCCGACTTAGCAAGCAACTAGTTCAGCTAAAGTCGCCAAAGATGTTAACTATTTTTTGGTCAATCATTAGAAGGGGCTATAAAATAATTCATCAGATTGCTTAGTTTGGACAGATTAAGGGATCGCATGAAAGGTCAAATCAGTCATCTTAACTGGTTTTGTTCAATAATTTCATTCCCCATAGATGCATGTCATTCCAAGGTGTCATCTTCATCAAGACCATGCATCAGCCATAGATAAGACTTGATGCAAGGCCTTGATGAAGGCGGGAATGCGTAACATATATCTGAAATTAGCATGCTAAAATTGTAAATCAAGCTACAAATTTGAGGAGTGATAAAATACATGGGTACCACTGTACAACAATCAAGATCTTATCTAACCTCATGTTCAGGATAATTAAATGCAAAGGTACAATTAATTCATTTTATTCCTTTATGTTTAGGTGAAGTTGTCTTAGTGTTTTAAGATTGTAAAAGGTTGCATTTCACATCATCTTACTAAAACAAAATGCTATAAAGAAAAACATCGTACATCTCATTACATTAAGAAGTTTTCATTTATTCAAAAAGAGATTACAATGATTCCACACTAGCTGTGGGATATGGCTAGCTAGCAAAGGAAGGAAATGCACATAAATATAAAACTGAAAACGTAAAAGCAAGTAACCCATAATTTCCTATGTTGAAGGTTGTTTCCAAGCTTTTATGGATGGCTCTTAAGCAACTGTTGCTCCAATGATCTCCATCAAGTTATTGTGGGTTCCTAAAAGATAAAAAAGGGGAAATAGTTAGAGATTTGGGTGTTTTTCTCATTATATTACTAACTTTAAATGTGCATGCAGAAGTAAAAGGATATTACATATAAAATAATTTCAAGAAGAGAACAAAGCTACAACCACACTTTAGATTTCAAAGACCATTTAATAGTGATCAAAACATAGTTCATTCAGGAGGACTAGTATTGTATAAGTTGGGATAATGTTATATTCAATAAGTTGAAAATGAAAATCTCTCAAGTATGCATTTTTCATAAAGAGTATATTCAGAACAAGATGAAGGTGTCAAAAACATATTTCTCAGGTAAACCTTTATTTCAATCAGAATGAGCTCTAAGTACCAATTGGTAAAAATTACAGTGTTATGAAGAATCACAAGAAGCTCATCAATTCGAGGTCATACATTTATCATGTGTACATTTTTTAGGAGGTGGTTTCATACAAACTTAAAAGAATGATACCAATGAATGTTATTAAAGCCATCAGGATTTTTAAGCTTTCAGAATGCAGAGATCAACAAAAACAAAAACCTAAAAGCTTTCTTGGGAGCAAGATTTTCATCAGAGAACACTAGAGATTGCAAAACTAAATATTCACAAAAGCATCAAACAAAGTGATAGATCTACATCATACATCTTAACCCACGTACTTGAAAAAAAATGGTGGTAACATTATGAAAGTGTTCAAAACTTGGAAATATTTTCAGTTTTGCCTATAACTCTTCATAATACAAATTTTCAAAGCAAAAGAGGAAATACAAGTTTTTTTAAAATCTATGAGTAATTGTTTTATCTCATGACAACAAGGGTCTTCAATAGTCAGCCTTGTGATTAGGTGACCAAGTTAAGTCATTATGGTAGAACTAAGTTGAATAACAAATTAAAAGTAGGGTCAGATTCAGTTTTAGTGAATGCAAAAAGTAAATGAAGTGCTTCAGGAGCTACAAAACAACCTAGCTAATATAATGCAATGTAAAACCAAGTTCGAGTTGAATTTGAGCTAAATAATGAATAGACGAGCTAGCTAGGTTACATAATAAGGAGAGCTTGAGGTATAAAACAGGGTTTAAAAGTTAATAAACAATGCAACAAATGCGATCTCGTCCAAAAAGTCTGAGCTATGGAGAGTCACAAGGCTAAAAAGAGAATACTAAGCTTAATATGGCTAAATACAACCAACAAAAAACCCAGGTGAAGGGTTGAGTCAAAGTAGCACGTGCCAAACAAAGAGTTCAAACAAAGCACCTACGAACTAATTAAAACTATATGTGCAATTTTGAGTCAAAGTAATGGACACAAGTGACAAGATGCACATATCTGAGTGGTTTCATCCCACCAAGGTGTAACATAGCCATCACCAGTTTAAAATGATTCAATACAAGGCCGAACCAAGTTTTGTATGAGAGCACCAAGTTGTACAAATGATAACCCAACCAACAGTCTGAATAACCATATAATAGAGGATCCTTCACAAGACGTAGCGAGCCAAAGACCTACTCTACCAATTTGGAATAACAAAGCAAGAAGGCCAAGTCGAGGCTTGACCTAGGTCACACAAACCATGAAGAAACAAAGTATCTCACCGAGATATCAATAAGATTGACGAGCAAGGGAAGGATAATATGAGCTCGAGCTCACAAAATATAAAGCCCACATCTAAGAAGGCTGAGTTGCTAAGTAAGCAGACCGAGTTGTGGGGAAAACCAACTTCACATACCAATAAATCACTACAACCAAGCTCTAATAGTAAGCAAAAAGGAGTAAAACAAACCCCTATAATGAGTCAAACAAAACAACTACAAACATTTGCTACAGAGCATGAGTTGAGAAATGAAAGCTTACCTTTTCTTTTGATAGAACAAGGAATGCATGTTTGAGTGTTGTAGTGAGCTAGGCTTGCATGCACAACCATGGATGTTGAGATGGGTTATAACCCCTCACGGTAAGCTAAGGAAATGAATAAGGCTGAGCCAACTCAGGCCATATGGGTCCTTCAAAACAATGATCCAAATAGAGCCAACACAAGATCTAGCGACCATGCGTATCAACACAGATCTCGAGCTAAAACAATATCATGGCTAACCTAACAGAGCTAAATGTGAGCATAACTTGAAATACAATGCACATTGAGCCATAAAAACATAACAATGACGAGCTTTGCAAACATAACCAGAACAAAAAATAGAAGCTCTTCATTTTAAAATGGCAGCCAACTAAAGAAAAACCAGCTCCATTTCTAAAAAATAACAGCCATAGTTGTGATAGATAAAAAAAAGAATCCTCCTTTCAAATCACCAATTACTCCACAGAGTAGGTGAATGTAGAGTTCTAGCAAGAATAATGATGACCGAAAATGGGTAGGGTTTCCCCTCTTGGACCAAACCTCCTCGAAGCAACCAAAGTACAAATGAAAATGTTTTAGGGTTGTGCCCTAAATTTGATCCAATAATGTTAAAACCAAACCCTGGTTAGGTTAGCTTAACCTCAGTAAATTTCCATTCAAATCAACTAAATCCATGAGAGGGATTTTATTCCTTTTTGAACTAATCATTATTTGAGGATAAGTGCCATAGTCCCAAGCTTTATATGGGGAGGTTAGTTATAACTAGCCAAAATCTAAAAATTAACCCATGATGAAACCATGCATGACAATTGAAGATAAATATAACCTTTTACTTCCACTTTTGCAAAGGAATGGTCTAAATTTACCTTAATATTTCTAAAGGAGCATACAAATTTCCCTTATTCCTTACAAAAGCAATTTGACTAAGTCAAACAAGTGTGTAATTAGCTATGCATACTTATTTTTAGCCATGTGGGCATCATGTAAAATAGCAATAATTGTGCTATTATTTATTTTTGTATTTTTTCCGACAAGGAAGTCAAAATTAGGCATACAAAGGCTAACATTGGATTTGTCTCCAATATTAGCGAAGTTGGCCAAAACTAGAAAGTGTTATTTTTGGAGCTTGGGGGTGAGTTTTTACTACTTATACCTTGTTTGTGTAAGTGTTTAGGGGATGATTATTTTATTCTATAGACTTGTATACATATTTTGTAATTGTGCACCTTATTGAAGAAATAAAGATTGTTTTTTCCTCTAATTAAAGGTTTGTGAAGTGTGTTACAGAAGTTGATTAGTGTGTTTCAGTGAATAATATCTTTCCTTTGCATGTTAATAACTTCCCAACACCTCCATTAAGTTGGTTTGTAAGTTTTGTAGGTCATTCAAGTGTGTGTATCCTTTTGTGAGTGTAAAATCCATCAAACAACAATTGTAGTGAAGTTTGTTCGGTATTTTTGCAGTCAATCTTTGGACACTATATCACGCACTTTGAGTATTTATCTAGTCCAGATCACATACTACTATTCATATGATTCCTAAGTAAGAAAAGTATTAATTAACCCATGTATTTGCCCATCTTTGTTTAATTTCTATTACTTATGTTGATCTTACACTCTTTCTAGCCTAACATGTCTTTTTCTACTTCAATATTTCTCAGCTAGAAAACTAGCACCTAGCCAGGACGCCAACGAGAGGTGCCCCCATCCCCTTTAGGTGCCCCCGACTTGTTTGTACTTTGTTCGCATCTTTTGGGTCCTTTCTAGCCATTTAGGCATCTTATATTTTTTGTAGTCGTCCTTTTCGGGGTTAATTACGTAATTCAAGCAAAGGAATCATATAAATATAAATTTATGTGACCATGATAAAGGACTAAGCACTAAGCATTAGCTACCACCACCTAAGGTTGCATCCAAAGGAATTATCAAGAGCATTCGAGCATCTGCATACAAGGGCAAGGGACTAATTCTTCTGCATACACTTCATAGGAGGGGAAGTTCATTCTTTCATGCACACATCTACTTAAATTACTTACATCTAGTTGTTTGCTATCAAGTGTGATACACACAAGAGCCACCTAGGGCACAATCGCTTCACACACACATAGAACTACATTGGGTATGAAATGTTCTGTAGCGCTCAGTCGTAAGATCACTCATTTGACATTTGAGGATAGTTTAACCAATCATTTGCATTATTTTATTTTTGGGATTTGATGCGCTTTTGAGGGTTTTAAAAGTCATTTATTTATTGTGAATTACCATCGACATCAGTAGACTTGGTGCGACATACTAGCAACAAGAAGTGAAGGACAATGAACATTGTGTGACCTTGTGGAATTGGTTTTCTGAGGTCCTAAGTAATCACAGGCGCCTAGAACAGGTCTAGGGTGCCCCTGACCCTCAACATGCTCCCCAGTCCAACATATTCTGGCACCCCCTGCATTTTTCTGAGGCTCTGTGTGACACTCTCCCTTCTTTTTTCATCAGTTCGGCACTTCAGCACAGTCTGGAATTAATTGTGAATCAATTAAGTCTTTATATCTCTTCATTTGCACTTAGGGTTTTAATTCTTAATTGTTTATCTTGCTTGGGTCATTTTTGTACTTCATTTTTTGTTCATTTACTACTATATTGCAATTAGATTTAGGAATCTATAAATTCTATATTTTCTTAATCACAATCAAGTGTGTTGTTGTGTAGCCATAGGTCCCAAAACGTTGGTATATCACCTTATTTACTCACTTTTTTTAATTTTGTGTTATTTTTCTCTACCTCAACCCCGTTAGAGAATTAGTTTAGGTGATCTAGCAAGGGAACCAACTCACTCTGGAGGTTATCCTCAACCCGAGGCACCCACAACTCAAAGGAGTTCCCATTGTACCAGCTGAAGTGAAGAATCATATTACATTTCCAAGTCAAGTGTGTCCTTCAGAACGATAACATCCATTATGCCTCAATACCCCTCTTATCAAGTGTTGGCCTCCTCAGTTGAAGCCCAACGACGATTCCGCTAAAGACTTGATCTTTTGTAAAACATCCACACTCGCTCAATTTTTTTGGAAAACTTCCCAAGAATACAACCAATCTTCCATGAAGGGTTGTACACTTGCAATAAATGCAAGGTGGAGAAACATGGGCATCAATTTTCCTCTTAGATCAATATGGACCCTGGACTTTAACCTTTTGTTCTCAAATATTTAACCCAGATGGAAGAAATGATGATCGCTCGAATTAATCCAATTCTACAAGTCGCCCAAATCTGTGGCGAGCAATACAAATATTCTAGTCACACTATAAGTTTCCCACAAAACATTACATCCATTATCAAATACCTGCTATGACCTTGGAGATTTGGACCTCCTACTCATCCAAAAGATAGGATTATAACAAATAAAGTAAGACTTCTACGTAAGTAGGTCCTGTGTTTGGGAAGCCCTTTGATATAAAATTATCCATGACCCCTACTATAAGGATGTTCTGATCGAAAACGATGTCATTTCCTCTTTACCAACCGAATCAACAAATATTTCCTCCTCTCTTAACACAATTTCAATGCACCTTCTAGTTTCAGAATGTTATGTATCATGAAATGGTGTTGACCCTCCTTCTTCTTACGATGACGCACCTCCAGAAACATCCTCGTTTGTTCCTTCCATTCAAAACACTATAACAAAAGAAGAAATGATTGAGCAATAATACCTTTCAAATGATCATGAAACACCCTTCACCTTGCCTTGGCCTGAAGTTGGGCTTTAATTAATTAATGAATACACCACATAGGGCCTTTTCTTAATGGCTTTTCCAACTTTATTTCTGACAGGTAAAGCAATGTTCAAATAACCACACATGACAAAAGTTCATATGCATGAGTATTCCCTCCATTTGATGTGTTACCATGATGATTGTGTTAGTTCCTACCCAAGGTTTTGTTACTACTTTCTTAATCTTATTATGTGACACAGGAGCCAGTCTACATCCGCAGTCTTCATAGAGTAAAACATTGAGCATGGAATCCCCACAACTATAGGGCAACTTACGCAATGACTCCAAGACTTCCCCAACAATTTTCTTCTTGAAATTTTGATGAAGTTTGGAAGTAACCTCCAAGGAACACACACATTTTTGTCTGAAAGTAGATATTAGGTATCAGACATGGTTGAACAATTAGGCACACCTACACTCTTCTTTACTTTAAATGCAACAAACACAAAATGGTCAGACCTACATAATGTCATGCCTAATACTCCCCTTGAATATGTTTGGGGCATGTAACACTTCAGGACTCGCAACATTGTTTCTCATCCCCATCATGTCATTTCTTACTTGCATTAAAGATTCACTATATTTCATGAAGAGGTATGTTGAACCCTAGCTCATTGGTGTTGTCATTGATGTCATGTGGCATTGATGGAAAAGAGTGATTAATGAGGTGTCAACCATTTAGGGGCATGAAGGTTGATTGGTAGTGCCTTCTTTAGACCTCAAATTGTATGAAATGGTATGCTTGGCATGTCTTGGTGTAGTGTCCTAAGATGTTATAGTGTGTCCACAAGGTCTTGGTGCATGTTTCGTGCATTGGCAAGAAACTAGATGCATAGAGGTGTTTGGTGTGAACTCCAAAGGTGTCTTATAGGTCTCAATAGGTGTTTCAAGGGTGTGCAAGGGCTTCAATGATGAAGAATATGCCAGGTCTCATGAGTCATGGTGCAAACAATCTGAATTAGGCCTAGTTCTAAGACTTAATGCTAGCATGACTTGGAGAATGGAGTAAAGCAAGCTCAAGAAGGACAATACAAGTGTGTTTTGTGTGTTGTGGCATGGTATAAAGGGTGTGGAAGATGTTTTAAGTCATCATTTAGTCGGTAAAGGCAAGTTCAAGGCCTTTTGGAAGCATTCTCTTGAGGACAAGACAGGTAAACAAGTACAAGTAATAGTGGTCAAGAAATTATAGACCTATTTATGATAAAATGAGCCTTGTGACATGTGAATGAAGTTATCCTAGTGGTTTAGACCAAAATTTAGAGCAATATAAAGAAGAATTTTTTAGTGATGAGGTTTTAGGCTATATCAAGCTCTTAAAATGATCATATCCAACTCAAAGGTCATGTTTGATGAGCTCACTCGTAAACTTAACTTATGCATGGTGACCCAACCTTTTCATCATAGTTGGGGCATGGAATATAGTTCATTTTTCAAATACACTGAGTTGAAATGATGGCCTAAGATTTATGAATGAACCTTAAGAAGCTAGGTAGGTCCAAACCCTCCTAAAACCCTAGCCTTATACTGATGGAGACGAAATCAAGTTTTTTTTATCGTGAAATCACTTAAACAAGCTAATGTAAAGATTCAGGGTTATAAAGGACTCATTTTGGTTGCATTCTCATCTCTCGGGTCAGTTGTTCAAGTACAGTTTTAGCTCTATTTTGCAAGGATTTACTAGTACAGTCTGGTAAATTAGGCGTCATGATGAAAATCCAACTATGGGATAAATCTTGGGAGGTGCCCCAAGCTTCCATAATAAGATTCAGGTAAGTTTTGTGCAATTTTTTGGTGATCCATATCAATCAAGATAGCTTATTGCTAAAAGCCAAATAATACAAAACTATTCAAGTTTGTTTGAGAGAGTCTTGAAGTGAATGCATGTTGTGAAGGTGCAATATGAGCATGAAAAGTTAATACAAGTCCCATACGACATGTTTGAATTCAAGATGTGATCAAGTGAAGTGTGTTTGGGTCTAAGCACCAATGGTCCAAAATGTCATTTTAGGCCTATCAAGTAGGTTTGAGAAACAAAAAGAGAAATGTGTCATTCTTCACATAATCCATGCAAGTGAAATATTGAGGATGGAGTATAGGTCTCCTAAAAAGTGTTACATGCAATGGCTTGGCATGAAAGTGAAGGTTTGCGTATTGGATGTCTTCTAGGACAAGACTATTTCTTGGGACTTGAAACCTAATGTTAGGAGTCTCTAAAAATCAAGCATATCTAAGCCATGTACTAAAATGAAGCATGTCATGCACCTGGTGCTTTTCCCAAGACTTGCAGATTTGTAGAAATGTGCCTTAGGTGTCATGAAAATCAGGATAAGTGAATGAACTTGCTCGATCTATGAAGATTGTTTTTCTATGTATGAAAATCAGTTAGGACCTTGTTATAATATGTGCTTCGTGAAGAGAATGAAGATGTTAGTGCTACTCCAAGTCTTTGAATATAAGCTAGAGGTCACACGATACATCCGACAAGCATTGAGAAGGTTTGAAGGATCATACATTGGGGTTGATGAAGAATTCTTGTGTATGGTTTTTGAAGCCACCGTGTCTGTTCATACCCAACTGAGAAGAAGAGTGGAATTGAAGTTGTACGCCTTGACCTACTTTCCTCCAAACATGTAGTGATATCATGAACATCTTGAAGTATGTTTTTTTTTGTTGCATGATAAGAGCCTGAAGTTTGTTTCTCTCATCCAAGTTGTGGATTATATCTTGAAGACCATGCACCTAATTGAGCATATGAGCTCAAATGCAATCTTGAAGGTGAAATAGTGAGATATAGAGCTTGTCAAGGCTTTAGATAACAAGGAGGGAAGTCTTGTAACATGCACAAAGCTTCATGACACTTGTCTCATCGTCCAAATTGGCTAGAGGACAGAGAATCCTACGTTGGAAGAAGAAGACAAAAGGGATAACCATTACAAATGAATTTTGTAGGTGTGAGAATGGAATATCTTCAATTTTTTCAAGTGTGCAATGAGCTCAAAAGTTCTTTCCAGTTACCCATAGGGAGGAGAAGGGTCATGATAGGTTAAGAAAGGTTTACACCTTCAACTGACACTTCTTCCCTTGCAATGATGACAATATTTTAGTTTCTAAGTGATGTCATCCAAGCCCCTTGAACGAGATGAAAAAGAAAAGAGGTGAAGTAGTTAGATGTTAAAGATGAATATGTGTGATAGCATGTGATCCTTGACTATATGTATGTCAAAAAATGCATCATAAATAGCTTTTGAAGATAGAAGTTTAGAAGTTTGAGCTAGTGAGCATATAGATGATTTTAGATGTGTGAAGAAGAAACATGCGTAAATATAAGTTGAATAAGAGATCACCAATTTGTTGTTGTAAGCAACTAGGAGAATGAAGGTGATCAAAACTTATTGTAGTGCCCACTTCCCTCTGACACCTTTTTGTTGTTGATTATGATATTGTCGACTATACTTATGAACATTATTGTAGCTGTTGATTTGGCATGATGTTAGATGTTAGAGATCATGAACTGTGGTTGATTTTGATTCATATATGATGCATGTGGATTATTAGAGACATTTTATATTGATGTTGATACACTGCTTGGCATGGTTATACATACATACATATATATATACATACATACATACATACATATATATATATATATACATACATACATACATACATATATATGTTTTATATTTCCTTACATGTGATATTTTGTCATATCGAGTAAACCTAGAAAATGGAACTAATCTTGTGATCATATGATTATGGATGGAATTGTAAAGGAGATTGTTGCTTGCTTGGATGATGTTTTGATTCATATATATATGATTTGGAGTTATATTTTATATTTATTTTGGATGTTTTGATGCGGCCATGAGGCCGAAGGAGGTATTTGTGTTTTGCAGGTAAACATGTCACAACAAACATCGGGGGATTGGAGACCAACCACATTAGAATTCTGGATGAATTCAACAAGGGTCACCATGGCAACGTGTATTTGTTTGTGTGTTTGGTTGGTTGTTGTTAGGGGTTACCATGGGGGGATCACCTTTAAATGTGACCAAGGGGTTATGTGTATTCTTTTATTTAGTTTCTTTTGTTTAAATTTTTGTATGTGATTTTTAGTGATGTATTTTCCCCTTTATTATTTATTTTATTTGTGTTTAGATTAGTGAGTAATCATGTTGTTAAATTAATTAAATGGGTCAAAAGAATACATTTATTAGAGCTGATGGCTCTTGGATTATGTGTTGTAAGTAATGTGTAAGTAACTTTGAGTGTGAAACACTCCACCTTCCTTTTGAAAATTCGGATCTGTCCTTAGGGGCTGATTTTGGAGGCTTGTGGGACAAGTTAAACTTGTCCCACAGCTCTTAAATTGCTACACCAACCCTACCTATGGGTTGGGGAGTCAAAATTAGGCCTTATTATGTATTTTGGGAAGGCAAGTTGTAAGTTTTTATTGCACCTTCTTACATAAAATTAATTTTGGTCCTTGGGGTGTGGACTTGGTTTGTGTGTGTAAGTAAAATGTCATTTATTCACCCACCTTTTTAATTGTGCTTTGGAGTTTGAAGTTGACTTGTGAGGTGGAGTTGAGGATGTGTGATGTGGCATCCTACATGGACCCACCTCATCCTCTCTCTCCCTCTTCTATTTATTCGAATTCCTTGGCTTGTTTTGGGGTTACTTCATTTTGGTGATTTCATTTTGGTTACTTCTTTTGGTTTTGAGCTCTTGTAATTTTGAAGAGAGTTAGAGATTTTTGTTGAATGCTTGTGGATTGCTAGAGCTTTTGGACTGTTTGGATTGGAAAAAGCTTGTTGTTGAACTTTTGGAGCAAACTCTACCATGGAGAGGTAGGAGCTTGGCTCTTTAAAATGTTCTTCTTTTATTTATGCATATGTGAATGCTTTGAATATTTTGGTATGTTGTTGGCTGGTTGGGTAGATTTCCTAGGTATGGTGTAGGAGAAGACTATGGAGATATCTTGTGGGGAGGCATAAGAGTTTTGGGGAGGTATAAGTGTTATTGTGGAGGGAGTTTGGGATTGGGTTCCACCTTGTAAAATAAATAGCTTGCATTTCTTTACTCGTTATGGGGTGCCATAAGAGTGTGGGGAGGCATAAGAGAATGGGAGGTATAAGGGGTACTTGGGGGAGGCATAAGGGCATGTAGGGGTTTTGAAATGATATATATATATATATATATATATATATATATATATATATATATATATATATATATATATTGGTGGGTTTATCTTAAGGTGGACACCCATTTCCCCATTGGGAGGTATAAGCAGCTTCCCCCATAGGTCTTGCTCCTTTGGCTTGTGCATGATGAAGCCTGAGTATTGTTTGTTGTTCTTCTTGTGGTTGCAAACTACAGTATATATTTGGACTGTGTTCTATATGTGAAAATTGTTTTTGTGTTGTGGAAGCTTGTTTGTTGCCATGAGTTGAAATACATTTCTTATTTCTTTGTGGTTGGGGCTTGGGGGCCAATGAGGAGGATGACTTCTCCTCTTCATTGGAATTCTTGGTTGGGTGGAGAGCATTGCCTCTCCTCCTTTTTTGTTGTGATCAAAAGATATATGGTGGATCTTCTTGTTATTGTTATGGAGTTGAGGATGAAGAAAAATTTTGTAGTCCCCTTGGGGTTTCCTTTTTGTAAAAATTTCCCACTTCAAGTGGATGGCATTGTAATATTATTTGTGGTGGAAAGTTGCTCTGGTTTGGAAATGGAATCTACATTCGAATGTGAAAGATGTATATTTTGTAAGTTGTATTTGATGAATGAAAAATGAAGTTGTAAAAGAATTATTGGAGTTCAATAGAAGTTGTTTTAATTACCACAAATGGTATGGTTTTCATTTGAAATCTGTGTTTGAAATATATTGTGAAATCTCTATTTGAAAATTGAAAAAGAAATACGTATGAAGAAATATTACATTTCTCTGTTTCATTCGAAATGCATGATTTGAAAGTAGAACTACATTTTGGGTCTTCACACATTGATTGAAGTAAAGTTAAATTTTGTAAATTAGATTTGAATGAATTTAAATATTTAGAGGATGATAACGAAAAGTAGATCCATTCGAGTTTAAGTATGATTTCTATTTTGATTCACTGTAAAATTGCAAATATTTATCAAAAAAATTACAGAGTAGTCTACAACTTGAAAGATAAATTGAAACTTTAAAATGAATCTAAGGAAGATCAAAACACTTTTCAAATAATTGAATTGCTCAAGAAAATTTATTCAGACTTCAGTAATCAGACAGAGGCAAAAACTAATGCACGTTTTACAGAAAAAGGGGGGAATTCGTTTTGAAACTCAATCCATTAATCAATTAATCCCTGCAATCCCAAATCTTTCCAAGTGTGTTCCTCCACACCTGTTTGGTGCATGTTGAAGAAGAAAGAATGGCGGATTGACCATTAATTTTGTTAAGTTAAAAGTTCAATTCACATTTTAATGGCAGGAAAGATACGTTTTTTAAAATTCACCCACTTAAGTTCATCAAAAATGAAATTTTATTCTTCTATACAAAGAGGAGTTTGAACAGCTTTCCAAAAAGTCCTCATTTTCCCAAATTGAGCTTCCCAGTCAAAAGTTATGGCCTTCTGAAGTTTTTACTTCATTTCGGGTTTAAAAAAAAACTAACTGTCAAAAAGGAAAATCTTGCTAAGGGCCGAAAGATAATTTTTTGTAAATCAGACCTCGCCGCTCCGGCCTCTTCCGCGAAAAAAAAAGATCCACTTAGGGCAATTTTTGCAAAAAAAAAAAAGTCATAGATTCCTTTTTGGCCCCACAACCTCACCAATTTTCTTTTGGGAAAACGCTTCCGCGGGTTCGTGGGCCCGCACCTTCAAATTTTACCTTTTGAAAAAGGGAAAAAAATCTTAAGTCTCCCCGCCGGTCCGCTTCCCCGCCTGTCACTGTGGGTCTGACACGTGGCTTCTTGAGGCATCGGCGGAGGCGTAGAATTGTTTTAGACCTTATCGCTTTTGGGGAAAAGATTGGAAAAAATTCCTAAGTTTCCCCGCCAGCCCGCCTTCCCGCAGGTCACTGTTGGACTGACACATGGCTTCGCTAGCAGTCGGTGGAGGCGTGGGTTGTTTTTAACCTTTACATTTTTAACACAAAAGTCAACATTTCTAAGTTTTCCTTGACGGTCCACTCCCCCTGTTTGAAATTTTGGGTAGGACAAGTGGCGTCCCTGGGTGTCAGCGGAGGCGCGAGAGGTTTTTGAACCTTTTTTCCCTTTCAAACAAAAAGAGTTAAAATCCAAATTACCTCCGACGACGAGCCTTCCCGCGTGGATTAACAATGTGCCATGTGTCCCTTGCAGCTTGGAAAAATTTTCTTCCCCAGGCCCACAGGGCCGCCTTTGGGAAAATTCTCTTCCCCAGGCCCGCCTTTGGGAAATATTTCTTCCCTAGGCCCGCCGGCCTGTAACTTAAGAAATATGAGGAGTTAGGAGGACTTCTTTATATCATTGGAAAGAGGAAGAAATTTCCTATCTCATGGAAATATTTTCAAGAAACCCTAAGTGCATTAAATATGTGAAAAATTAGGTTGAAGTGCAAAGATGATCCTGAGAGTGGGTAAATGGGAATTTACCCCTTATTAACTTAAATGTTTAAATCTAAAGCATGGGTTGACCTTTTTAGGGGTCATGTTAGGGGAGAAGGAATGTGTTTTTATCCCATGCAAATAAGAACCTTGTTTTTTGTTTAGACCTTGTGGAATTAAATACCTTGGGTATTTAATTTGTTTTGGCCTTTGACCCTCTAATCTTATTTAAAGAATATTTAGCTATAGTGTTAATTTAAGTATTTTATTAAGTTAACACCTAAGGGAAATTTAACTATAATTGGATTAATTATACTTATTAATTTTGTAATGTGGATCTAATGTGTGTTACAACGGGAAAATTTCATTTAGTAAATTATAATTGACTTTGAATCCTTGCTGAGACAACTGTTGCTTGAAGCCTAGAAGTGGTCACGTTTTGTAAAAAAAATTATTCCTTAATTTCTCTAGCTAAACCTAGGTTGTTCTTGGGTCTCAAGTGGGAGTTTTAGCTGGCGTTACACTTATGAAGACTAAATAGGTGCTTAGAAAAATTGGGATTTGTTTCTTCCATGTAAGCAGGACCTTGTAAAATTTGTCAAGTAGGTGCTTGACTTAGATTTTGGAGTTGGTGCTTCTAGTTCAGTTGGTGTTCAACAACTTGAAATCCTTGTAATCTTGTTTTAGAACAATTATCCATCATAGTGCATTGATTTCAGTTGGTTTTTCTCCCTTCAAGGGTTTCCCACATTAACTATTGTCTTCTTGCATGTCTACTTGATTGATTGCTTTTGTTTGAATGTCATGGTTATTCATTGTAAAGTTTGAGCAAGGTTGAATGGTCTACTAAGAGTTAGAAGTGTTTTCGAAATTTGAAGAAACAATGATTCACCCCTCCCCTCTCATTACTTGTGTTTTCCAACAATTGGTATTAGAGCTAGGTCCTTTTGGAGTTAGCTTAACACCTTAAAGGAGATCCAAAAAAGTACAAGCATGGCTAGTAATCAATCTCAAAGTGGTTTCTACACTTCCAAGGCATCCCTCTTCAATGGAACCAACTTTTCTTTTTGGAGAATTAGGATGAAGACATATATCATGTCTCTAAGCTTTGATATATGGAAAGCAGTAGTTGATGGCTAGACTATTCCAACCACACCTCTAACTGATGTAATAGGCAAAAGGGCTAGTGAGAACAACTCAAATGCAATGAATGTAATCTTATGTGGAATGACAGAAGAAAAATTTGTAAAATTTATGCACTGCAACACAGACAAAGATATTTAGGAAAAACTAAAAACCGTCTATGAAGGAGACAATAAAGTCAAGCTAGCTAAGTTACAGACCTACCGAAAGGTGTTAAGATCCTTCACATCTAAGTATGACTCCAAGGTTTCAGTTGTGGAAGAAGAAAAGGACTTGAGCACCTTGCAAATGAATGAAATTCATGGAATCCTAAGTTCTTATGATCTGATTACTTATGGAGAAAAACCAATAAAAAATAAGGCTACATTCAAATATGAAACAAGATCCTAAGTAACAAAAACCAAAGTTGAATCTGACATGGAGGAGGATGATGAGAAAATAGAAGCTATGTTTATTAGACGGCTAAAAAAAGGGTCAGGAAAATACTAAGGAAATTTACCCTTCAAGTTCTTTATCCATGGTCAAGTGGGTCACTTTGCATCCAAATGTACTAAAAATAATAAGGAAGAGAAAGATGAGCATGATAAAGAAGACAAGAATTCTCAAAATAACAAGAAGAAATTCAAGAAACTTGAAGGTAAGAAAATATTCTGCAAGAACAAAAGTAACTTTTATACTAAAGAGGAAACAACTTCATATGAATCAAGTGACTCCAACGATTCTAAAATTGAATATTAATACACTCATGATAAGAATTTATTCATGGCCTTGGAGACAACCCTTGCAAGTAACTTAAAAGGTAAGTATTTTAGTGAAGATGAAAATTCAGTTAAGGATGATGCTTAAGTAAACCTTGAAGCTAAACTAATAATTTCCTTAAGTAATTGAAACACCAAATGTGGAAGAACAAAAATTTGAGGTTGATGTTAAAATAATATGAATAGAAAATCAATATTTTTGAGAGGATACAAATAAATAATGATGTAGAGCATAATGATGAATTCAAGAAGCTTAAAACACAACTAGAGTTTATCTTAATATCTTTAAAATATAAAGAGGAAGAATTCCTCATACTCAAAACATATATAAAGCTATTAAAAACTTAACGAGATGATACATCGAGAAACTTAAAATCATATCACATATTTTACAAGACCTCAAGTGACTTAAATGAGCTTATAAGTAATCAAAGGTATTCAAATGACAAAATTGGTATAGGATTTAAAGAAAATAACATGGATGATAGTATAGCTGATAAGAAGGATGAAAAAATTACTCAAGAAGCACCTCAGGTAAGGGAAAATACTAACAAGAAGGTAAAGAGAAGGACCAATCCAATCAGAAAATCTCATGTAATAAGGTACACTCACTTTTCTATGACTATTATTTTTCTTGTAACATTTTTTGACATAAATCTATAAAGTGTAGAGGATATGCAAGGGGTCATGGAAGGCATCTTCACTCACATAAAATGAGAAACAAAAATTAAATGGTATGCTATAATTGTCAAAATATTGGTCGCATAGAAATTTTTGCAATCAAATATTCTTATGGAAAAACATGAAGGTGTATGTTGTAAGGATTGGTCCTACAAGTAAGAGAGAGCAAGGTCTAATAGCCCAAATAGAATTTCATACTCAAAATAAAGATCGAACATGGTACACAGATAGTGGATTTTCAATTCATATGACAGGGAACAAGGGAAAATTCATCTCATTAAAAATGGATACATCACAAATAGTAAGATTTGGAGATAACACATGTGAAAGCATTTTAGGAAAAGTCACATTGAGTCTGGATAATGGGAATACTATGATTGAAAATGTTTTGTATGTAGAAGTTCTAAAACAAAATGTATTAAGTGTGAGTTAGATGTGAAAGAAATGATATACTTTGGTGTCTCATGATAAAGGATGTGATATAAGGGATAATAAATTAGGAAAGCTAGCTAGCAAGGTCAAAAGGATAGAGAACAACATGTATGTCTTCAAAGAGATCAACAAGGAGAAATGCTTCATAAGAAAGGTGGATGATAGTTTGTTTTGGCATAGCAGGTTAGGACACCTAAATATTGAAAATATTGTTAAATTTATTTATAAAGGGTTGTGTGAGAAATATGCCCAAGGTCACTAGACCTACTGATACACTATGCAAGGCATGTTTACATGGTAAAAAAACTAAAATAATATTCAAATATAAGGATTACTCCACAACATGACCGCTAGAACTGATTCATACTAATTTTATGGGAACTACAAGGACTGAAATTATACAAGGTGAACATTACATCATGTTCATAATTGATTATTATAGAATAATGTCTTTGGTTTCTTTTGTAAAACAAAAATCTGAAGAACTAGATAAAATCAAAACATTCAAGGGTCTAGTTAAAAATGATAAAAATGCCAAAATCAATTTTTTTTATCTTGTAAAGGAGGTTAATCTTTGTCAAATGAGTTTTGTCAAAACCATGGAATAAGAAGGTAATTCTCAGCAACAACACCTCAACAAAATGGGGTTGTCGAAAGGAAAAATAGTACACTTCAAGAGATGGAAAGAACCATACTAAATGATTCCAAGATTTCAGATGGATATTGGAGAGGGGCGGTTAATAAATCAATTTATATTCAAAATAGAGCTCAAATTATAATAAACAACAATAATACACCTATCATATTTATAAAGGATGCCTACTAATGTAAAACATCTAAGAGTGTTTGGAAGTAAGTGTTTTATCAAGAGGGATGATGACAATGTTGGAAATTTTGATTAAAGGACTTATGAAGGAATATGTTTGGGATACTCCTCAATGATTTGAACATATATGTGTTACAAAAAAAGGGAAAAAATGATAGTAAAGATCACAAATGTTGTTATTGATGAAACCTATCTAATGAAGACCAAAATCTCAACCAAATGAGAATTCTCAAAACATAGACATCCAATACGATGATGAAGTTACATAAGGCAATTGATAAGAATAAAATGAGGATGGAGAAAGGGAAAAAACAAAGGATCCCCTCAAGACAAGTCAAAATAGATCACGATGTAAATTAGATAATAGAAAATGAGGAGGCAGTCATACAGAAAAGAAGAATATTGAGTAATGCACAAAATCAAGAGAAAAATTATCTCTTATCCAAGATTAAACCAAATAATTTTGTGAAAACTAGCAAATACCAATACTATATTGATTTAATGAATGAAAAATTTTACCAAATTGAGAAAAATGAGACTTGGGAATTAGTGCCTAGGCGCAAGAATAAGATTTTCATAGGAACAAAATGGGTAGTCAGAAACAAGCTCAATAAAAAAGGTGAAGTCATAAGAAATACAAAAATAATTATTTTTAAATGGTATTATAAGGTTGAAGGAGTTTATTTTGAGGAAAAATTTGCACCACTAGCTAGAATGGAGGCCATTAGACTCTTCTTAGCATATGCACTATATAAAAGGTTTAAGGTATACCAAATGGATGTCAAGTCAACATTCTAAAATAGGAAGCTAAATGAAGAATTCTATGTTGAACAACCTGATGGATTTTCTCTCATATAAGACAAGCACTATGTACACAAATTGAAGAATTACCTATATGGCCTTAAAAAATCTCTTAGATCTTGGTACAGTAGATTAGATAGGTATATAAATAATCAAGGCTTTAGGAAAGGAGTGGTAGATAACAACCTCTACATTAAGGAAGAAGAAGGTTGTTTATTTCTTGTGGTGGTGCATATTGATGACATAATCTTTGGAGGTGATAGTGAGAACATGACACATGAATTTGAAAAGGTCACAAAGAAGGAGTTTGAGATGTCAATGCTTGGTGAACTCTCATTCTTCTTAGGTTTGCAAATTAATCAATCCAAGGAAGGCATCTTCATCTCCCAAGCCAAGTACATAAAAGGGATGCTCAAGAGGTTTTAGATGGAGGATTGTAAGCCAGTTGAAACACCAATGGTTATAGGATGCAAGCTATGAAAGGATGACAACTCACCAAGAGTAAATCAAACCACATACATATCCATGATAGGCATCTTATTATACTCCACTTCCTCTAGACCTGACATCATGTAAGCAGTTGGCATAGTTGGAAGATTTCAAGAAGATCCTCGAGAAAATCACCTACGAGCAGTCAAGAGGATATTCAGATATACATGGAAACCATGGAATATGGGTTGTGGCATCAAAGAAGTAAGGAGTTTGGGATAAAGGCCTTCATAGATACAAATTGGGCAAGCATCATTTATGATAAAAGGAGCACAAGTGGAGGAGCATTTTTTTTGGTAAGTGCCTTATCTCATAGCTAAGAAAAAACAATCTCTTGTAGGTTTATCCAAGTGTGAAGCTAAGTATGTAGCAGCTGCATTATGTTGCGCTCAAGTGTTATGGATGAGGCAGACTCTAGAAGATTAAAAAGCTAAAAATGATGAGCCTATTCCCTTGTATTGTGATAGCACAAGTGTCATAAGTGTCTCTAAGAATCCTATGTTGCACTCTAAAACCAAGCATATCCCAATCAAGTATCATTTATTAAGGGAACAAATGAGTGAGAAGAGGTTTAAGCTAGAGCATGTGTAAACCAAGGAGGAAGTAGCAGATATCTTAACAAAACCTCTACCAAAAGCAACCTTTGAGCATCTAAGGAAAAAATTAGGGGTAATCCCTGCCCAAACAACCACTAAATGACTCGAGCCATCAAGGGGCAGAAAATTCCCTGCCCCAAGAAACCACTAAATGACTCAATACA
The DNA here is from genome assembly GCA_019776745.2 of Taxus chinensis. Taxonomy (NCBI): domain Eukaryota; kingdom Viridiplantae; phylum Streptophyta; class Pinopsida; order Cupressales; family Taxaceae; genus Taxus; species Taxus chinensis. The sequence goes on along the minus strand of CM034151.1, from coordinate 252,063,659 downwards.
TTAAAGGGGAGAAAATGAAATACTAAATCTTCTCCAAGAAGATGAAATAATTGTCAAACTAGGGGGGCTAGTTCACTAGCTCAATGTATAGTTTTAAGAAGATCAAAAGGAGTTAATTTACAAAGAGTGAAACATTCTGATTCTGAAGAGAATATGTTAAGGGGGATCATTGAGATTGATTAGTGAATAATTTCTTGCATCATCTGAAGTCAGGTTTGATAAGAAAATTGAGCCTAATCCAAGAGGAACTTGTAAAGGTAAGTACTTTACTTTCTTGATGTTGGTTTGAAAGAAATCTTGTTAAAGGAACCTTTTTCATAGATGTTAAAGGGGGAGAGTGCAATCAAAAATGGTAAAAGAGAGCACTGAAGGTGTTGGTATGATAGTTTTCCATCAAAGTTTCTGAGTTTGTTTCCATCAATGACAAAGGGGAGATTGTTGAACTTTGGCTCGTTAGTGTTATCATTGATATTATGTGGCATTTATGGAAAATAGTAATTGATGAGGTGTATAAACCATTCATAGGGCATGAAGTTTTATTGTTAGTTACTTCTTAAGACCTTAAATGGTATTAAATGATATTCGTGGGGTTTCTTTCTTGTGGTATCACTAAGATGTCATAGTGTGTGCACAAGGTCTTGGTGCATCTTTGGTGCACTAGAAAGGAAATATACGTATGAGAGGTGCTTCATGTGAACTCTAAAGGTGTCTTATAGGTGTCAATAGGTGTTTCAAGGGTGTGCATAGGATTCAACGATAAATAATTCAGGTAAGGTTTCATGAGTCCTGGTGTAAACATATCTTGATTAGGTATAATTATAAGACCTAATGCAAGTATGATCTTAGAGAAGGGAGCTGAAGAAAGCTCAAAGCAGGGTTGTATAAGCATGATGAATGTATTTCGAGGCATGGTGTAGAGGGACTATGGAAGGTAATACACATCATTCAATATAGTTGGTAAAGGCATGTTCAAGGCCTGTTTCGAGGGCATATCTCCATGAGGACAAGCCCAAAAAACATTGAAAAATACATGGTCTTAGCGGTCAAGAAGGTACAAACATACTTATGATAAAATGAGCCTTAGGGACATAAGAAGGAGGTTAGTCCTAGTCTCTATGGTCCAAATTTTCAGAGCCAAAATTCCAAAGGAGAAGCAATAAAATATGAAATTTTAGTCTATATCGAGCTCATAGAAGTGACCATCTGTAAACTCGAAGGATCAAGTTTGAATGAGCTTAATTGGTATTTTAAATTTGTGTGCATGGTGACCCAATACTTTTCATCATAATTGGGCCATGGAATCTAGTTCCATTTTTGTAACTAGAATGAGTTAAAATGGTGGCCTAATCATTTATGAATAAACCTTAAGAAGCTAGGTAGGTCCAAACCATCCTAAAACCCTAACCTTCTAACGATAGAGAAGAACTAAAGTTTTTTTTAGAATATAAATCACTTGGGTAAGGATAATTTAAATACCTCGAGGATATATAGGAATCTCTGTAGCTCACTTTGGTGGGAGGTTCTCGCGTCACAAGTCATGTTCTTCAAGTATAGTTTTAGCTCTATTTTACAAGGATTTACTAGGTATAGTCAAGTACAACAGGTGTCATGATGAAAGACAAAATATGGGAGGAAATATTGAGAGGTTACACAAGTTTCCATAAGAATATTCAGGTAATGTTCTGTTCACAATATTTGGTAAGCCATGTCAATCAAGATAGCCTATTGTTAAAATCTAAACAATACAAAACTAGTCAGAGATTGTTTTAGAGATTTTTTTGAAGTGAATGCATGTTGTGAGGGTACATGTATGAGTATGAAAAGTTGATATACATGTCCCATATGACATTTTTTATCTCAAGAAGTGATCAAGTGAAGTGTGTTTGGGTCTAAGCATCAATGGTCCAAACTGCCATTCTAGGCCTATCAAGTAGGCATGAGAAACAAGAAGGGAAATGTGTTCTTCTTCACACAATCCATGCAAGTGAAAGTTTAAGGATGGAGTGGGCCAGAACCTCTAAAAAACCAGCCATTTTTGTCAAAATTGACTTTGAAAAAGCCTATGACAGGATTGAATGGCATTTCATTCTGGCGATGCATGAAGCGCTGGGCTTTGGTTTAGTTTTCATCGCCTATGTCAAAATGCTTTTTATAGATGCCATGACCTCTTTATCTGTTAATGGTCATACTTCCGAGCAGTTTGGGATCTTTCGCTCTATTAGACAAGGTTGTCCTTTAGCGCCTGCTCTTTATGTGCTAGCCGCTGAAGGTTTTGGGTTCCTCATTGCCCATGCTCATGATCAAGGGCTTGTGAGGGGTATTTAACTCCCTTTTATGACTCCCCTTCAGCTTGTCAATGGACATTTTGCAGATGACTCCTTCCTCACGCTCCTGGAGGAGGAAGTGAATATCAACAATGCCATGCAATGTTTGGACACGTATTGTTTAGCTTTAGGTTCTAGTATCCAATGGAGAAAGACCGAGTGCTTCATGCAATCTTTTCTCCCCAAACCTGGTTGGCTGAATCGTTTTGACTAGAAATATATCCAACATGGAGAAATTTTTAAATTTCAGGGCATTCCCTTTGCTTTCGATGCTTCTCCTAGTCAACTTTGGCAATATGTTATTGACAGGGTTTCCCGTAAGTTGGAGTACTGGATTACTAAGCCCCTTTCGCTGGCAGGAAAATTTTAGATTTGCTCCAAGATATTGACAGCCTCACATGTTTATTATTCTTCGTGTTGGGTGCCGGCTAAAGACTCTTACAATAAATTAGAGAAATTCCTAAGAGATTTCCTTTGGGCTAGCTTGGAGCTTGGAAAAGGCTTTCACAAAGTTGCTTGGGAATATTGTTGTCTCCCTAAGGATTCTGGAGGTCTTGGTCTGACTGACATTGGCTGCTAGGGGTCTGCTCTGGAAGCCAAGTGGATCATTCGGGCCTGCACTGGCAACGAAGCTTGGAAAGTGTTGATTCACAATTGTATTTGTCAAGGCTCCCCTCAAGGGCGCAAAACTTGGCAAGGGTTGGATTTTCATAGTCTGCTCATTATCAAAGCCCTGGTTAAGGTTGTGGGCACCTTTGTTGTCAAAAGCATATGGAAAGCTTGGGAGTTACTCAAACCCTTTTTAATCTAGGAAGGGGATGGATTCAGAAATGGGCTATCCATTAATGACCACAACATTTGGTGGTCTCCTCTCATCAATTTTCATGATGTGCCACTTGCCCAAGTGCCCTGGGTTCATGCTCTTAAGATGTATCGATGAGGCTTGCACACTCTTAAAGAAATATTTTGCAGGCAGACCAGATTGCTTCTCACTTGGCCTCAAGCTAAAGCCAAGTTTCGGCTTGCTCCAATTGATAGAGAGTCTTATCAGGAAGTTCTTGACTCCATTCCTACTGATATGCTTCACAAAGTTGGTGGCGTCTCTCTCAGGACTTGGTGGAAGGATTGGAAATGGTTTCCAGATACCCCTTTCTTAAATTACTCCCCAGGCAAAGGGTATTCTCTACTCACCCCCACGCTACCGATGGTGGCCTTTCTTAACTCCAGATGGTCCATCAATTCTGGATGGTCATCCTGGGAAGCTAGATTTCATACTATTTGAAAAGCCATCATTCAGCCCAATCTAGCTTGTTTTTCTTGGTGTTTGCTTTATCAAGGCCTCCCTCTTGGGCGCAGATTAGTTCATTATGGGATTGCTCCTCGGCTATGCCCTTTTGTGGGCACATTGAGATGCTCGTACATCTGCTCTGGTACTGCCCAAAAGCTCAAGCTATTTGGGCTTGGATCCATGATTTCTTTCGGCCGTTTAGACCAGCTCAATTGTTTTGGCAACATGTTTTGCAGGGGGATTCTATTTCCATTCCCCATGCTTATGCGCAAGTGTGGCATACTTTCAGAGTGGAGATCCTTTTTTTTATATGGAAAGAACACAATTCTATTGTTTTTGCTAATTCCACAGTTTCTTGCATTCTTTCGCATTATGATAAGGCCATGTTTATCTCGAATGTGTTCTTACAGATCCAGGACTAGGCCTGCAAGGTAGAGCTAGAGGTGCGGGACCTTCAGACCCTTCTGGATCATTGGGCTAACGCTCCTTGCACTGTGGCGTGGGAACCCCCTACCTCCCCTTCTGGGAGTGTTCATTCAAGAGGGCGTCGTGGCCATGGCCGTTCAATTGACCAAGCTCCTCGTCATCGCTCTCCCAAGCAGCAGCCTGAGCATTGGCGTAGCCCTGTCAACCGCGGTGGTTAGGGGTCCCCTCATTATTCCATGCAGCATAGTGGTTAGGGTTCCCACCACCACTCCTCGCCTCTTGTCCAGAGGGATGGGTGGGATTTTGGAAAAGTTCCTAGGTTGGCTCTTGCCATTTCTCCTAATCAGCATGAAGAGAGACAAAGAAGTTGCTTTAGGCTGGTCGCCCCTTCCGGATGGCAATGATCTTCCTGGTAGTAACTAGGAGGATAAGGGGCCTCCACCGCCCCTTGCCTCTATGTTTGTTGCGGTGGCCTAGTTTTTTTCCTTTTGTTTTTTGGCATTGTTGCTATGTTTGTTGTTGCCCTTTGGGCTTGATACTTTAGTCTCCTAGCCGTCACGACTAGTTTGTTCGTGTGGTGTGTCCTTTACCACCAATTTTTTTGTGGATAGGCAGTAATAATTTATAAAGTAATATAGACTATTTCATTAAAAAAAAAGTCTAAGGATGGAGTAGATGTATTCTAAGAAGTGTTCCATGAAATGGATTTACATGAAAGTGAAGGTTTGAGTGTTGGATGTTTTCTAGGATAAGATTGGTTCTTGGGACTTGAAACCTAATATTAACAGTCTCTGAAAATCAAGCATATCTAAGCCTTATGCATTGAAATGAAGCATGTAATGGACCTGGTGAGTTTCCCAAGACCTAGAGCTTTCTATAAATGTGCCTTAGGTGACATGAAAAGTTGGATAAGTGAATTAACTTGCTTAATATATAAAGATTTTTTTTTGTGCATGCAAATCAACTAGGACCTTGTTCTAATCTATGCTTCATGAAGATAATGAAGATGCTAGTGCTACTCCAAGTCTTTGAAGATAAGTCAAAGCTCGCATGAGATGTCCTCCAAGCATTGAGAAGGTTTGAAGGATCATATATCGGGCTTGATGAAGCATTCTTGTGACTAGTTTTTGGAGCCACCGTGGCTGTGCATGCCCAATTGAGAAGAAGAGTGGAATTGAAGCCTTATGCCTTGACCTGCTTTCCTCCAAGCATGCAGTGATATCATGAACATATTGAAGTATGATTCCCTCTATTTTTGTTGCATGACAAGAGCCTGAAGTATATTTCTCTCATCCAAGTTGTGGACTGTGTCTTGAAGACCATGCACCTAGTTGTGCATATGAGCTCAAATGCAATCTTGAAGGTGAAATGGTGAGGTATAGAGATTGTCAAGTCTTTAGATAGCAATGGGGGAAGTCTTGTAACATGCACAAAGCTTCATGATGTTGGAAGAAGAAGACAAAAGGGATAACTGTTACAAATGAATTTTGTAGGTGTGAGAATGGAATATCTTCAGTTTCTTCAAGTGTGCAACGAGCTCAGGAGTGCTTTCCAGTTCCCCGTAGAGAAGAGAAGGGTCATGACAGGTTAAGAAAAGTCTACACCTTCAACCGAGACTTCTTCCCTTGTAATGATGACAATATGCCATTTTCTAAGTGATGTTATCCAAGCCCCTTCAATGAGATGAAGAAGCAAAAAGGTGAAGTAGTTAGATGTTGAAGATGAATATGTGTGAGAGCATGTGATCCTCAACTATATGCATGTCAAAATATGCATCAAAAATAGCTATTGAAGATAGAAGTTCAAAAGTGTGAGCTAGCGAACACATAGCTGATTTTAGATGTGCGAAGAAGAAGTATGAGCAAACAGGAGTTGAATAAGAGATCACTAATTTTTTGTTAGAAGTAAGTAGGAGAATGAAGGTGATCAAAACATGTGAAGACCAAGTAGGTGCTTATCAAAATTGGGAGTTGTTGCTTCCATGCAAGTAGGAGCTTGCAAAATTTTTCAAGTAGGTGTTTGACTTAGACTTTGGAGTCGGTGTTTCAAGTTGAGTGGGTGCTCAACAATTTGAAATCCTTATAATTTGGTTTTGGGACAGTTGTCCATCATAATGCATTGATTTCAGTGGGTTTTTCTCCCTTCAAGGGTTTCCCACATTAAGTATTGTCTTATTGTGTGTCTACTTGATTGATTACTTTTGTTTGAATGTCATGGTTATTTATTGTAAAGTTTGAGCAAGGTTGAATGGTCTACTAAGAGTTAGAAGTGTTTTCAAAATTTCAAGAAGCGTTGATTCACCCCTCCCCTCTCATTGTTTTTGTTTTTCAACAAGGTGTTATAGAAACACCTTGGTGTCATAGACAATTGGTACATGTAATAGTCTCTCTTGCCTTCTACTTTTATTTACTTCAAAATGTTTCTTTTATTCTATCTTTCTCATAGGTATGAATGACAACATAGAGGTTCAACACATGTCCATGGTTTTCTGTGGCTTAAGGATGCTCCCGATATCGATGTAATTGATTGGAAAAATTCAACATCTATAAATGAAGCCAAAAATACTTTGATATGTTTGTATTTGCATGGAATCCATGCCCTGCCTCTAATCGAACAAAATTTGTTCACCAGTCAATCGAATATGACCCCTGTCTATTATCTTCATTACATGTGCTTTCTTCCTATTCTCTACAAGACCTGAAGGAACTTATTAATCATGTTCAACATCACATGAAGTGTTATGAAGATACTTGTCTGCGTAAGAAACAAACCTACCTCCAATGTCGATACAATGCACCCTGGGAGACTAGAGCCGTTTCTTTGTTGTTCACTGATTAGAATGGTTCCGTTAAATACCTCCCTTCAAAGAATGATGATAATTTGAACACACAACCCAACAATGTTGTCCATATGGAGAGCCAACATAGACTATCAACCTATGCTATCTTGGCATGTAGTCTTGAAATACATTGCAAAGTATGCTTGTAAATCGGAATAACGTTCAGAAACATACCACCAAATGCTTTCCAGATTATCAAGAGATTCAAACTCTAATTTCGCTGTACATATCACCATCAGAAAAATGCTAACAAAGAGTGTCATCGAACACGACACTAGTGCACAAGAAACATGCCACATGCTCCCGAAATTACCACTTGTTATGTAAAGCCATTCTTTTGTTTCGCTAAATGTTGGAAGAAAAGTTTTGCGAAGACTAGCTGAAGCATAATGTGAGCCTCCAAAAACATCCCTTCTTTTGGATGCATATAAGGTCCATCCTTCAAATATGGAGTCCTTTCCCCTCATCGAAGTTTTTCGAGAGTGGAGTTACAGTAAATATCGCATGGGAAATAAGTTGAAGCTTTGATCATGACCTGTAATTGTTCACACCTTCTAGATTTCCTTGCATTCTTGCACATAATTTGCCATCATTCAAGATTTTATGTTGGTCCAAACTCCTGCTGTACAAACCTATTCGTAATATTTCTACAAATATCGGTTTACCCCCCAATAAATCATTTTCAATTGGAACCTTTTCAAGAATAGTTATCATCCATGACATGTTACCCGGTCTGAAGTGATTACAACACAAAGTTCCAACAGTGGACTTGACTCTAACATCGACACTGCACAACCTCCTGAGCAATTGTATGAATGGCATCTTTTGTCCCGTCTTCGGCCCAACCACACAACAGTCCTCGATAGCCCATGTATGTTGGGTCTCCGTGAATTTGACACCCTGCATAATTGGAGTGCATATACTGTTCAACCTACTTTACAAGCTCTGGGGCCGACTTTCATAGAGAATAATAAGACAACACATATTGTGGCTTGCATGTAAGAAAGGTTTTCCTTAGTTGTTTCTCATTTATCTCCAAACCAGACAATTGGCTTTCGATACTATTCTTCACCACTTCTCGTGTAAAACTTGCCTTCCTCCATTGAAGTTGATTATTCAAGGGACTAGAAAATCATACCTCATAAATACTATCAAGTCTTCATTTGCCTTCATATCACCCAAAGGTATTTCACCTCTCCTTTTACTCAACCCTGCTAGAGTTACAACTTTCAACATTTCTACCTCTACTATATAGCCTACACATTCCCATCAAAGACCTCAAACCCTTGGAAGCTCATGATTTTTAATCTGTTCAAGACTCTCTTAAACATATCGAATATATTCTAATTGATGAAATGAATTTCATTGGCCCTAAGTTGCTCAGTAAAATCAACTATCACCTTCATGAAGCTTTCCCCCACTTCAAAACATTTGAATTTGGGAACAAATATATCATCCTTGTTAGGGTCCTCGGTCAACTACCACATGTCATGGACATTCCTCTATATGCCAGCAAGTCCTATGGCGATATCCTATGAAAAGACTTCAACAATTCCACCTCCTTAAATTCTATCTTCAGGAAACAGGGTTCCATTCTTGCACAAGATTCCTTTCGCATGTTGCTTCTCAACATTCGTAATGTTGTCCCTCTATTTGAGAATTAGGAGCTTTTAATGTCAAGAAGAGATTCTTGTCTTTTTGAATAAGAAATCATTGAATTTGAAGAGGCCCCCCATCTTTTTTTTAAAAACAACCAGGTGGACAACCACAACCTTCAAATATTGAAAGCCCTTAACTCTCCAGTTGCCAGATCTATTGTTCAAAACACCAGGTGTATTGACTCAGGAGTGGTTAATGATGATCAAATGCAACACAAAGTTCTTCTTTGTATCAACCAGAAATTCATGCTTTCCATAAATTTGTGGGTTGATACAGGTCTTTTAAATTAGGCTACTGGCTCTATCATCGACATTGTTTACGACAATTCCTTTGGTCCACTTGATTTTCCTTTATTCGTCATCGTCAAATTTTCTCGATACATAGGGCCCCACCGGGATGCCAACAACCCTTCTCATGCTCCGATTCCACCTATTTCCAGAGGTAACCGAAGGAAATTATTGTGCTTTAAATGGCTTGGGCATTATCAATCCACAAATCTCAAGGGCTTACTTTACAGAGAGCCACTATTAACATTGGCGACATGGTCTTACCTTCACAACTATATCAAGAGTTCCCTCCTTATTTGCCCTTCCATTTTGCCCCCTTTTATATTCAGTCATTATGCAAAAATGTCCTCACCACCTCTTTTGTTGTCACGTAAACAAGAGGAATCACACCTCTTATGTTGTCACGTAAACAAGAGGAATCCTGTCTTCATTCCCCTTCCTTAACGCTCCCCTCTTAAACCCCTTTGCCCTTTCCCTATCAAGCAACTCCACTTCTTTTGCAAACTGGAACTTTTTTACTACTCTAGCTTTCACGGTACACGTTCATCGTTCCCTTTCCTTTCTTTTGTATTTACTTCGTTTTGTATTTCAATTTCCAACTGGCAATATCATAATGCTTGGTTATGTATTTTAATTTCATTTTTCCCTCACGAATGTTTCACTTTTCGGCGTTAACATCCCACACGTGTGATTGCTAATTTAAAAAATAAAATATTTTGACGATAAGATAGAAATTTGGAACTATTTTGAAAAGTTATGTTAATTTGGAAGTATTTGCAGCGAATGGATCAAGATCCATTATTAATCCGCCAACAGGAATAAATGAGAACATATGCTGTTCCCACCTATCCTATTCCCACCTATAAATGTGCAATAAATTAACCATGACAAAATGTCATCCCCACCGTCCGATATGCTGCGGTAGTAATGGCAGCGACCGACCTCTTCATCGATATCGTTCTCTGCATTTAAAATGAGAGACGAAAGTTTTCAAATTCAGTCCTATACAATTGTCCAAATGCATTCATCTGTAAGTCGCATCTTAAGCTAAGAAAAATGGGATCAGCACTGTCTTCTCCAAACTCAAATTTAAGTCCAATTGCAAATGGATATTTAGATTCCGCGGATTCGAACTCGCGACCTGAGTGTGAGTGGCAATGGCAAACCAATTCGTTGCAGTGGCGTTCATATAGCGAGGCTTGTAGCGCTGCCATCGAAGCTGCACGCTTGGAGGGGCGCTCCTCCCTTGAGATCAAGGCGTTCCCGGGTTCGAAACCCACGCACGTTATTTACTTTCAGAACCAACCTCTAAGCCAGGTCAATGTTAAACTCTTGTATTTTTAATTCAAATGTTTCTTAAAATAGTTTTACGTCTTTAATGGAACGCTATAAATTGCTTCGAGAATTCGCTGTTTGAACTGCGTGCTCAATCGTGAAATTTTTAGAGACATGTATCTTCCATCTTATTATGTAATTTTACCGAAAACCATGTAAGGATGTGAGGTACCTTCTCTTGACCTGTTTAATTCAAAACTTCTTTGAGGTTCTATAGAATTGTGAACATTGTTGGGGTTTGGGAGCTTTATCAAAGCGAACTACTTGTCCAGGCTAATACTTAATTGGTCAAGGTCATTGTTTAAGGTTAGTGAGAAGAGCAGGACTTCACCTTTTATGTCTTTCAACTTTTGTATGTATGCGCTTTTGATCTCATGACAAAGCAGAGGATTAAGACGAGGCATGCCAATTCACCCAATTTGCAGTGCACCAAGGAGGTTCAATTTTGCTTTTGCATAGACGCTTTTTCATAAAATGAACAAGCATTTAACTCCATCTGTTAGACCTATGATTGGTTATTTTTGGCTAGTTATGGCTGGAAAAGATGTAGATGCTATGGATTTCTATGCTTGGGTTTGAGACATGCAGTGAAAATGAGAACCGTTTTAAAGCTGTCAGTCATATGTTTGTACTGAAGGAGTTTGTTATCATTCGTTCACAATTACAAGTAAGCAAAATACATTAAGCAGGGTTCCATCAATTCATGAATCAGTTAATTAACAAATTGCGTAATTTAGAAATTAATTTCATGGCAAGAATCCTTTAACGTAAAACTGCTATATCATTTCATTGCCTCATATAATGAACAAGTATTCTAGCCCTAATCAAATACATGTTCAACATATCAATTGCCACTATCAAACTGTAAATACATTCTCTGCCACAAGGGCTTGCATTTATGGTACAAATGCAAAGTAAATGAAATTATGGCAGCATCCAATCTACTCCCATCTCGCAGCTCTTGCTGTCTGCTCCATAAGACTACAATCCTGAATCGGATGAGTGTATTGGGGATCATCTTGACCCATCCAACTTATTGACCCTTGACCAACACCAACCATGGTAATAGGGTTCACTGATAAGCGTGCTACAAAGCAATCATCGATGACTATTATTCACAGCAGAATAAAAGTACAGCACACTGTAGAGAAACATCCATAAAACTAAACACTTTCAGTTACATGTACTGCACACAGAATTCTTATACCACTTACACTTTTATTCTACCATACCTTGCTGAAATCAAAATATTGTCCTATTTGTGCCATCTGACATTTATTTCTTGCAAGATCCCTGCTTTAGCTAGTGATGGTAAGGCGTCAGCCCACTACCATTTGTCCTCCCAAGTAGGATGTTACCCTGCAAATCTCGTAGAACAATCATGCCTTGGTTTGTCATGTGGTGTATCACATATGGCCCTTTCCATCCGATGCACAGCTTTCCAGGGTGTGCTTTGATTCTACTCTGATACACCAACACCATCTGCTCTTCTTGGAACTCCTTAGCGAACAGATTTCTGTCATTCCATGCCTTTTGGTTGTGCTTATGTGCTTCTTGATTCTACTTAGCCAGCATCCGTGTTTCATCCATTCTTGTCAGCTCCAATAGCTGGTTTTTGTTGCTAAATCTTGTCACGATGGCAGTGCGCAGGTTGAGAACAATGTATTCCATAGGCATTTCTGCATCCATTTCATAGACCAAATTAAACGACGTTCGTCTTGTAGCCCTCTTGTAATTTGTTCTATATGCCGACAATATCACAGGAATTCTATAATCCAATTCCTCCCTGCACATTGCAAATCTTTGTGAGCATCCATTCCAGCACCTTATTGGATGCTTCATCTTGGCCATTGGCTTGCAGGTGATCCACAAAACTCTTTCAATGTGAGATCATGAATTCTTTTGCGAGAGTTTTGATAATGCTGTTTAGGAAAGACACACCCCTGTTGGTGATCAATTTCAGAGTACTCCCAAACCTTGTAATGATGTTCTCATATTAGAATGTTGCGACATCCTTGGCTGCACAATTGGGTTTATCAGCTGCTTCAACTCACTTTGGGAAATAGTCAGTTGTGGTTACAATATACCTGACATTCGACCGCTTTGATTTAGGATTGATGGGTCCCACAAAAGCATTGCCCCATTGTTCAAATGGCTACATTGCTAGAACTAGATTTAGTGGCATCTCATCCTCTAGTTAGGTTTCCCTATTTGCAGGCATACATCACATTGCTTTTGTAATGTCCCCAAATGGGACACTTTTCAACCCAAGATGGTTTTTTGATAAATCCAAACACCAAATACAGATTTTTCAAAGAGATAGCAATTAATTGCAATGCATATCAGATTTATCTATGAGAAATGTGACTAGGGTTTGATGGAAAACCCATATAAATCAGCCATTATACTCAACTCTTTTCACTCAGAACTGAAATACTGAATTTTTAAGACCAAAATGTGAGAGAACATGCAGATATATAATGCAAAACAGATCTGAAATAATTTAATAAGTCAACAGAAATAAAGTACCAGTTATGAGCTCCAACAAGGCTGATTTTATTAAATAAAATCTGCAAAACGCAGTCTGCAATTACAGCTGAAATTGAGGGTTTGGAATCCTTGAAAAACACTCCAAACTATGAAGAAGAGATGACTGAAAATTAGCTTCGAACAACAGGTACAAAAACTGAAAATCTTTGAAAGCACAATGAAAACCCTTGTGTAGAGATTCCTCACATACGCTTGGAGGGTTTTCATCCTCAAGAGGGTACTTCTAAGGGTTTTCGTCCGTAGAAATAATTTAGACAAAGCATGCAAGCTTCAGACTAAAATCAGCAATGAGAGAAAATAATCAAGTGTTCCTCTTCAAGCAAATCTCATTGCCTAAATAGAAGAATTGGGCCTATGGCCACCTCCACTCAATCAATCAGATTTTCCTCTTTAATAAATGCCTTTCCCACCAACTTTTCCCTCCAATATTAAATTAAAGTGACCACTATTAATATTAAATTAAAGTGACCACTACTCCATGTGGGTTGCTCCATGTGGTGGGTGCACTTTGTTAAAGTGACCACTACTCTATGTGGTGGGTGCACTTTATCAAATTAAAGTGGCCACCTTTGTCTTATTCTATCATGACACACTACTCCATGTCTTATTCTATCATTACACTTTTTAACATTCTTTTCTATTTTTTAATTGCCCCTAGGCAAGTCACACTTTTCCCCTTAAAATGCAATTAAAATAAAGTGCTTTCTTACTTTTCTATTTCCACTTTATGATTAAGTCAAATAAATTAATATAAGTGCTCTATATTTTTTTTTTCTATTTTGGCACTTCATAATAATTTATTGTGATTTAAGTCACCCTTGTGCTCACCCTTTGGTTGTCGGGTAGATAAAATTGGCCAAAGGTCTTCGATAATATTATTCGAGAAAGAGGGACATTTCAGCTTTGCAATGTAGTTGGCATCTCTACAAAATCTTCATTGCAGTTAAATTTTCCCTCTATGCACTTCATTTAGAATGGTTGTGTGTTTATGTTCTAATGCTATTGAAAGGTTGTGCGTTTATGTTCTAATGCTACTATGTGTAGCACTTCATCCCCTCCCAATTTGTAGATAAACCGTTTAATAATGTTGAATGGCAATGTTCTTGCTACTAACTGCTTTTTCTCCCACAGTTACCCCATTTGAGAAAGTTTGCAATCTCTTCTAATGTGTTGGTACCACTGTTATCCTGAATGGACGCCCATCTTGGAAATCTTCCTCCAGATTTCCAGGCCCTATCCTAAAATCTTTATTAACCGAAGATGTGAAGGTTACATTATTGAATGGCTGTTATACTACAAAATAGGAAGATATCACATGGTCAAACATCTACAGAGGAGCAAGCTAACAAATAGCCAATATTTTGGGTTTATGAAATATTCTAACAACTAGCCAACCAACTCATGTAGCACATAGTGTTAATTTATTATAAACAATATTAGGTAAATATTATGACACCCTCCCTTAATGCCTAAATTGGAATCAATTCCAAGTTATCTCTAAACTTCACAAACTTATATTACCCAGAGGTTTAGTCATTATATCAATGGGATTCGCTATTGGAAGACAGTAATAAAGACAAATGTCTTTTTATTAATTGACAAATGTTGCGGCGATGAACTTTAGTGTGCCTAGTTTTGACATGTAAAACTGGGTTCTTCACCAACTTGAGAATACCATGGTTGTCGCAAAAGATTGGCGTGGGTGCAGTTTGATCAAGTTGAAGATCCTCCAGTATTGTTTGAATCCAATTTATATCACAACTTGCACTAACAACTATTTTGTACTCAACTTCAATGGAGGGCAAGCTAATTTTAGTCTAAAGCTCACTCTACCATGAAAATTTTCGTAACCAAGAGTGAAAACATAATTTGTAGATATTCTTTAATCAACTGATCTTGCCCAATCTGATTCAATGCATTTTGTTAGCTCAAAATCAACCATTTTTTAATTTAAAATACCAAAGGAAAGAGTTCTTTTGACATATCTAAGAACTTGTTTTGCATCTTGTCAATGTTCTTCTTGTGGTTTAGACATGAAGCAAGAGAGACAACTTACTATAAGACACAAATTAGATCTGGTAGTAGTAAGATAAATCAAACTACCTACTAATTGTTGATACACAATCTCTGGATCGATCTTGGTTGAGAGGTTTATCCCAACTTACATAGGTGTAGTTGTTGGATTACAATCATACATTCTAAATTTCTCTAACAAAAATTTGGCATATTTGATTTGCGATACAAAAATAGTATAAATAGCTTGCCAAAATTTTGCACCTAGAGAATGTTGAAGTAGGCATAGATCTATCATTTCAAATGCAAAACAAATATCAACATTCACATGTAGATTTAAGTTGGCACAACTTCCTGTGATGGCAAGATCATTAACATGGATAACTAGTACCGCTATGTCATCACCAACTAATGTTACATGGAAAGTAGTTTTAGAATCATTTCTACAGCTAGACTCTCTAAGATATTTATCACTTTTGAAATACCACGCCCGGGGAGCTTGCTAAAGTACATACAACGACTTCACTAACTTGCAAATTGGATGCTCTTTTCGAGGAACCTGTAATCTATGTGGCTGAATCATGTATTCTTCTGAATCTCCTTTTAGGAAAGCATTTTTTACAGACATCTAATATACCTTCCATCCAAATTTAGCAGTAATAACAATGACCCTTCAAAATTTTACCATTTTCATAGTAGGTGCAAAAGTGTCTACATGGTCGATTCCTCCTTCCTATGCATATCCTCTAGTAGTAAGACAAGCTTTGTACTTGTCGATAAAACCATATGATTTACATTTAGCTTTATAAATTCAATGATAAGCAATGGATTTCTTGCTTTGGGGTAGACCTGACCTTAAGTATCTACATTCGCCGAATTTCATGCCCAAAATTCGATATTCGATTGATCTCAACCATAAGAAAAAATTTGTTGGAATTTGCGAATTTATTGTCAAATGGTAGAGGGGAAATTTTATTGAAATTTGTTTTTCAAAATGTGTTTTGAAAATTGTTGAAATTTGTCTTTAGTTTTTTCCGCTTATAGGGTTTTCACTTTTGTTGTTTGTATTCACCTGAATTGGTGTTCCTTAAGTATATACTCTCTAGTCCCTGTTTCCTGAATTGTGCATGCATTGATTGGCAACATCATAGCGTAAATTCAAAGCTCGACTCCTTGGTAGTGTGAATAAAAAAAGGAACCTTGCTAGGCTGGTAGTGATATTTCCTGTGTGGGTGCCAGACTGCCAATGAACTTGAAGCTTGTGTTGAAGCCTAGAACCCCATTTGAATAATAATCTGTCGCCAACGCCGATCAATTTGATCCAAGCTCAAAGATGTTTGAAGGTAGGTCGAAGAGGTAAGGACTCGAGACAACTTAGGTATAATTAATTTTTTTATTTAATGTTTTTTATAAAAACTAATTATTTTATTGAGTTTTAAATTAATGTTTTCATTATTAAAAATGGTTTGTAATATTTTATAAAATCGTTCTTTTTTTAAAGTAAGAGTTTATAATTTTATCTTTTTTATATTGTTAAATTTTTATAGGTTATAAAGTTTATTTGTTAATGTTATTATTTATATATATATATATAATATTTATATAAATTATATGTTTATTTAAATCTATGAGAATAATTTTCTGATAATTAGTATGATACATTATTATGGTAGCTACTTAATGAAATGTGATATCATCTCTCTTTTGAAATGTGATATTATCTCTCTTGAAATGTGAAATTATCATTATTTTTGAAATATTTAATCTAAAAGTATTTCTTATAGTTGAATTTAATCATGAATTTTATCGTTGATTTTTTTAGCAATGATTTTTTATGAATTTTATCCTCGGCGAATTTGAACACAAATTTGAATGTGCCAACTTAGGATCTGACCACACCCAAGTTTCGTTCTCTATCAAAGCATCATGCTCCACCTTCATGGAAGATTCCCAACATGCTTTCTGCTTCTTCAAAACTAGACAGCCTGGAAACGCCAAGTACCCCCCCGTACTAGGCCTGATATGTACCAGGTATGGGTACACAGTGGGTACGTACCCACAGCGTACCCACATGGTTTTTTTTAAGTGCAAAATAAAAATAAAACTTGAGTGCTTTGACTGGAAGTGAACCTTGAAAAGTTCGTGTGAGATTCAATATCGCCAATAGGCTCCGAAGGGTCAAGAGAGATGAAAAGGACTTCATTTGGTTGACTTACTATTTGGGCGATTTCTTGTTGCTCCTCATGGGTCCTTTATTCTTCAGTCAATTTGGAACGCATGGGAACAAGTGAAGCACTTGGTGGTTGGGCATCCTATCTTCTCTTCCTTTGACACTTGGTGCCAAGCCTACAAATCGATTTTGTCGAATCTGAAATATAATGACAAGATCCTTGCCTTGAGAAGAGGCTGCTCTGCCCTCCTTTGGTTTGAGAAAGGAATAAAAATATTTCATGACTTGTACAGATTTGGGAAGTGGATGGAGTGGATAGACCTTAAAGTTTTCTATAAGCTTTCTATAAGCTTCCTCAATCTCAGTTCAGAATGTATAAAATGCTCAGAAATGCTTTCACAGCTCCCTCTACTGGACTAATTATGGAGGATGAGAATGACTTTTGGGATACTATGAGGTGGCTCAAAGGGCCCCTTCTCCAAGAGGCTACCTCCAAACAACTCTATGAAAAGATTGTTTTCTTCCCAAACCTTTCCTTGGGCCTTAACAATAAGTGGAATGTTTGTGAGCCCATTAGTAGATGGACTCATAGATTTAATGTTTTGTGGTCTTCTTGTATTCAGTCAAAGAAATCTTGCTTTAGATGGCTTCTGATTCATAATAAGTTTGTTGTTGGTTTCTAATAATTTATAGGTTGCTGAGACTATAAGCTTGTTGTTTTCTTTAAATTTTTTATATATATTATATTTTTTAATTTTTTAAAATATATTGTACAAACGTACCCACATCGTACCGTACCCAAGGTTTTTTTTTTTAATTTGCCGTTTCAGTGTACCATACCCGTACCAAAACAGTCTAGCTTCAAAAGTATTTGGTTCAAATATTTGTAAAGTAGCTGAAGTTGGAGCTAAATTTGCTTGCACACTATTTTTTGCATTACTCGTTTCTCAGATATCGTGGATCTTCCTTCCATTGTTTGTGGAAGCTCACCTTCCCTTACATCCTTCACCGTGTCACATTACCACTCAGCTTTTTTGTGCTGGGTTTTCTGATCTAACTATGAATCATCGTTTCTTTGTCTAGACTCCTTGATTCCTTTGGTGTGCTCCTCTTTGAGCCCTTTTCAACTTTAGTACTTGAACTTGTTCCAAAATCATAAACAATTTTCCATAGATTACTAGTATCAATAGGTTTACCATTACCTGAGAAAAATGAAAATTTCCCATTTATTGTAGTGTCTCTGTTTACCACAATTTTGTTTGTAGAGATATCCCAAGTCACTACATTTAGTGCATTTGATCCAAAATATTCAAAATTCGCCAAATGTTGAACAATTGACAATTTTTTTTTGAGATTCGTGAATTAGTTTGTACTATAATGGAATTTTAAATTTAAACGAAAAATATATTATTATTTTTGTATTAAATTTGGCTAAAAATTAGTTTTTAGGGTTTGAAAAAGGTCAATGGTTTTGTCATGAGTCATAGTGTAAGCTATAAGTGGAGTCTTGACTTAGATTCTTCGTAGCTTGTTGTGTCATGTAAGAATTTGTGACTTCGCGTTGTAGAATCATGGATACCTTGCAGGCGTGTTGTGTAACTATGGCTATGGCAACAATTGTGAAGAAGTTGCAACTTGTGACTTGCGTTTTAAGAGTCTCCATTCATTCTGCTTTTTAATTATTTAGGTTGTAGTTTAGTTTTTAGACATTTAATATATCAAATTTTCAATGTATAATAATGGTAAATTCTCTAATGTTATGTTTTAATTTATTTTTTCCGGTTATGACTTACGACCTACTCGTTGGAAAGTTATTTTGACATGTTTATTTATATAAAATGTTAATTTTTGGAATTGTGGGTTGGTTTTTGAATATTTAATATAAAAACAATTATATTTCTTTTAATCAAACTTAATCACAAATTTTATCGTAGATTTTTAACGATGAATTTTGTCCTTAACAAATTTGAACGCAAATTCAAATGTGGTAACTTATGAGATATCGAGTAATCAGTATGCTTTGGACAGCTCACTATAGCTAACAAACATGTACGTTTTACTTTTATCATCTAGACCACTCCTTTTTTTCTATGAATTAGTGCAAAACCAATACAATTGAAAACTTGGAAATAACTTACATAAGATGTTCTACTTGACAATGATTCTTTCAGAAGGTGTTCTACAGGCTTTACATGGACTTCTGTTAAGGATGTAGACATCAATATTAACTTCTTCTGTCTAGTACCCAAAAGGTACTTTCCGGCTTTGCACCATGCAACATGCCATTCCATAATTGTCCTATTTCTTCTTTCCACGACTCCATTTTTATGTGGAGTGTAAGGAGTAGTATACTTGTCTGTGTATACCTTCTCACTTGCAGTACTTTGTGAAATGTTTTGAGACGAATTCACCTCCATTGTAAGACCTTAGAGCTTTGACTTGTTTACTTGACTTTTTTTCAACCAAAGCTTTCCATGCAACAAAGCTAGAGAAGTAATTTGTTTTTCTATTTAGGAAGTACACCCACATTTTTCTAGAAAAATCATCAGCAATCAACAAAAAATATTGAGCTCCATATGCTAAGAATTTTTATAGGACCTGAAAAACAACATAGATCCAATACTTTTGTGGTTGTAGAGAGAATGAACAAGACATTGATGAAGTTGTAGAGAGTGAACAGGACATTGCTGGAGTGGGCTAGGAGTATGCTCAGTGGAGCCAGTTTGGATAAGAAATTCTGGGTAGAAGCGGTTAGTACAACATGCTATTTGACTAATAGATCTCCTACATCAGCTCTTGTTGACAAAATTCTATGGCAGGTTTGGATGGGCAAGAAGCCCTCACTACACCATACCAGAGTTTGTTGTTGTAGGGCATATGTGCATGTGCCTAAGAAGAAGATATCCAAGTTGGATTTCAAAGCAGAAAAATGTATCTTCATCGAATATGGCAATGGTGTGAAGGGATACAAACTTTGGAATCCTATGACACACAGTTGTATTTTTGCTTTGTCCACCGATGTTGATGAAATTTGAACTTTGCAATGGAGATGAATCACAATGAGTCTTGGAAGATGGCCATGGATGAGGAGATGGCACCCTTAAAAGATGTATGGCACATGGAACCTATTTCAATTGCCTAAGGGAAGGAAACCTGTTGGTTGTAAATGGGTTTTCAAAAAGAAATTCGGTTCTAAGGGAAAGATAGAAATTACAAAGCAAGGCTGGTTGCTAAGGATTATTCCCAAATGAAGGAATAGATTTTGGCGAGATCTTTTCTCCAGTTGGGAAACTTACATCCATTAGATTTCTTTTATTAGTTGATGTCTCTTTTGGCCTTGAGGTTGAGAAAATGGATGTGAAGAAAACCTTCTTGCACGGAGACATGGAGGAAGAGATCTACATGACACAATTAGAGCACTATGTGGTAAAGGGTAAAGAAGAATTGGTTTACAAGTTAAAGAAATCTCGTTAAGGTCTCTATCTCCTAGAATGTGGTACAAGAAGTTTTATTCTTATATTTTGAAATTGGGATTTGTATGATCCTAATCAGATCAGTGTTTATTATAAGCAGGATGGTGATCATTTTATTGTTCACTTTGTATGCGGATGACATGCTGCTGATTAGTAACAGTGAGGATATGATAAGGGTTTTAAAATCTCAGCTTTCATTACAGTTTGAAATAGAAGATTTAGGAGCTGCTACGTTTATCTTAGGGATGGGGATTACAAGAGATAGAGCTAACAAAAAACTTTGGCTTTCTCATCTTAGGGATGGAGATTACAAAAGATAGAGCTAACATAAAACTTTGGCTTTCTCATCTTATGGACGGATATTACAAGAGATAGAACTAACAAAAAACTTTGGCTAAGTCAAAAGAAGTATGTCAACTCTGTGTTGCAGCGGTTTAACACGAATGATTGTGAACACGAGAGTGTTCCTTTTTGTGTGGGATAAAAAAATTCAGTTGAGCAGTGTCCTTCTACACCTGCCAAGATTGAGGATACAAGTCGTGTACCTTATTCAGTGTGGTTTGGAGCCTCATGTATGCTATGGTCTACACCAAACCAGACATGGCCCAAGCAGCAGGAGTTTTGAGATGTTTTATGGCTAATCTTGGAAAGGATCACTAGGTTGCAGTGAAGAGTCTTTAGTTATCTTTGTGGTACCTCAGATCACTCTATATGCTTTCATGAATCTTTGGCAGTCAGGAAATTCCATAGTATGCCGGTGGATATACAAGGATTTGTGGACTTAGATTGTGTAGGAGATGTTGACAATAGGAGGTATACCCGTGGCCATTAGCTGGATGAGTAAGCGGCAGGTTCTAGTCGCTTTATCCACTACAGAGGTAGATAATATGGAAGCTACTCATGCCTGTAAGGAGACTGGCTTCAGAGATTGTGTTTGAGTATTAGGCTGAGTCGGAGTATAAATTATCCGTGACAGTCAGAGTGCCATCAGGTTGGCAAAGAACCCTACATTTCACGCACGGACAAAGCACATTGATGTGCAATATCATTTTTGTTCGTGACATCCTGGAGGGTGGAAAGGTTATACTTGAGAAGGTGGATACATTGGTAAATATTGCAGATGCTTTGAAAAAGCCTGTGGGCATGGAGAAGTTCAGATGGTGCGGTAAGGCTATGGGCATTTCTGCCCTGAGAAATTAATTCACTTTTTGTTGATGTTCCCTTTAGCTCTTGCAAGGTATATGACAAGTGGGAGAATGTTGGGATTAGGTTTCATACACCTTGCAAAATCTTAATGTTGGAGTTCAATTAATTATGGTACACATACTTCCCACTTGATGTGGCTATTTTTTGTCTCATGTATTATGAATTAAGAGCATGCATAGAGGGGGAATAAAAGGTGAACAAAGAAAAATAAAGTGCTAATTCTGGAGCATAAGCACATAACAAATCAGCAAGCATAAGGGCAGCTAGTTTTGGTGGATAATTGCTGTTAAATCACCATGCAATGTTGCGCTGGATAAGAGCTGCTGATTTTGTTAATTTATCATGCATATTGGGTGGCTGAGAAGTCTAATTACAGACTCTATTTTTGGAAATAAGTGTTGTTAATCTCTTGTATTCGAAGTGCTGATAAAGTATTCTTGGTATCGGCAAGAAAAGGATAAATGTCATTCTTGCTGTAATGTGGATGGGACAGCTTGCATTTGATCTAACCATGGGTGTCTAAGTAGTATATCATATGGCCCATTGTCTGGTGATATGTCAAACCATTCAAGCAAATTCTTAGGACCTTGTGAAAACCCTTACGCCCTTTGGAATTAGCCCAAAGAAAATCCTTGAGAAGCTTTTCTAACTTAGCATGGGCAGCCTTGGAGGGAGCCCAACACAAGTAATATACTCTAGTGGCAGCCAACACTATAGAACAGATTTTGAAATTTCCTTGCGAGAGAGGCTTTGGTTGTCCAGTAGGCAATTTTTTTCTCAACCATCTGGACAACATAGGACCAAAGCTCACATGGAGAAGCCCTAAAAGCAAATGATATGCCGAAATTCCTGGTTGAATCCATTGCCATCGAAATCCTTCCAACCAACGAGGTTTGGGGGAAAGAGATTGCATTGAGTCTTTTTCCATTAGATAGAGGACCTTGAGGTTAGACAAAATATGGCCAAGCATTCCATGGCATTCTTGACATAGTCTTCCTCTTCCAATAGAACAACAAAAGAGTCATTTGCAAAATGGCCATTAATGCGTTGTTGATTCGAGTGGGGGAGAGAGATGCCTTTCACTAAGCCTTGAGAAAAGTAGTTGGCAAGAAAATAACTAAAGCCTTTTGCAACAAACATAGAGGGATCTAAAGGACATTCTTGCTTGATAGACTTGAATAACCCAAACTTGGTAGATTGTGCAACATTAATTGTAATATAGGCTCCAACATTTTGAAATAACATGTTGACAATATGAACAAAGCAAGGTCCAAACCCCAAGGCTTGAAGCATAGCGATTTTAAAAGGCCACTCAATCTTGTCATAAGCCTTTTCAAAATCAATCTTCACAAATAGGGCTTTTTAATCATAAACCCCCGCCATTCCATTCCTTCCCAAACAACAATAACATGATCAAGAATGTACTATGTTGAATGAAACCAGCCTGCTTGCTTATGATAATGATGAGAAGATGTTTGAGCTTGAGGGCAAGGGCTTTGGAAATGATGTTGTAAGAGACATTAAGGAGAGTGATAAGTCTCCAATTGAAAATCTGCTCAGGGTCTTCAACTTTGGGGATAAACTTAATATTACATTGATTGATGAGGTCTCTCAAAGAGTTGGACCAAACAAATTTAGAATAGACTTTGTGGAGATCAGGTCCCACAATATCCCATAGGACTTTGTAGAAGTCATATGGAAATCCATCAATGTCAGGGGCTTTATCAAAGGCCATCTACATGATTGCTTCTTTGAGATCATTAGCCGTAAGGGGTCTGTCACACACGACTTTAAGAGCTTGAGAGAGTTTACAGGGGACAACTTGGAGGCACTTCATGAGGGCATCTTCTCTCTCAGGGGAAGAGGCTGATATGAAAAAATGCCATGTTAGTATGAACCAAAGCTTGTAGGGGTTTAGGCTGTTTGGTAATTTTGTCATTGATACCTTGGCTTTTATCTTATTAGTAGATTGCTTGGAATGGAGCAGAGAAAAGAACTCTTTAGAGGCTCTATCACCAACCTGTAACCAATGCAATTGTGCTCTAAGTTGTGCCCCTTTAACTTTATAAGCTTCTTAAACTTTGAGTTTGTGCCTCTAGTGAGCAACTTGATATTGCAAGGAAATATTAAGCAAAGAATTGTCAATCTCATGTGAAATTTGTTAGAATTCATGGTATGGAGCCTTATGAGACCATTGTTTGAAGATTGTAGCTTGTTTGCCATATATTCTAAGGAAGGTAGTAGTCCTCAAAATGGCATTAGATCACCAATCGATCCAACTTGTATCCCCTGTGGGCTTGGAAACTAGATTCCAAATTCGCTTGATATTTCCCAGAGTCCTGTCATGCATAAGATGAGCAATGTTGAGATAAAATTGGGTCTTTTTGCTTTTGAGTTGAGGGGCAATCCATTCAATACAATAGCGAATAGGTTCGTGGTTTGACAAAATGGCACCCTTGGCCACAACAACTGATCAAGTGGATGTCAAGGCAAAGGAAAAAAGATCTTGTTTGATGAGCAAATCACAATCCAATTTTTTAACAACTTTGTCCTGATCAAGTCCAAAGTTAGACCAAGTAAATCATGTAACAAAAGATTCTGTTCTACGATGATGGTTGGGATCATGGAGGCCAAGCTTGTACAACATGTAGAACCATGCTTCCCACTCTCTTGCACACCACTGCATTGGAAGGCGACCTTCTTTATCTTCATCGGATTCCACCATGTTGAAATCAACACATAAAATTCAAAGGGCACTAGGAAGAGAAGTTGGCAGCCAATGCCATTTGAGGGTTCTTCCGACGATGTCATTGGAAGTCCATAAATATGTTTGTCAAAATAAAAGAGGGTCCATACCACTCGAGGGGTGGGTTGGAGCCCCAAGAATTTATTTATGAAAGCTCTAGTGCCAACAATGTAATGACCCCCCCTTAGCCGACCCGAATCGTGATTGGATAGCTGACAAATAACACCCGGCCAAATGGTATGGGTGGTAGCTAGAGGAGGAACCCTCAAATCTTAACTTCCTGCAAGCACAACACTCATATTGAAAAAATTGAGACAACTGCCCTTCATCATGTATTGACGGGTCGGTTTAGGGCGACCAAATATTTCAAGAATAAACAATCATCAAGATCTTTGAGGGTAGAAAACTTATTAGCAAAGGCAAGTTTTCTATGGTTACCTCTCAACAAATCACTCATTTGAAAGGGTTGTTGTTTCTCTTGAATGTATTCCCCATCTTTTAAGGGCGACAGACTTCGGAAATGACAGAGCACGGTTTTGTGATCAAGTGTGACATTATTGTCCTCTGGATAAGTCATCGGGGAAAGGGGTTGTGACACCAAAACATTGGGAACAATGGGCCAAGAAGGCATGAAGGATGCCACAACTTGTGGGGTGCGGGAGAACAACGGTGGAGATTTAACCGTTGAGGGCACAACTTGTTTGGTAATGGTTGTAGGCATTGGCTCTAAGAGCCTCTAGGCGGCGGTAAGTGGCAGTTGGTGGGTGAGAAGCACCAGGAGAAGCCGAAGTTTTTTTGTTAGTAACCGTAGTCCAATCATCATTGGTGGCAACGAGAGCTTTATTTTTTGCCAAACCTTTGTCATGTGGAGCCTACCGAGTAACAACCATTAAAGGACATTCCCAGATCATATGGTTCGAGGATTGGCAATGAAAAGAGGTATTCGAGAGATTAATATATAAGATACACTGTGATAAACATGATCCACCAATTTGTATATCAATAGTTTTCTTGAGGTCCTTGGCCAGGTCGATTTCAACTCAAACTCGCCTTTTAAGGGTGGATTGCATAAAACTCGGGTTGTTCAAGACAAATGAAGTGCCCTAAGGGTTTGATGAGCTACTTAACAAATCCCCAAAGGGGGAAAGGAAGGCTAGGGAACTCTATCTAGATTGGAATTTTGAGCTTGGCTTGTTCAGAGACTTGAAAGTTCTTGGTCCAATATGAAAAAACATTAAACAACTAGAGTATTGTGAATGAACAAGGGCCATGGTTGACAATAACTTTATAGTGTTCAGCCTTGTTAAAGTGAACCATAAAAAGCCTTTGGTTAGGTTTTGAACCCCCTCTAGCTTGACATCATGGGGCTGCTAATGGTTGTGAACCCATGGCTTAAGCAAGCTCTTCGGGGGGACTCGACCAACAAAAGACCCAACAAGGGCGAAAGATTCAAATCAGTTGCATGCATTATCAAACTCAAGCAAATAAAAAATAACATCAGGAAAAGGGGTTTATGGTTCAGAATCAGTACCTCGTGGAAGATTTTCAGGACAAACTTCCTTGCCATCTTTGATGCCATGACTATTGAGAGCTTTGTCAGCGGCATTTGCATCAAATGATGCATGTGTCGAGGAGATATCCATTAATAAAGAAGTTTTTTGGCAAAAGGTGACCTAAGGGCGGAGTGGTAGATGATTCAGTGTAATAAAATTGACATTTTCTACTTAGATTGTTATAAGATTGACAATATAAAACCAGGGCTGTAGGCATATGACAACCTAAAGCATTCTTCAACATGCAAAACATCAACTAGTCTTTTCGTGACCAATATTTTTCTTATTGGAATTTCAATTTTTGTTTAGCTTTTTATCATTATTATCAGTAATCAGAATTTGAGTAGCTTATTGTTGAGACAATGATCTAAGGAATAGATGCTTCAATGTTTTGGGCTCTTGTACTTTTTAGAATAGGGGAAATAGAATCCCTAAATATCCTTAAAAGCTTCTAGTAGATGTGTTTATACAGATGACCATTCGAATGATTTCTTGCTGAATTGACCCAAAAGTACCACATAGGCCGACTAAGCTAAATTTTGCATTTGAAAATATGATCATTGAAAGTGCAAGGGATAGGTTCGTAGCAGGTGGGACATTTTTGTGGTTGAACTTGTCCAGGGTGCTTAATGATGTTGGAAGCACAATCACTGAGAGGGGGGGTGGTAAATCAACATCTTTAAAACTTTTACTTCAATTATCTTTGCTTTTACTTAACTTGCATGAACCATTCAATAAGTCATCATTATATAAGTAATGTCAAACCATCAAAGCAACATAGCAACCATCCACATGAGCATTAAACAATAGAGAATACATGAACACATCATTTATGTAGGAGACCCTCAAGGGGAAGAAAACCCACTGATTTTTGTATTAATAGAACAAAAATCAAATTTAGTGAAGCACCAACTCCACAAGGAACACTAACCCCTAATTTATCAAGCATCAACTTGACTTTAGCAAGCACCCAGTTGCAAGGAAGCTACAACTCCTTAAGATTTAATGAAGCACCAACTCCATAAGGAGCACCAACCCCTAGGTTTTAGCAAGCACCAACTTGTAAGGAAGACTCAAAACCAATTCAGCCACCACTGAATGTTTGTCACCTTCACTTTGTTGCTGATCAACTAATGATGACCATCTCTTTGCTCTTCTTCTCTTGATCACTTCTCAAACTGCCATGGTATGCTTCTTCTTTGCTCTTCTCTATCTGTTGCTCTCTTCTTCTTTGTCTGCTCTGTATCTCTGATGTATCAGTCACATCATCATGCTCTCAAGCTTCTTTCACACTCTCAAATCCTCAAACATCAACTGCTCTTCATACCCCTGTTACTTTGCCCTTGAACACTCTTCAAATTGCTTGGTTTGCTTACTCGCTCATCACGCTTCTTTACTTTGACTTAGGTATGCACAAACTGCCTTTCATAGCTAGACCCCTTTCATATTTTTGACATAGACACATTCCTCATGGTCTTTAAGACCTCTTACACCTCACTCTATCCCTTATTGCTCGGTCATTCTCCATCTCAACCACTAAGTCTAAAACTGTCTTGCCTTTATATACATGACTTTAGAACATTACAACTTAGGTCGGTCATGCTCACACAAAATCATCTAGGTCGGCCATTCCATATGCATAAGGACCTCTGAAAATCATAGAATAATTACAATACAACCTTCATTTGATTAGTCATTACAGAATTTTGCTCATACTCCATTAGGTCTCAAGAAGGTCTAATACATTAGGTCTACTACACAACGAAGCAATCATGATCTTCTTGAGCAACAATAGACATCTTCAAGACTCAAAAAGCTTTCAAGAACATTAACATGACCTCTTTATAATTCCTCCATGTTTGGAAAGCTCTGCATCTGATCCATTATCATAAGCAATTTAAAAACACACACCAAAAATTACTTTAAAACGACGATTTTTTGGATATAATTTTAACATTATGACTTTTCCATAATTTTAATTATTTTTAAAAACCTGCTAGTAGACTATGGGATTAGAAAAACCAGAAGAAAATGCAAGGAACAACGGCACAATCCGTTGATAATGGAGTTCGGCGTATAGCCTACATCTTCGGGTCCATTTTAATGGGATTGATCACCTTAAAAAACACTTACAATGGTGTATAAGGCAATTCATACCTTCTCAATCTATCACAATATTCCTTCAGCAAAATTAACCCTGGTCTCCTTAGGAAAATTTTCTCCAAAATGCCTCTCAACTCCCAAAAATGCCCTCTAGGCTTACACAGACCTGCAGAACTTACACCTCAAATAGAAACTCGCCCCTTATATAACATGTTTACCCCTTGTGGCTCAACGAGGCATTATAATTTTAGTATAATGTTGGTTAAGGGGTCGTACCCCTTAACCTCCTCCACTGCTTCATTTTCCAAAGCGGGGAAAGATCCCACATTCATCGCATGGTGTAAGGTCGGTTGGTTTAAAATTAGGGGGCCGGTTAGATGAGTTGGCTTTAGAGCCACTTTTGCCTTGGGCCACGTGGATCAGCCGGTAAGTGTTGTGCTAAATTGGGGCAGTGTGTGTTTGAGAGGATTCGGTGATGGCTATGTCTGGCTTGGCGGTGTGAGAGGGAGTCAGAGGGAGTTCAGGAGATGGCGGGCAGGATAGGTCCGATCGGTGTGGTGAGGTAAGCAGTTGAGCTGGTGGTTAGGTGGATAAGGCAGTGAGCTGGCGGTTGGGTGGCAGGTCGGCTCGGTCCCAAAAATATTCCACGAGGTGCCAAAATTAGAAATATTGCATAACAACCTAATTGATTTATTCATAACTAGAGATGTTTTTATACAAGACTCAGCTCTTACAAAGTAGGAGTCTCGACATATCTTCAAGAAACTATACCCTATTATAGCGTGTGGGTTGTTAACACAGCTCACGTACACACTAAATAACAACTAATAACATCACTGATTATGTGATGTACTAACACTTAAAGGACTATTTCCAACATTGGCTAATTCATATTGACCTCCACCATTGTCGAGTCAGTCCTCAGCTTGTCTCCTCCAATCGCATAGCCCAAGTAGACCAGTCATTGCTCTGCATATTTACATTTCTTCTCAATGAGCAGTATTTTGTTTTCCTTAAAAAATTATCAATCTTGCTTCAAATGCATTAGCTATTCCTCCAATGTTTAACGAAAAACCAAATTGTCATCCAAGCATACTATCAGAAATGAATTTATGAATAACAGTAATATCTCATTCATCAATCACATGAAAATACATTGTGAATTGAGCAAACCAATGTGAAATACTATCCATTCATAGAAACCTTATTTTGTCTTGAATGCGGTTTCCATATGTCCTCTTTCATTTGTATGTTTTGGTAGCTGGCTTTCATATTTAACCATGTGAAGTATTTGGCATGTTGCATCTAATACAACAAGTCATCTATGCACATTATTTCCTATGCACAATCTCCATGTCCCATCCTTCTTTGGCACAATTACAATTGAGGATCTGCAAGGAGTTGTATTGGGGTGAATAAGTGTTTGATCCAACTATCCTTGGAGTTGTCACTTGTCCTCATTAGACTCCAAAATTGACCATAGATACCAATGTTGGAGGGCATGGTTTCAGTAGTGATTTGATTTTATGCTCTACCTGAGTGTACCTCTCTTTTGGATAGCAAGCCTTGGGCTCTTACGAACCTCCTTGGAGGACTGCGAGTAGTCTTTCATTTGCTGATTGTATTTGCTAGTGCACTTGTTTTGAGAAGACTTCAATTGAATTACTTTATCTTCTTGCTTATCTTGTAAAAGAAGCAAAGGATGTTTCCCTCTTGCATTGATGAGTTTATGAGCTTAGTTGACACTTAGCACTGAGAATTCTGACTTGTCTTTGTATGCATTGATGTTGAAGCTCTCTCCATCCTCGACCAAGTGATATATATTTGCTTTCCTCACGAAGATTGCATCATCTCATACATATAATGGTTAAGCTAGACTGCACGGAAACGCCTGGAACCCCCCCCTACCATGCCTGATACGTTTTTGGTATGGGTATGGGTACTTGCTGGGTACGCTGCAGGTACTTACCTGCAGGCCCCTGGCAAGTTCTGGGTACGAGTTTCCGTATCCGGGACGTACCGGGGGCCTGTAGGTACATACCTGCAATGTAACCATCCCAAAGTTCTTCCATTTTCAGTAATCAAATTATTTAAAATCTGTTTTCATGTTCCATGATTGATTTTGTATGCTCTCTTTCACCCTGTGTGGAGCTGCGTGGAACTTGCATAAAATTCTTTCTTAATTGTAAAACTGATTCACAAACAAAACTGTCTGCAGAGCTCCGCCACCAATAATAAATTTTTTAGACTCCTGAAATGTTACTCAAAGCACAAAGGTTTAATATCATTATTTAGTCTTTTATAAGTTTGTATATTTGGCGGTGGAAGATTTTTGTCTCCATTCATTTTTGTCTTTATTCACTTATCACGTGTCTACTTGCGGTGGCTTCCTTTTGCTTTTATGCTTTTAAATTTTAATTTTTCACTATAGAGTTTGATAAAATTTAAAATTGGTATAATTTTAGTTTTATTTTAATATTTTAAATTTATTAAAATATTAATAAAGTTAAAAGCCTTATATTTCTTTTAATTGCTTTTACTGAGATAGGTTGTAGGCTTAAGGAATTTGATTAGATTTTTTAATATTTAATTTAAAATATTGTATTAGATTTAAATAGGTTTTAAAATTTGAAATATTTTATAACTCAAATGTATTGACGAATTTTTTCCCCCGAAAGTGCCGAATTTGTTTCGTAATTTATCCTCACCGAACACGAACACAAATACGAACCTGGTGACGTAGATTATATGAATATTACATTTCAATAGGTATGCAAATATATATATATATATATATATATATATATATATATATATATATATATAATGTACCCACATCGTACCGTACCCGAGGTTTTTAAAAGTTTGCCATTTCAGCGTACCATACCCGTACCCGTATCCGTACCGAAACAGTCTAGTGGTTAAGCCGTGAATACTCATCTTCTATACTGCAACCTTAAGATAGAAACTAGGGAGAATGTGCAACTTATAGGACAAAATAAAATAATGAAACCAACATGAAATCATCCAAAATTTATTACATCATTTATTTTTTAATAAGTTTTGACATTGTTTTGTTACTGATTTTAACTATATGTTATAGAATTATATCATCAATATTAAAGTCAAACAAAACTAGGTCGAATCCCAGTTTTCTCTTTCCCAGTCTACTTATGGGGAATTTTCTGATTTTTTTTCATTCGACACACTTGACTGCATGGTATCTCCCTTCTTTGGTATTTGCATGGTATCACCCTTCTTTGGTATTTGCATTAATAACTATTTATATTAATAAACTCTGTTTGACCAATAAATCGGAATTCCTATTTGCAACACAAATATTGATAAGAGGACAGAAGCACTAGTTGACTTTGACTTTGACTTTGACTTTCTAGTGGCATTGACAAGCAGATGACTTTCAACAAATTTATGGATTTGAATGCTGTCTTCAATTGCAGTGACCATCTCAAAGGAAGAAATCTACCATGTGATCTGTTGAAGAAGAGTTTGACTAGAAACTACAGATTTGACCGGTGCAGACATTTTCCAACAGCTTTTCAACTGATGTAATTATTGTTTCAGTTTAACTGCCCAGCTGATTCTTTGACGAGTTATAATATGTCTATGGCACTTCTTTTACTCCAACTTTACGCAATTAAAAAGTGCTAAATTTACTGTGACTGAAGTACTTTTAAGAAATTATATTTGGTATAAGCTACTTTTGGAGAAAGACTGCTTGGTGAACCCATGAGTGGAGTAAGAGTGTAGTATTTTGTGTTACCACTGTTGGAGTATAACCATTTGACGTAACCTATGACAGGAGTAAAACCATACTAAATGGGTGCAATTTGTTCCTAGAGTACGACCACTATGTACTACTCATGGATAGAGAAAGGGTTTACTATATTGGTGTAACTGACACTTGTAGGAAGATAATTTAAGTGGACTAAGGTAGCTTTATTTGGGTGGAATCTATCCTTGGAAAACCATATGTTGCAACCTATGAGTGAAATAAGGTTGTGCCATTCGGTGTAACTCAAGTGTGGAGCAACACCATGACAAAAGGGCATGTCTCAGTTTTCAGAGTGACTGAAAGAGGGTGTTATGACAAGCAAATTGTTTTCTTATCAAATGCACGACAGGCTGAATTGGTGATTGGATGATTATTGATGAAATCAATTGAGGAATGAATCAAATTGTATTATGTGAATGATTGATTTGGTGTTTTGTTTTCTGGTTGGACGACAGGTACAGAGTTGGTTGGAGTCCCAAACTAATGATTCTTTTGAGTGGTGAATCTCACTGGATACCTATGTGTTGCATGTGGTTTGGTTTTGGTTTCCACTCATGCTAGGACTAATGTGTTTTCTTAACGAACCATATTGCATGTATATACATGTATTATTGTCATTGACCTTGTATTATTGTCATTGACCTTGTATCTAGTCATCGGGTGAAGGTACAGGTGGGATGGGCCAAAATATCTTGACAATCTTCAAATTCCTGTCACTCATCCTAATAGATTATCTGCATTGCAGTCACTATACAGTCACATCTTGGTACATAGTTAAAATGTTGTTGCATTATCCTCAATAGATTCTTCCCGAATTTGATGAGCCACCAAATGTCGCATAGTTAAAGACTTAAAATGGTGTTACATTATCTTCAATAGATTCTTCCCGACTTTGATGAGCCACTAAATGTCGGTTTCCGTTGAAATAATTATTTTTCTGATGCCTGTGATTTTTATGACATTTTGTTTTATTTTCCAATCTTCTGCTGACCTTTTTCGTTTTATTTTTTTTTCTCAAAAACTTAATGTATTATCTGGATCCTCTGAATGCCTTTGAGAGTCTATATTTAATTTGATTGACACCATCTCATTTATTTTATTGCAAAACGCTATCAAATGATCATCTCCTCAAACTTTGCTATATGACTGCAGACTGAATCTCCTCTCATATTTATTAGCTCATTCTTCAGGTACATCACTATGGCAGATGGCTAAGTTTGTTGTCTTGTACAATGTCTTCAACTTTGTCCAAACCTTTTTAGCATTCTCATTGTTCTGAAAGTGTAGGTTAAGTTAATTGTACACTGATAATTTGATAATCATCAAGGATTCTAAAATCCTTTTTGCCTCTTACATAACAATTCCATTACTCTTGTCCTTGTCTTGTGACTTTGTGGTCATAAAATCCCAAAACCCCGTGTACATAAAAAATATGTTCATCCCATGTTTCTAGTCTGATTTTCCCAATTATGTTAATGGGAATAAAGTAGGAAGAAATTTTGAATAATTGCCATACTTACATATAAAGAAACAATTTGACAATATATGGAAGACCAAAACGATGAATATGACAGATGAAACCACTAATACACACAACATAAAAGAAAAAACCCCCAAGAGGATGGCTTGTAAAGGAGATGTGCCAACCTTATATTTAGAACTCTTTATGCGATGTGACTATCATAATACAACATAGCATTCACAAGGACCTTAAATCAATGATTATGCCCATAATTACATGTCACCAAAATATTCACTCAATCCCAAACAGTTCAGTATTGGTAAATTAACAACTTGACCAAGAAACATATAATAGTTTCATTTTGCAGTCATTTTCTTTTTAACAAGATGTTCTCAAAGAAGATTTTCTAATTTCCTTGGACAATATTTTGAGCGGGTTTGTCTTTTGTTGCTTCCACATGTTCATCCTCATCATGATTCTTGGGGTCTAGTAAAACTCTATCAACATTTATTTCAATATCCTCTATTAAAAATCCCATCGAATGTGTTGTTTCTGTTATTACATCTATCAATTTCCATTGGTCTAATTTTTTATACATAAATTGTATATGCATGTTGAGCTTTGGAGCCACTACATAGTTTCTTGTAGTTCTTTATGTGACAAATTTGTATTTTTTAAACTACAAATTCTTCCCTCCATTAACTTAAATTCACGTCTCTCACCATTTTTCTTCTTTTATTTCTTACCCAAATTTTTATTTAAAAAAAAAGAGATTTATATTAATGAGAATTCAAAGGACATATTCTACTATGCCAGGCCTAAAAGCTATTGGTCTAGGCTTGGGCAGTAGAGACAAAAGCATGTGTGTGCAAAACAATCATTGATACAAATCTAATTCAATAATTCTTCTAAGATCTTGTCGAAGCTTATCAAACCACCATAGCGGCATAGGACCAAAACAAGCTATATTCCCATAGTCAAGGGCCCAATTGGCTAATGCATCTGCCACTCTATTGATCTTTCGTGGGATATGATGGAAGGTAATTTCCTGAAACTTGTCTTTCATGGACTGAATTTTGTCTCTCTCTGCACAATTTCCAATTGCCACCCTGATAATCTGTAGAAGAGGATAACAGCCTCATTGTAGTCAGAGAATCGAATTCAACCTGAATTCTTTGCATCCCAGTTTTAAGGCTTCTTGTAGGCCTCGAGATATAGCTCTTATTTCAGCTAAATTATTTGTGGCATATCCAAGGTTTTTTGAAAAGAAAAAAACCCATCAGAGAGTCTCCCAATTCCACCTATACTTGCTTTCCCTGGATTACCGCTAGAAGCACCATCTATATTCAGCTTACCAATTCCGGCAGGAGGTGGAGACCGCTTACTTTCAGTTTAATTTTTTGTTCTTAGCTTAGAGGCAACTGCTATAGCTTTTGAAGGGCATATCTGAATTTTTTAAAAAATATTCTGCCATTGTGTAGATAAAGAGTGAAGCAGCCGAATTTGTACTCGATAGATTCAGCTACATTCACTCTGATCTTCTCCCAAACCCAAGAGAATTCTCTCTTTTCCTGCTGAAACAGTCTCCTATTTCGTTCTTTCCAATTGTTCCATAATAATAAAGTAATTCCGCTCCATAGAGCATGCCCCAGATTATAACTATCTTTAGTGTGTTTACCCCACTCCCTAAAGGGTTGCTCTATAGCTTGCAACCCAGTCCAAGGAAACCCAAACAACTTAGCCAACTGCTGCCATAAACTGCTCACAAACAGACATTGAAGAAAAAGATGAGGAATAGTTTCTTCAGATTCCAAGCACAATACACATTTGAAAGGGCCATATAATCCCCTTTTTTACAACTTGCCACCTGTAAGAATTCTTTTTTGCAGTAACAATCAAACAAAGAAACTAACCTTAGGCCATATGGCTTCTTGCCATAGGTGGATGAAAATATCCCATAAGGGGTGGGGAGTGACTCTTGCAAAGAGAAACATAACCAACTGAGACTATATATACTCCTGCGGCATCATTCCCCCATGCTAGTGAGTCTGCCTTACTTGAAGATGAGAGTTGTTTTGTCTACATAATTTGTTTAACCATCCGATGATGTTGTGGTTCAAGTTGAACATACCATTGATGAGGAGGAATCCAACTTTTTCCCATCTCCCAATGATGTATGGTAGGCTGACAATAATGTGCAACCTTTACCCAACACTTTGCATGAAGAGTTTCCATAACTTGATGAAGGTCAGGATATTGAGCAATAATCGGTGGTTGACCATCCCATGAGTCAGTCCAAAAATTAGCAGTTTGACCATTATTAACTATCCAAAAGCAGGGTCTCTTGATAATAGCTTCTCCAACTCTCAAGACTGAAAGGATAGGAGATCCTTTAGAAGGGAGGTCAAGCGAATGATCTTCGTTAAGAGGATTATTCTCTACATATTTAGCTCTAAGATTAATAGCCCATAGCTCATTAGGTGCAGCCAGAAGTCTCCAATAAAGTTTGGTTGCTAAGGCCTTGTTATGGTTAACAGTGGAATGAAAGCCTAAGCCTCCATCAGACTTAGGTTGACAAAAGGTATCCCATTTGACTAAAGACCATTTACGCTTCTCCCAAGTTCCACTCCAAAGAAATTTTTGGCATGTGGAATCCAATTGTTTCAAAGTTCTCACCGGAATATTTAAAATGGATGACACATAAATTGGTAAAGCTTGGAGAACAAATTTAACCAAAGTCATTCTGCCCCCCTATCGATGGCCACGTATTCATCCATTTTTGTAATTTACTATTAGTTTTATTTACTAGCCGTTGCCAATCCTTTGGTTTGCTTTGCTGCCAAATGAATGGCCAAATATTGCAAAATACGATCAAAGTCATTATGTGCCCTTTCTCCATTTTTGTAATTTTAGAATATTAGTTGCAATCTTAAAGTGCCCTTTCTTGGCTCTCTTTCCTCGAAGAACAATGAAAAAAGATGTTAGATTTACTCTCATTAATCAATTGTCCTGTAGTGCTAGTGAACAGTTGCAGACTCTTATTCATCCGATTTGCTTCTGAGCAAGTGACCTTACCAAGAATCGTAGAGTCATCCACAAATTGAAGATGTGCGAGAGGATTAGCTCCAGTTGCTAGTTTGATTCCTCCTTGCCTTTTTTCCTGACAAACTCTAGTCAACAATCTTCCAAGACATTCAGCCATATAAAAAAGAGAAAGGAAGAAAGGAGATCCCCTTATCTAATCCCTCTAGAAGCCAGAAAGAGTTTTGAAGGGCTGCCATTAACCAAAATTGAATAAGAGACTGAGGTTAGGCAAGCTTGAATCCATGCTATGTAGTCCGAAGAGAAGCCAAACTTCGCCAACACCTGACAAAAAAATCTCCAATCTACTCGATCATAAGCTTTAGAAAGATCAAGCCTAATGAACATTGAAGGAGACTTCTGAATGTCCATAGAGTGAAGAGCTTCGTGCGCAAGAACTATCTCATCTTGTATTTTCCTGCCAGGGACAAATCCCCCGTGCTCCGGAGATATCAATTTATGCAAGAAGAGGTTTCAACCAGTCTGCCATAAGTTTTGTGATAATTTTGTACAACACAACATAGGGCTATAGGTCAAAATCCTGTTAAATCTTTTGCCTCTATAGCTTTAGAAATCAAAGAAATAAAGGTTTTGTTTATTTCTTTTAGCACCATTTTAGCGCATCTTACTTCTTTGACAACCTACAGAAGCTCACTTTTTAGAATATCCCAAAAAGTTTGATAGAATTCAATAGGAAACCCATCAGGACTAGGTGTTTTTCCTTTTTTCATGCTAAACACCACCCTTTTTAATTCACTTTCCAAGACTGGAGATGTGAGCTGCTCATTGTCCTGGTTAGAAAGAACCTGTGGAATCAAGGATCTGCTGCTGAGCTGAATCATCAAGAGGCCGAGCAGAAAATAAATGAGAGAAATATTGTTGGGCTAGCTGTTGCAATCCTTCCCACGAACTTCTTTCATTCATCTGTTTTTAAAAACTTGATGTAATTATTAGCTCTTCTGGCCAATAGGGATTTGTGAAAAAAGCACTATTTTTGTCCCCAGCTTTGAGCCACTGAACTCTAGACTTCTGCTGCCAAAGAATCTCTTCCCGATTTTTCCATTCATGCAAATCAGCCTTCAAAGAGATTTCTATGTTAACTAATTCGATAGTAGTACCTGAAGTACGAAATTTTTCATTGAGCTCCTCGAGCTGTTGGATGAGCTGCTATTTTTTCTCCTTGATGTCACCAAACTCTGACCAATTCCAACCTTCAACTTGGTTCTGATATATTGCAAATACTTGACAAAAGAATACATATGCATTCCATATCTTGGTTTGCCTGCAGTCCACCATTGATGAATAAGTTTTATTATATTCTCATGACACAACCACATTAACTAACTCCAAAATTCATCTTTCTCATTGTATTCTGATCTGTGTGTTCCATTCTATTCCTTCCTTAGTAGACTTGGGGACAAACGTTTCTCTTCCATTTAAACTTTAGAAGAATTGAAGTGATGTTGCAGGTTACTCTAAAATCTGATCCTAGCTTGGTAAATATGTTGTATTTCTTATTGTCAGTTAGGTGCACCAAATGTTGTGCTGTTTAGGGCTATCTGCATTTGCATTCGCATACATCGAAGAAAATATACATACCAAGGCATGGGTAAATGTGCTGTAAATAAATATAATTAATTAGATGCAGTGCCATTGGTGGATTTGACTCCACATTACTTGCCTATGGTTACGAGGTAGAAGGCCTGCTATCATTAACCATAAAATATTAGTTTACATTGGTATGTCTAAATATTTTGGTTTGTTGCTTTTTGTTTCTTCTCCTATTTGGCTCCCTGATGTCCACTGTTCTTTTAGAATCTTGTCTTTACATGATTTGTTGCCTATTTTGCTTTGAAGTCTGTAAATTCCCATCTTCAACTTCCCCTTTATGGTCTTCACTTCGATTCATCGAGGATAGTGTTTCCTTAGTTATCATACAAACTCAAAATCTATCAATGCTTATCTGATTATATAAATCCTTTAGCTCGATTCTTTCTTCACCTTGCTGTCTTTTTGATCAGAATATTTTGGATTTTGTACAATTCTGTAATAACTTTTCCCATATTTTCTGTGCACTTTCAGTCCATCTTTAGAATGTTTTGTATTTTCTGTATTTTGGGGTACACGTTACCTTTTAAAAAGTAATTTTATGTATGCTCAATACAGATACCAGAGTTTATTTTTTGCAGTGCATGTCTCCCCCTAAGTTTTCAAGTACTTTTTTGTTTTTGTTTTATGCTAGAGTTATAAATTATAATCATAATAGCATTAGTATCAAAAATCTTTGCGAGTAATCATGACCCACTGCATTTGCTGTGTTGTATTCTGCATTTTTCTCAAGTGTTTCAGTAATTGGTTATAATTTTTTTCTATTTATACCTGTCTTTTTTAGGGCTCAGTTTTACACTTAAGAAGCAGAAAAATACCCAGGGTTGGGGATTGTATTTGTTTTTTATTTTTAAAGTTTTACTTTGAATGGATTTAATATTAGAAGTTCAAATTTAAACCCTGGTGAGGGTTTTTCTAATAATTTATGGTCCAAAGGGGGTTAAGATAAAAAAAAATCACAGGATGGCCCTGAAATAGAAGGCTGTGTACAATAATGGTACGGCCTAGTATTTTAAGATCAGTTGTTTGTTGTTTACAAAAACCTTCTTAGATAAAAGTATTTTTTTTTTGTTATTGGCATTTTTTTGTCATTGGCATTTTTTAATATATTATGTTTATTTATGTATTTACCCACTATATTTGTGATTGGTCCTTTTTTACGAATCATGTTTATTTATATTTCTACGCACCATTTTTGAAATGAACTAATAAAATAAATTGTCTATTTTTTTAGGAATATTACATAGTGATTTAGTTTCCCAAGTTTTTCCTGTTTTAATCCCGAGTAACTGAATTCCATTCACATTTTGTGCATTTTATTTCAATGCCGTGTAAAATTGTAAATGAAATTCTATTTGGTTATAATTTCCTTTGTTCTCGTTTGCAAGTTCAGAATCTTGTTTCAAATGGTTAGCTGTGCAGCTACGACACAAATTTCTTAGCTTCTGTAGTTCAGCTTTGTTTCTTGTAAACTAGAATTGCTGAAA
This sequence comes from Taxus chinensis, assembly GCA_019776745.2. Taxonomy (NCBI): domain Eukaryota; kingdom Viridiplantae; phylum Streptophyta; class Pinopsida; order Cupressales; family Taxaceae; genus Taxus; species Taxus chinensis. The sequence continues at coordinate 252,024,256 of CM034151.1, read as the reverse complement.
TATTTGACTAAAATTTTCTGGCTTATGGTTTTTGAGGCAGGTCAATCTTAAAACTCGCAGGGGACGCCCTGTAAGGAGACATATCAGAGAGCACAGTTTGATTGTTGTTTGGGAATGGTGGCAAGAAGAGAATGGCCAATGGCATGAATATGGAAGAAAGCTGACGGCGAAATTTGAGGCAGCATGGATGAATTGCACTGCTAATCAGAGATTGGGAAGACAGGATTGTCCAGCGGGCTTATTCTTCAAACTAAATGGCCGAACATATGCTATCCTGTTTGAAGCCGATGCAGTGCAGTGCAATGTGAAAACTTCATTTCACAGGAGTGTTCGTAAACTTTTGTGTTTGCGAAACCAAACATCACCTAGTAATGATGCAAATTCAAATTTAAACCTAAACTCAAACTTAGCTAGCTATGATCCAACATTGGAAATCGAATGGCAGTGGCGAACTCATGATTTACAGTGGCTTCCTTACAACCATGCGTGCAGTGCTGCAATTGAATCTGCCTATGTGGATGGCCAAATGTCAGTTCGGATTAATCCATTGAAAGATTCCAATCCAACTCACTTGCTTTACTTCAAGAATCAAGCACTGAGACAGGTCAATGGTTATTGCATTTTAGTATTGATTAACAATGAGAATTCAAAGATTATCTGCTTTCTATTAGGTATTACAACACCTACAAACTTTTGTAAAAATGTTTCGTTAGTGAACTTTTAAATTACAAGTGGATGATTGGTAGATTCTCACAAATGGCTCTACTAAATTCAAAATCATAATTTTTTGTGATCGTTGGAAAATCTGCCATTGCAATCTTCTTGTGGTGTCATTTGTTAAATTTATACTATTGTGACCTGATGTAAAAATGGATCAACAACGTTTGTTTTACCACCTTGTATTACTGCATTTACCTTTTCCTGTGCGCATGAAAAGAATTTGGAAATTCATCATCTTAGATGAAGTTATCCTAACTTGAGTTTGATAAGAAAATATAGACCTTCCTTGTCCACACTATGTGTGTGTGACATTAGCAATGGGTGTCTGATGAGTTCCATAAGAATCAGTCCCTTAAGATTTATATTGGTGGTTTGTAACTTTGTAGCATAATCACCTGGAAACAGTGGTGAGGAAGGCACACGAGGACTGGGACAATGACACTATTTTTGAAAATACAGGGTACAGGGGTACTGAGAAATGCCAAAATAATATATAAATATAATTATAAAACTAAAACCCAAAATATTTAAGGGAACCCCTCAGAGTTCATCAAGGTTTATGCTTTTCTTTTTGGTCAACTTTAAATGGCTGACTGCTGCGGAAGGCTCAGGAGACACTGGCAGGAAACTTTTGGGAGACAGAAGTAGATGTCCACCAAAGTCTCCTGGAACTTGGAGGCATCAGCACACTTGTTTCCTTATGTTGGATATGCATCTCAATTAGTATAGCTTCTTCTGGAGAAACAATTTGCTCATGAGTGACTTATCTGATATAAAGTCCCCAACTATTCCCACAATGCATGAGCGGCTGTCTTTGTTGATACTTATTTTTATTTGTTCTCCTTCCAACAGCTCTCGGCAGTTCTGCTTACCAATATCAATATCTATAGGGGAAAGGGAGAATCGAGAGACTTGGTTTACCGATACCGAGTTGCTCTACCACTTCGAAATAAATAGAGAAACTGTATAGACTATCACTCACCCCTAACCATATATAGATAGGGGATCAAAAATTTAGTTGAACCCTTCGATGATTGAGTAGAGAAAAGGCCCTCCCCTACATTTAAAATTCTCTCTTGATGGATGCATATGTATAGGTTGGTTGCAAAACTGAATTTGATAGACAATTTGATTGAACTCTTTGCCTTCCTATTGATCTTTTCAAAATCCTCTACATTCATAATTGTAGGTACATTTCCAAACACAACGATTGATTGATCTCTATCCAAAAGAAGATCTTCCATCTTTAGGTTCCATAACTCAAAGTGTTGGTGTTAAATTTATCGATTTGAATCCCAATGCTTCTGCTTGAATAATATTTGATCATAGGTTAAAGAAACCCTCACCCTTCACACAAAGCTAAAACCTAGCTTTGATATCAAATGAAGAGAAATAGTCCGGTAAACTAATACAAAAGAGCAATACCAACATAATCTTTAAGCTAAACAAAATAAGGAAATAACGGCATACACACAAGATTACACAGTACGAACGAAATAACCAAGGAAAACTCGTTTGGTAAAAAACCCAACACGTTATCTCCTTTATGGCATTAACTTGACTGTTAATGTACTTCCAAGTTTTGCTTTACCCTAATGCATGTGTGGTTATATGTGAGTACATCAATAGGAAACTGTCAAAGCAATATTGCATTACGAAAAGTACCAAAACCATGGGCTAAAACTACCTAACTACATGCCCATAAGATCCCAAAAAAGTTGTAGATTGTAAAGGATGGAAAACAAAATATACATCACGGTAAACTTATACAAGAGAAGCACTACTAATAGAATCTTCAAGCTAAACAAAATAAGGAAAAATACTTCATGGTTAAACAAGATGTCGAAGCAAAAGTTTAATCGAACATCATCTTGTAGAAGCAACTTCAAGACGTGCAACAACTAAAGATGTCCCCTTTCCAGTGGTCTCTTAAGTTGTCTCGATTTTGTCTAATAATGTACAAAGGTACAAGAAGAATAACAACAATCAAAAGAGAAGGCATTGCAAGCTCAAAAACTAAAGGCAGTGCTGGATTCTCATTATACAGAAATAATGTTAGGATTTATTCAGCCTACTGTAGATGACACAGACAAGCTATCTGGGACTGTGGGCTAACATCAAAGAAACTAGAAACATCACCAGGTTGATAGATGTGAATAAGATGAGACCTAATTCTAAGGTCTGGGTTGGAAGATACTCTCTGGTCACTGTTGTTAAGTGCAACAATGAAGCTAAATAAGAAAATGAACTCAAGGAAAAAGAATGGGATTATGTACAAGCACTCAAGAAAATGATTGCAGATTTAGCAAGGGCAACTACTATTTTCTGTAAATTGCACAAGGATAGCAAGGGATCAACTAATAAGTCGACGGAAGCACAAGTTGCCTTAGGTATGCTGCAACCTATGGAATTGCCATCACCTTTTAAAGATGGCACAAATATCAAGAATAAGAAAGAGTGACTAGTGGCCATCCCTGAGCTCTTTGGAATTTTTGGAGTGGCGATAAAGACTAACAAAACTCCTACCAGAAAAGAAGTTGTTGAAGCTCATGACAGAGCTGTGGAAATGAAGCTTAAGTTGGAGGGATTCAATAAAATCTGCAAGTTCTTCAAAAGGATTAATTGGCCTCCTAACAACGTAGGAGAAGAAGAGGTTGCCAAGATACTTTTACTTGATGAAGAAACGTAGGGAAAACTGGTTTCCCAGTTTGCAACAAGTTGATGACCCTTATTGGCCTCTCTTTCTTTCTCTTCATTTTCTTCATTCTTTATAGTTGTGCTCCACATAAGCACATTAAGCATATATGTTGAGAACATGGCTAATTTTGTAACCGAGGGATCTGGCGGGTCCTCTCAATTTTGTCCTTACTGGTAGAGCATAACTACTTCTAGAACTATAATTTTGTAACAAAATGTAGGTGGAGGTTTCAAAGAGGATGTATCAACCACATGCTCAAGGACACGTGCATTAAGTAATATGCTAGGTACCTTTGTTGGGAAATTGACATGTTTGCATGAATAGTTGATAAGTGGGGGAATAAACCTCTTGAAGTATGGAAAGCAACAAACATCTATCTCTCCCAATTTAGAAGAATGCAGACCGAGCATAGTTCTCGTACTCGGAAAAACATAAAAATTGACTTGAGAAATACTCCAAATTTAAGAAAACATAAATTTAATGCAAAATAAAGTTACAAAATATATCAAACGAGTTTGTAAAACGTTGTGGAAGTGTTTTCTACTAGATTTGAATACAAATACAATACAAAATTGCATCATCATGCAAATACAACAGCCAGCTGATTGCTCTTATGAATTTATGATGCTTGTCATTAAAAATCATCATCATAAATTACATAGCCATACAAGCTACAAATTATACTATTTTATAAATTCATCTTCTCCGTTCTTCTGAAAAATTAGGGAGATGGCCTAGAGACTAGTCTCGACATTCGGCTGAGTTGCTCTTTTCTACTAGAAGGCTACGACTGCAGCTCCACCCTTGTACTAGATGGCAGTGACTTCTCTTCTCCCTCATGTTCAACATCATACTTAGTGATGTCATTCAATTCAATCTCTCTAGCGTCTGCTTCACACTCCATAACTTCCCTCTTGAAAGCAGTAATAACGTCCTCTATGAACATGGGAATCTCCTCTTCTTGCACAGTCCAATCATTGTATGGATCAATCTCATCCAAATAAATAGGCCCCTGTGATATGTCCTCCAGCTTTCTTGTACGAAGCCAAATATTGGATTTCACCAAAAACAAGGTCATTGAGGTATCGTCAAGTCAACGTGTTGCACTTGTTTGTGTGATTGGCCTTAAACAAAATAAGGTTGAGATAAAATTCAAAGGGGCTAGTGATCCGTAAACTTCTACTTTGGAACTGTACGAAATCACACAATTATGTTGTTCTACTTTCAACTTTTGAAAATGACAGATTGATTGAAGATTAGAGCTTTTGTGACTGATTATCTAGTGCCATGGAAAGGAAATTGCAGAGAATAGGAAAGAATTCAAACTCCAAACTCCAAACGCTCTTTCTTCCCACTTTTATTGGTCAATTATAGACAATTACAGATTACAAGAAGTAGAAAATGGAGACAACAATGTAAACCTCTCCCTTCCTATGCCTGCTTGCTCTGTTTCTACACTTTGCTCCTACAATTCCACTCCAGCATTGAAGATCTTGCTCACTTGATCTCATATAATTAATACTTTGCTTCTTGATCTCTTTGGATCTTCAAATGCCCATTCTCTTGCTCCTACCATGAATATATAGCCTCTCCCAAGTGCTCCCGTGCACTGGAGAATGGGAAAGGTTGAGGCAGGGAAGAGACAGGGTCAAACGATTCAAATTCCCGTCCCTTCGTGTTCCATTCTTCTTTTCTGTTCGAAAGTGTTAGGACCACTGCCCTGAGTAGACCGACAGTTTCGGGACCGCTGCCCTAGCTGGGTTACGGTTACAGTGCCACCCCTGCAGGGCGGCGGTTCTGTAACCACCGCTCTGCACAGAGTTGCGGTTCTTTCCAGAACCTCGGTATACCTCATTTCTCTTCATTTTTTTCAATTCTTCTCGGTGCTGATGGAACTAATGAAGTGGTGTGTTTTTTTGGATCCCTATGGATCAAGCTTTGGAATACTTGGGGTATTTCCACCCCAATCTCCCCACCAAGAACCTACAAACAAGATATTCAAAAGTTTATAAGTAATTAGTAATTGTAAATTTGTAACTTGTGAGATATAAGCAAAGACTACAATATTTGTTACCCAGTGGTGGGGTTGATCTCCCTTGGATATCACATCAAAGAAAGGCTCCCCCTAGCTTGCTTGTAATTATGCAATTCTAAAATAATGAGGTCCCGCTCTTGAACTTTAGGTGTCATTATCTCAATGCACGTGGAGAGGCTCTCAATAACCTCCTTGTTAACATCTTTAAAGCCATCAAAAAAGACAAACCTAGGGTTGTGGTAGTACCCCACTGCACAAATGGGTTGTCGGAGTTGATTAACCCACCTTTGATCAATTAGCCCCCAAAAGAGACCAAATCTGAGTATATCCCCTCTATAATAGTTTTGGATGGCCCCTTTGGCCCTATCCATTGCTTCATAAATGTATTCTGTTGGGTTTTGCTTCCCATCCACCAAGTGCAAAACTGTCACCAAAGGCTCTGACACCTACAAAAAAGTTAAACTTTAAAGTTGCAAACTTATAATTAGAGTAAATAGAAAACATTCAAAAATTGAAAATAAAAGAATCGGTTTGAAATTTAAATTGAAGTTTAATGTTACCTGGACGATCTTTGTAGCTCTCTTCGCAAAGACATCTTCAAAATATGTCTTCATAGTTGTCTTTCCATCAACGTTACTTGAATATGGTTAGTTCAGTCATGTTTGACCCACAAAAGTTTTCTTGAATGGTGACAAAAATTTACAAATACTTTGCAATTTTAGGAAGTTAATTGCAAACCCTGTGACACACGCTTGCAAACATTCTTTCCCCTTGGTGTGTTCTCTCATCAATTAGAGAACCCAAGGGTGATTATAATTGTATTTTGTTTTATTTTTCAATATTCTACAACTTGTCTCACCAAACTAGTTTTACATGTCTTCCAAATAAGGTTAAGGCAATGGGCCGCCGCAAGGGTTCCAAAAGACTGATCCATGCATGTCCTGAAATAGTTTTCCAACTGCCACATGCAATTGCATTGTCAGTGACACATTGCATAATATTCTTGATTCCCACCTCTAAGACAACCTCCTACAACATAAGGCTCAAATTTGTCGCATTCTGTACTATGTTAGAGGCATCTATTGACTTGAAAAAAACCATATCACCATTTGAATCTGCTAAAAATTGATGAGGGCCCGGTTACATCCATCTGTCCACCCATGTGAAAGAACGATACATTTGAACTTGCATCACTATTTCTTTTGTTCTTCCAAAATTGACTTTACATTTGCAATCACACCTTGGAGCAACCTCTCACTTAACTCTCTTGCAAAGCTTGCCTTGTACTCTTTCTTTGCATCTGTCAATTTCAACACTAAATACTCCCAATATAGGCTCTCCACCTATTGGAAGGGAAAGTTGTAACACAAAAAATTTGCACATGCCTTATTTGCTTCCTCACGCACCTCCTTGCTGCAGTTTGTACATTGCAATGAAGGTTGTGCCCCTGGTATTTTTCTATGCGTAAAAAAACTACGGACTTTTGCCTTTTTTCGAACTCAATGAGGCAAATGTGCCTCGTAGCCATGGATTACCACTAGAGCCCACAATCACTACCATATCTGCCTCTGTCTCTGCTGTCATTTCGGGTCTAATAGTTGTTTCTATGGATGCTTGTACCCTTGCCCTTTCTAGTTTGTTCTCATTCAAAAATGCAACCTCTGCCTTAATCTCTCGTTTTGCCTTTACTATGGCATTGGGACATGGCATGACATTGTGGAAAACAATTTATACGACATGGTATTTGAGGTGATTTATGCCTTCAAAATTCTTCTATGAGTAGAACGTGCAAATCACAAGCCCCTTGACTAGTCCATGTATGATATACTTCAAGCAACAAGATGAGGAATAATGGGATTGCTTCCACTCGCTAATGCGGAGCCATATGCCACGTTATGCTTACTTGTAGCACATTTAAATGCAATTTAAAAAAAAACCATTTATAAAAGATACTGTAAATTTCTAAAAGTAAATATTAAGTTTAAGCATCATAACTCACTTGGCATTTAACACATTAAGAACAACCATTCACTTGGTACTTAATGGTAAGAATAGCTACTAACGAGGTTATGATTAATTTAGCTACAAAAAATAAACATTAGCTAAATAAGCCATGTTTTGCCATTTCTACGAAAAAGTAAGTGTTAGATGAGACATATAAGCCGATAGACATAAGAGAAATGTTTCAAACAGGTTGGTAAAAAGGCATTTCATGAATGTTGCAGAGATAAGGTTAAAGTCTAAATGGAGGATTCAAGCTCTAAAATATATGAGCATGTTTATTTTATACAAGGAAATGAGAGTAGAAACAAAGACGATATTAATGACAATGCACAATAACTACCATAACATGCAACTAAGCAAAACAACAAAAGTTGAAGAAGGTATTTTCACTTTGCATAGGATGAATAAGGTATTGTGAAACATGCATTTGACAAAATGTGCTATCAGCTATGGAATTTATTTGTTTTTTGGACATCAAAGAGACTTTGTATATGTAAATGATAAACTCATCGTGACACCATTTTAAAATGATAGTTTAAATATAAAATACACTTATCAAATATTGTAAACAAATCTTACTAGCTGAGGATAATTTCCAGTATACTCTCGAGGCTTTTCAATAATCAAACAAAATTGCTGTGACAGACAAATCCATACGTTTTTGTAAACTGATAATGATTTCTGTCTCAGCAGTAAAGAATTACATGCTTGGAAAGATTCAAAGAAGAAAAAAGAAAAAAGAAACAAAGAACTTACCTTGAAATGGAATTCCTCAAACCTGCTTTGTGAATTCGCTAAAAGCTTCCTTTAATTTGCTGAAAGAATGTTCAAATGCTATGTGATAAAATTGTATGGGGCTTTCAAAGAAGAAAAACCTGTATTTTTGCAGCGTTTGACTGTGTTGAATCCATGTATGACTGTTTTGGGGAGTACTTGTCGCGAGAGCCGTGCCAAAACTTGTGAAAACTCGCCATGCAAAAACTCGTGAAAACTCGCTGTGCCAAAACTCGCAAAAACTCACAAGCATACATGAAAAAAACTTGGGAATGAGAAACAATAACGGGTACTCGCAAGCTTTCTGAGTACTCACCAAGTGTGTATACACTGAGACCGAGTGTATAAAGAAGGATCTTACATCTTTCTTTCTCATCCTTTGTTACAATTTGGCGAGTCTCTGTCCCAAGGAGTAGCGTGTCTTGTATTAATTTCAGTGTTGGTTTATAAAACCTTCCATAATAAAAGGTCTGTTGTGTTTCAGGTTTTACCAAAATTCTGTATTCTATTGATGCGAATGGAGATGGTGGATCCTTTGGAGAAGTTGTCATTAGAGTTATATAGGAATTAGATGTCATTAGGTTATAAAGCTTTGAGGTTGGATGTGTAATCCAACCAAGGAGCCGAGTTGCAAAATCTTTATGAGATAATAGAGCCCGTTGTGTCAATTGTTATTGTAGTGCAGGGTGACTGCTCAACTTTCACCCATGCTGAAATTTGATATTGAGATGTATGTGACTATTGATTAGTAATATTTCTGTCTAAGCAATTCTGTTTATCATATGTTGATGCATAAGGATCCATGAAATTCATTAATAACTTCAAAAGAATCCAAGAACATGTCAGGGTTCATGAAAATAGGGAACATTGAGTGGCAAGACTGTGCATTGGAGCACTTGACAATGAAATTGTCTTCTTTATCCAATTGAAAGAGATACTATTCCTCATCAAAGTGTAAATATGATTACATGTTTGGATTCCTCTCAAAACTTTATACACTTTCAGCAATATGTTACTCGATTTTGAGTTCGTATGTATAATTTATGGGCTCCAAAAATTAAAAGACTACACCTCCTAGGAATAGGTTAGGTATTGCCTAGGTGATACCTCTTAGGCATGGATAAGGTACCCCTTAAGAGGTACCTCCTAGGTGACACCTTGGTGGAAGCTGAAACATCATGAAAGCTAAAGTGATTGATAATCTCATTCTGAGCATTTCGAAGGTTGAGTTCTTTGAAGGAACATCTCCAAGAGTATATAAGAAGGGAAGGGTCATAGCCGGAGGAATTGCGGGGGCAAAAAATTGTGGGAGCATGATCTACTGTACTTAGGATTGAATTGGTGAATGTATGAGTCAGTGACAGAGGTGTGCAATTGTCTTTATTGTACCATTCTATACTATTTATTTCTTCAATCACCACATTACGAAGATAGGAGAAATAGAGAGTGTGAGTGTATGCTCTTTGAGCTCTTTGTATTTACCCATTTCATTGAAGAAAGATCAGGAAGATGTGCAATTTTGACTCTCAACCGGTTCTTCTCCCTTTTGGGTTTGACCAGGTCAAAAGCTTTGTGTTGTTAGAAACACAATGGATTGAGAGAGGGGGGGTGAATAAGTCCTTACAAAACTTTAACCAAATCAGATTTGCTTACTTAAATCATAAATCATTCAAATATTAATGTGTGCACATCAACATATAACATTCATTCAAATAACCATAACCATGAGAGAGAACACCATAACACAAGATATAAGGGGGAAACCCTCAAAGGGAAGAAAACCCACTGAAACGAAACTTTATTATAGCTATGTTTCAAATTTAGCTAAGCACCAACTCAACAAGGAGCACCAACCCCTGATTTACTGATGCATCAACCCCACAAGGAGCACCAACCCCTAGTTTAGTGAAGCACCAACTCCACACGGAGGCTACAACGCCCCTAAGATGATCAAACACCCACTCAACCTCCTTTGAATGAAGATATCAGATGTCTTGTTGCTGCAACAACTGATGGAGATCACTGATTCAGCTCACACACTTTCAAACCCTTGTTCAAACCCTCACTTCTTCAACTCGCTATATCACACACTTTCACAACTTGTCTTGGCTTCAAACCCTTGCACACAAGCTCTCTAACACTCCTTAGCCTCTTGCACTCTCTCTCAACTCTCAATAGAAAGCTTTCATACTTGTTACACACTCTCTACTTGAGTCACACTTTTTCCTCTCAAGACAACTAGTGCAAATTTGAATTCAAACATGCACTTTTATATGCACGTTTTCTTCTCAAAAACATCAAACAAGTTGGTTCCATCATCCTTTAGCTCAACCAATACAACTCAAAAATATAACAACACATCCGATATAAAAACATTCATAACGGACCCATGTAGGTCGGCCATGCTCAAACACACCAAACAAGTTACAAAAACAACTAAAAACCCCATCACTTAGATGACTAAAAACCACAAACCTCATCACCATGATTAGTCAAGCTCCCAAATTCATCACACATGTGAAATATGACATATCAACACTATTCATGGTCATACATTTGCTTGCACCAATCAAATTCTATCATAACAAAACCAAGAAGGCTCATATCCTTCTCAAAACAACTGTTTCCAGGAACCATGTCTTCACCTTTGGGCCTCAAGCTCACGACTCATAGAACATCTCAATTATGGCATGTAACCACCCATTGGAATCCCCCTGACCTGTAGAATCACATCCGATGCTTGCTAGAGCTCATGAAACATCCATACATCCAAACCGCACCAACTTTCTTCTTCACCAAACTGAGCTGCCCATAAAGCAGTTTTAAGAAACTCAACTGGTTTGCACCCTTGCTGCCACTTTCAAGACCTCCAAAGGCTTTCACTAGGAACAAAATTCATCCCTCTTCACTCTCCAACTGATAGAAAGAATCAACTAATCTATTTCATGCATCATCTACCTCAATCTTCTAGCCAGAGCAATTCTGTCCTGAGAAACAAACAATTTTCTTCTTCACAAATTGAGTTGGTTGACTTATCAAAGCTCATCATCAAGACACAAACCTTATACCATTGGAAAGCCCTCTGAATCCTCTTTCTAGAACATCTTACATTTCCTTCCACCTCCAAGTGGAAGGCCTCCAACCAAGTCAATCTTTGAACTGCTCCAGAACTGCCCCACAACTGCCTTAAGACCAATTTTCATAAATAAGGTCACACTTTGCCCTCTAGAAGCTCAACCATGATTTGAAACTATCATGTACATCAAGTACAACTCCTTTGGACAACTTTGTCCCAAACTGAACTTCTTCATAAACTAGCCTTTTTGAGTGGGGTCCACATATCACCACATGCTCTAATATACCTTTTTGGAAATCTGAAAGAGTCCTCTACAACATTCAATCATCATACTAGCACGAACAAACAATTCTGGGCACTTATCATGAATATCTCTCCTACCACTTTTGAGCTAGGGTTTCACTCATCACCACATGCTTACCTATCATAACATTCGTTCATGGAAATGCTGATGAGGAAATGACCTCATACTTTTTGTGAAATTTTCTTAATCCAATGGAAAATCATCCTTGAAAGCGACAAGGTTCCATGCAAAGTACACAATTCATGGTGAGCATCAGAAGGTGTAATTCGAGCTGGAAATCACCCTTTTTTGGACCTTGTTTCACCTAAAACACCTCTGTTACCAGGAAACGCCTAGGGGCCCACCGTTTCGTTTCTGAAACGTTTCCGAAATGTTTCCATAACGGAAACTCCTTCGAAACGCCGTAGCCTCTTAAAGATAATTATACATGGATTATTTCAATGAATACAAAATATTTTGAGTGTTTTATCAGTTATACTTATCTCTTATGGTCTATGGAGTACAATTTTAAAATGAGTACTATGCACATATATTAATATATAGATTGTGTGTGTGTGTGTGTGTATACGTATCGTACCCAAGGTGTATTTGAAAATTCGTTAAAAATTTAGAATATATTCGTACCCGTTTCCGTTTCAATACTTCAAGGCTTCCGTTTCCGTTTCTTGACAACATAAAAACACCATAACTTGCAAAATATTTTTCAGAATGACTTGAAATTTTGCTCACACCTCTAGGACACCTCTATACACCATCTCTAATCATCAACATATCTCAAATAGTTTTGCATCTTCATAACCCATCTCATTTGCATGACTAGCGCTTGGGGTTTTGCATAGTTTAAGCTAGGGTCAACTGAATTGACACTATAACTCATCAAGAAATCTCTCCAAAAGGCCCTAACATACCTGAAACAACATGTCTTACATCCCTGCATGCCTCCATGAGCTCACATGACTCTATACATCCTCATTTGGTCTCCAAGCACCTATATTAGGTCTAGATGAGCACATGCAACTGGGTCTCCAACCTGTTCCTACACTCTGAAAATCATGTGAGTGCCTAAACATTCTCGAAACATGCTCTCCATGTTGCTACCAAGCTCCTCAAATCACCATGCAACTCAACACCATGCACCAACACCTAGGCTAGCTAGGTCACTTGACTAGGCTTGGTAGACCGAGCCAATCTCACTGAATCCACTCTTCTCATCATGAAATCCCCTGAGTCTCCATGTCACCATCCTACTAAGCATGCTCTGACACATCTCCATCATCCTCTTTGTCATTAATGAGCTTTTACACCTACATCCCAACCAACTCTCTTGCTTGCTCCACTATGCATGGCATCATGTTTGGCACATGTGCAATCAATGTCAACCAATTCACTTTCACTTCAGTCTTAAACATTTTGGTCAACTCTAAATCATCAAAATGTCCATCCTTAAGACCTCGACAGTCACACTTCCATCCTAAGACTTCACTTATGTTGTTTGCTGAGGTTTCCTTTGTGGCTTGCTGGGCTTCCTTAGCGAGCTTGCTAGATCATCGGTGCCTTTTACAAATTAAGTGTTGCATTTCAAGTCAAGCCGTAGCCTAGCTTATTGTTTGAAATTATATAGCCCATTGGATGGAGGGATCTTCCCTATTAGGGTGCATGCAAGTCAAAATGGCTTTATCCATTAATTTACACATCAATTACCAGCTTCACATAAGCAACTTGAGGCAATTCGTAATATGAGCGTCACAACAGAATCTTGCTTGCCACACTTTGGACTACCAAGAACATCAGATAAAAGTTGCATTTGTCTCTTTTTTGGTTTAAGAAGGCACCACTAAACAAAGAGTAACTACAATTGAGGTGATCCATGTGGAGTAAACAACTCGTTTTTGCGTCAAAGAGATATCTATGGAAATGAGTAAACAAAGAAATTTCAAATCCTCACAATAATTGAGGCAGAGCTTCGTGCATGTGCTTTAACTCGATCCAAAGATATCTACATTTCCAGACTTAAGATCTGACATCAATTGCCTTTTGTAGATATGGTGAGAGACCTGCACCTTGGTCTTGAAAATGCCATTAAAGTAGCTAGAGATGGTAAAATAAAATGCGAACCTCTTTGAGTGATTGAGTTTACATTATTGCACCTTGTCCCGAGCCTAAGTCTGACTATGCAAATGAGAAAGATAGGGCAAACTGCGAGACCCAAGTTACACATGTAATCAACCCTTAAGTCCGAAATCACCATCCTTTTCATGTTGAATGAACTCTATATGGCAGTAAGATCTGCATCGCCTCGAATAGTGACCCAACTCGAATCAAGCCCCTTGAGATTGAGACAGATAGTCATGACAGGATATGCAATGTGAGAGGCTACTCTCTCCCTCCAAGAAGGATGAACCTGTTTGTTTCAATTTCAGCCATAACTGAGTTGTTTGGTTGGGTCAGGAATACCTTCAAATTAGTTGCCTTACGCATGACAAGAAAGTGAAGTGTCATTGGTTATGGTGGAATCAAGAATTGGATGCCCTCAATGTGTTAAACCTTTGAAGAGGTTATAAGTGGTTACACCTTCGATCTTGATCAACTATAGCAGTATTTGTGTAATTTGTAAATAGCATCCCTATCCACCGACACATTTAACTGTGAAGGGATTGTCAAAAAAATTGAGCACAAGATAAGGGGCAGTAAAAAAGATAGAGGATGACTTACATGATCTAAACCTATTCCAAAAATTTTCAGCATTTTATAATATTATGCAACTTGAGCTATTCATCCATGAGGTGTGCAGGGAGCAATATGTGGAAGATACAGATTTTTGGTGGTCAAGAACAAGAAAGGGACTGACAAGGCGATATATTAATTTGCTGTAACAAAACCTACTCCTATCAGATATTGCAGGATTCGTTAATCTCAAACATACTGGACTTACTGTCATCAATGCAGGGGTGCAGGTTTCAATATGATCGCATTTACAGATTCTGGGTAATTGTCCACCGGGTCAATCCTATACCATCCAAACGTGCATCTTTGCCTGAGTTGGTTAGATGGTTCCACAATTGCCTCAAGTTATTCTATCCATAAGTTGGACATATTGCAGGTACCTTATGGATATTGCTGCATTCAACTCGTGATGGAGGTCCATTTATTCTTTAGTAGCCAGTCATTTTGGGGTTGGGAAGCAATCACCAACCAATAGTGGTATGTGTGTTGGGCCAAAATTCAAGTGAATGGAGAAAGGTTCATTTGCTGGCATGCTTTATGTTGTACTAGCCCTTACCCTTCCAACCAGAAATTGGTCTCAAATCCTAAATAACTATTACATGCCACTTTTTGCCTTTGCAGTAACTGTAGCATATGCTCAATCAAATTATAATTGGACAGTATCTACCTAGGATTGAAGATCTCATTGGTAATGACTTTATCGTGCCTGTTTTTTCTCCATAGATTATATTAGCAAAATGCCGTGCTATCCTAAGAAACCTTACACAGACTCCAAGATGAAAAAAAGATGCTAATTGCATAACAGAAACATTTGATATATGAAAAATGCCGGGCAACTTTCTAAGTGTCCTTATATGGCTATTCAGCCTAGCAAATCTGACATGAACATAGGAGTGCACACATAATGGCGGTCTTTGTGATTTAAAGAGATATTTTAGGGTTTCCACTAGGCATAGTTTCCAAGAGACGGGTACAAGTATGTAGAGACAGGTTCGGGTATCAGCTATGCCATTTTTCAAAAAGTTGGGTATGACAGGTACCTGGGTAGATGGCAATATAAATAAAATAATATTATGAGAAACTTCTAAAGACAAAAAAAAAATATATATCCAATTTTGATTTATAAACATTGAACATTGCACTAAATTTTAAAAATGCACTATATTTTTTAAAAAGTTTTAGAACACTACATGAGAACTGTCGACAGAAAGATGAGTAATTATAATCATTGCAACTCATAAACTTTAGTCTTTTAAGCTCATAAAAACATGAGTTTGTAGAGTACATACTGATATATGTACCAATGAATTGGCATGACAAATACAACACACTATGAAACAAAAGTCACAAACTGTGAGCAACCCTGAATCATGATCTCATCTAATACAAAGGGATCAATTGTCATGTTAGGGATTCTGTTCTCTAGATCCTCTACTAGGATGCTCTCTAGATAGTCATCACTCTTGAACTTCAGCTCCTCTGTAGGCAATTGAACTGTGGGTAAATCATTGAGGCCATCCATTTCAACCATCACATCCTCCAAATCTAACTCATCTCCATCAGATGGAAGTTGGTCCCATTTCGCTGAAGGAACTTCTTGGTGTTCCGGGTCCTTTCTTTGACAAAAGCTGTAGTGTGCTATGAATATAGACTGGGTTCTCTCCGTTCTTTGATCCAAGTCTATTACTTTTCAATGAATTAATGAAGCTATAACTACTCCAATTCCGCTTACATGAGGAAGAACTGCCTACTTGTGAGAGTAACTATATTGCAAAATGATTGCAATTTAAGTGCTTTACTGCCATGGATATACCAACACTCAATTTCGTCGTTCTTTTTACACCTATCATATGAGGCTTCAAGGTAGAAGGCATGCTTTTTAGGAGACATATGGAGGAGATGTGTTTTTTTAGGAGACTTTGTGTGGAGACACATGATACTCCCAATGAAGTCTCCAAGACTCGGGGGATGTCTCAGACCGCGTCTTGTGTCTCTGAAATGCGTGTCCTAGTCCCCTTATCTATATTATATTGTCTACGTGATTCGACAGATGAGATGACTGGTTGTATCACATAGACTACAGATAAATTCTGTGGAAAGCCTCCACCTACAATGAAGTACTATATACTACCACCGATCTGATATCATGGCTTCCCACTCTGGCCCTCGTCCCCTCTCTCCCTCATGTGGCTTGCCTAACTATAGAGTAGCGGGGAGGCAGTGGCACCCAAGGTGCATCCCAAGTACCCAGAGACATGTCTCCCGGTCATAATGGTTTCACCTTATTGTGTACTTGATGGGAAAGGAAACTGTACTTAATCCATGACTCAACCCTTTCACTAATCCTTGCTAGGCTATAGATGACTTGAACAATAAATCTAAGAATAAGAACTAATTACTAGGACATAAATCTAATAATATGTTGTGCCTCTAAGGTATACGACCCAAGATGTATGTTGATTCCATGCAATAATACATATCAGTTCAAGAATCTGCACAAAAATTCCTTATGTATGGGTGCATTTTGGATTGCCAAAATCTACCATGTCTGATAGGGATACAAATTTTTTGTGCAAGTTTTTGAACACTTTGTGGGAAATATGGACACCGAGTTGTGGCCATCCCACTTCGTGGGCCAGGTCTTCACTTATGACATATTCAAAGTGTAGTCCTGATAATTGGCTTAAATTGCCTCCATCCGATTTAACCAGTTGACTCACAATGGAATTCTCTTCATTCTTGAAAGTTTGTGTTATAATTCATTGCGAAATTTCGTTTTTGTCGTTTATTATCTGAAGAATCTGTTTAACAGGTAACGAGTTCTAGTTTTGATTTCTTTTCCTTCCGCTGATGACTCTTGTCGAGTTCTCAGTACAAGTTTTGAACACGAAGGGATTGAGTGGACTTGTCTGCAAGATTGTTAACTTCATTTTGTTTCTTCTGTTAAATGAAAATCTCTTCATTTTCTTAAGTTTGCGTTGTCTTGTATGAGATTTCATTGTTCTTATAAGTCATTAGATCTGCAAGCAAGGGGTCTTTGGAGCATGCACTATAAATCTTTCCTCGTGTCTCCATGCAAGTTGATCTTTGATTCCCTCAGTGACACGATTACTAACTTGAACTTAGTATTTCACAAAATAGTTGGAAAAATCCTTCTACGGTATGGTCAGGATCACGGAACATGTGTTTCTCATGGTTACTATAATGTCAACAAAAATACATATTTGGCGACTTGGAACTACCAATGAATGTTTTCATATAAATTTATCCTCAATTCATTGATCTTTAACCTGGTCCTAACTCCACGGAACCAAAACAAGCATTGACTGCAAGTAATTTCAATCACGACCACAAAATGCAACAGCCAAAGCACGTATGCTACTTTATGCCAGTAATGTATAAACCTACAGACATTACATAAGTGAACAAAAGTGGAAGTGCAATGTTTGTTATGGTAAAATGTTGAAACTTACAAATATGTACAGATGATCGCTTCGCGTAAAAGATGTGTAGCTGCTCTGCAAGCATGAAGATCAGGAGAGTGGATGCTATCTTGTTCAA
Organism: Taxus chinensis; assembly: GCA_019776745.2. Lineage (NCBI taxonomy): Eukaryota > Viridiplantae > Streptophyta > Pinopsida > Cupressales > Taxaceae > Taxus > Taxus chinensis. The sequence continues at coordinate 252,006,360 of CM034151.1, read as the reverse complement.
AATGAGAGAACTGCATGTACACTATAGTGGGTATGAGGACAAGCAGTTACCATGCCGATTCATAAAATAATAAATGTCAGTCAATGGAAAATAATCACACGCCCTTGGTATTAATCTGTTAACTCTAATGATAATCTAACAAGGGCTTCAGACATTTCATTTTATAATGATATTACGGTGCCCACCTAAGCGATTAATAATGAGCATAAAATTCTTATGTACTGGCATTATTTGGGATTTGGGACTTTTCGAGATCGGTGAAAACAGAAGATGCTTACACAATTGAGGGACATAAGTTAACTAACAGATTGTGGCTGAAACTAATTGCTGTTTTCTTGCCAAAGGAAGACATGTACTTCCAAATTGAAATATCTTGGCTTCAACTCATAGCACTTCTTTAAAGATTTAACTGCAGAATGAGCTCTCAAAAATATAAAGATAGTTCTGTGTAGTCTTCAGAAATGCTTAGATGATGACCACATCAAATTCAAACAGGATAAAAGACTTGATGAGAGTGTTTAGAAGCTTGATGGTTGAAAACAAAATATTGAAGTCTATGGAGGAGTCAAAAGACAAATGTTTGACTTCTCTGAGATTGCCATGATGCATGACCCTTTTCCAAGGGAAACCTGCTTTTGTAGCCAGAATTTCCAAGAGGTTGTACATGTCATTTGTTCAGTTCATCACGAATATGTAATTGTACAGAGCATTTGTAATTGAATTATAAATATATTATTAATTTAAATTTATAATTCAAAAAATATCCTTCACCGAATCTTCAGACATGGGCATGCTCTATACCATATTATTTAATCATTCAAGCATCTATTTGTTTAAATAGGATTTTTGGAATATGAATTATCTTAAACTGACAGACATCTCTGTAAATATATGCTTGCATAACACACCTATGTTTATCGCTCTTTTTTAGTGTATTTTTTTGGAATAAACTATGCATCTAAATGTTTTGGTCTTAATGTTTTATTACTTTATATCAGCAATTTTTACTACTTAATAGTTTCTGATTTGTGCAGGTCAATCGAATAACTAATCGAAAGCGCCCAGTAAGGAGATGTCTAATTGGGCAAAGCTCTATTACCATTTGGGAATGGTGGGAAGAAGAGAGGAGCCAATGGCACAAATACAGTGATTATCTTGCAAAAAAGTGTGAAGCAGCGTGGAACAACTGCATGGCTAGCCGGACAAGTCACGGGGTGAATTGTCCAGCTGGTGTTTTCTTTAAATTGAATGGTAGAAAGTATTCCATTCTATTTGAAGCCGATGCAATACAATGCAATGTTAAAACTTCAAATTGTAGGAGTGTTCGAAGATGTGCGTATCTTTCAAATCAGCTGTCTTGCCTCCAGCCAGTTAACACGGATTATTATCAAGATTTAAATGGAACTTTGCAGGGACAGGTAATCAGAAATGAACACGATCAGTTCAGTCCACATCACATGCATCCTGAATTTGATTGTTGCTTCAACTCTGATGAAGATGAAGAGTGTTCTATTTGTCTTTGCAGCTTACATGAAGGAAAAGTTATTGAACTGGTGAAATGCCACCATTTCTTTCACAGAAAATGTATTGAGCAATGGTTCAAAACACGTCCTACATGCCCACAATGTTTGACAGTTTATGATGTGATCTCAGGAAATCAGCCTCCAGGTGACATGAGTGTTCGTTATATTAGTTTCATTAGTGAAGAGGCTGAGAATGGGATTGAAGGATATCCAGGTGTTGATATCATTGAAATTACTTACAAATTTTCCGATGGAATTCAGGTAATGACCATGTATTAGTTCCAGTATAGGACCTTTGCATTCCTCAAGTAAAAACTGCGATTGATGCCCTTCTGTTTTCCTTGCTTAACATGCTTGTTTTGTCAAGAGGAAAATAGGATGATACAACTCATATTATCCAAACTGTCAAGTCTTTACAGACAACATGCATGTCTCTGTTTTCTTATATATCATTTAATTGTTTATGGGCACATTATTACAATAATATTTTGATTATGTCATGGGGGCTCTCACTGAGTATTGGTGGTCTAAATCTAAGAATGTACGCTTACTTATTATTGCTTCAAACAGGATACATTTCTTTGCATTTATTTTGTTGCTTTTGTTTACAGCAAAATGCTATTCTACTGGATTACATTACACACGAAAGCAGAAGCACATATCATAAATGCAAAACTAATAGAGAAGATGCTATCTTTATTCAACCAGGTAGTGCATAATACAATGCAATGCTTGGGTACACTATCACATCATTGCCCTTACCCTTACTTCCGACTTGCTTAATTGGTTTATTGACCAAGCAGTTGTCAGTTAAGACAACTGTTAGAGCCAAACCTACAAACCAAAAAGTAATTAATATGTTATGTAAGTCGACAATACAATGATTAAAGAGATGATCAAGTTGGTGACAACCTTTGTGTTATTCATCACACTGATTACAGTATGCAAATAACATAATAGCTAACTACAACGTTTTCCCATGCTTTTATATCCATACTTTTGAGGCAAAGAGATTATGGGGAGTAGCTATTGAAATGCAATTTTGCTTTTATATCATATGCCATTTTGAATCCCAGTTTGAGGATGATTTGGGTACAGTTATTACCAGTGTTCCACGGAGTCTCGGAACGGGGGGATGGGTCTCAGAGATGGGGGGATAAAGAGCCTAGGTTTGGGGATGACGGGGAGACGATGGCGAGAAGGTGGCAGGGCGGAGGGATGGTGGCGCAAATATATTTAGTACTTGAAAAATTAGTTATAAAGAAATGTAAAAGGAACAACAAATGAAACTTTGAAATGCTAAACACATTGCAATGAACAGTGAAAATGCCAAATATCAATATATTAATAATTATATTCAAAATGATGATTACATTCAAAATTCAAATATAGTTGGCCAGTGGCTCAATGCAATGAAGATTTGGCACTTGCTCTAACTCTTGTTGTTACTTGTTGCTAATGTTGTCACTCTTGCTTGCTAATGATATTGCTCTCACCCTCTTGCTCTTGCTCGCTAGTGCTTTCACTCGTGCTTTGATTTTTTGATTGTGATTTGGAGTGAGGGTGTAACTCTTATTTATAGTTTGTTTTGGAGTGCTTAGGGGGTGGGTTAGGCCCATTAAGTATTAGATTTAGGGTTGGGGGTCCAACTTTTAAAAACAAATCGAATTAAAAAAAACCTTTAAGGCAACTTATGTTGACGAGGATGCCTGGGAGTCTCTGGGAGGGCCTGAGAGACTTCTAGAAGTCTCCGGGACATCCTGGGGACGGCCCGGAGTCCCTAAAAAATGGGGATGTCTTAGAAACGTCCCCTCTTCGAGGGAAATGTTTCGGTAAAGTCCCCAAGGTGATGGTGGTGGTGGCAGGACGGTGGGGGGAGGACGGTGGGGGAAGGACGGTGGGGGGACGTACCCCTAGAGTCTCCGGGACGTCCTGAGTCTCCGGGGACAGCAGATTTTTGGGGGGGAAACATCAATGTGGAACACTGGTTATTACTAATTAGCAGAATATCGTTCTTTCCAGTACACAATTGGTCTGCAGCTCCTGCTTTGATGATAAATCAGTCTATTGATGATTTGGAGAATAAATGAAGATGTTGGGAAAAGTGCTTTCTTTTACTCAAGATTTCGACAAAATCAATATATATTGGGCATCTTTCTGGGCTATACTTGCGCAACAAACAAATTCTAATCTGTTTCAGGCTGAAGGAAAGACCTTACCTGCAAGAGATTTCTTCCTGTACTGTTGAAGCTACAACAAAGAAACAGATCCTCTCCTGTATTATCACATCTACAGGAGAGAAATACATTCTCTCCTATACTGTTGCAACTATAGAAGGAATAGAAAGTCTCTTCTACACTGTTGCATCTCGAGATAGCATTGCAGTACCAACGAAGTATTCATTTAGTTCTCAACATAATGTCATAGAATATCATTTTTGTGTCATGTATCTTGTATTTTAGGTCCTCTACTTTCTCACATATGTATCGTAGGAATGTTGAATAAACGTTTTCGGTGGGATTGAGTATAAAGTATTGAAATAATACAAGATATTCTCAAGTTCTTTCCTAGTGAGGCCCTTCTGTGTTAGAAATAATTAAGTTTAGGCCACTTAACAGAGAATGATTAGCTGTTTTACATATTTGACAGCTTCCAAGTAGCTGTGCAGGTAGAAGATATAAAAGGATTAATAGAGTTATAATGTGGATTCTGATACTCCCAGGATCAGCATCCCTGAGAGAAGTGTAAGGAGGGTGGGCCACAAACTGCCCTCAAACCTCATAACACCCTTCACACTTCTTTAGACTTCACCAAAGATTCTTTTGATCACATTTCCTAAAAGGTGTTTACATCATGCCTTGCTCTTGCGGCAAACCTTATGTGGAGGAAACTGGGAGGTCTCTCCAAACTAGACTTAAGTAGCACACTAGAGACATTCATAATCACGGCGTGATAGCTCTGCCCTTGCGAAACACACCCATGTCACAAAACACCATATCTGCATTGATGAGGCCAAACTTATTGTTAAAAAAGTAGAAAATTGGAAAAGAAAGGTAAAGGAATTTACTGAAATAGAAAAAAGACTGGAAAATAAAAATAGGGCCAATGGGCTTTATATTGGTGATTCGTGGCATCCTATTTTAAATGAATTAAAGAGATGTGACAATATTCAGAGAAGCTAAGGTATATTAGCTGTTAAGTATTCATTCATTATCTTTTGGTTGGTTTATTTACTGTCTATGTTTGAGGCAGCCGACTTGTTATCTCTTTGCTCTCAAAACCGTTATTGTTATTTAAGGTTGTGACATTTCTGTAATTCTAATTCTTTGAAAGCAATTTACCTCTCTTTTCTCCCTGAGGACGCATACACATAATGTACCCAAAACGCTGGATTTTGTTTTATTTAACTTGATGGTTCCAGAAATCTATCTTTCAAATTTACCAATCATGAAAATCTACATATTCTATGGGATCTTGAGGGTGGAAGATGATCATGATGGAGAACATATTGTACATTTCTGATTTCTGAAATTAATAGAAAGACAGAATGGTTTTTGGAGAAGACAACTGATCAATACACCACTCAAATCGAAAGAGATGATTTTGTCCTTCAATAATTTTTTTTAACATTGCTAGCTGGTAATTGGTACAATTTCTGGTCTAATCATTCCACCGGCTGGTAATTGCTACAATTTCTGGTCTAATCATTCCACCACATTACTACAATTTCTGGTCAAATCATTCCACCACGTTGCTACAATTTCTGGTCTAATCATTCCACCAATTATAACTGCAACATAACTGTTCTTGGGCAATACCACCTCAAAGGTGAGCCCGGCCAAAAGAATTTGTTCACAATTGGTAACCCAAACTTACTTATTTAGAATTCCTTTGTTTCTCAGGATGGTCAAAGGCCTTCTGGCCGGTCGGCCTTGCTGGTCAGGGACTGTCCTTCTCTTTTGCCTCATTTTTGTGTTTGGGATGGTGGATTTGGGTCTTAGTGGGTTGGTTGACTTGAATGGGTGGATTACATAACTCTACATAGACCTTTTTTCGCCGTCCCCGTGAGTCTCTCCGCTTGTTGCCACTTTTCGCGTCGGTCCCCTTCCCTCACGGCCACCGTCCGCCCCGAATAGGCCAAGTACAGTCAGCAGGTCTGTGCCCGCCACTTACGTGGTTCCAGTCGTCGAGCAATGCGGCCTTTTGTTAAGCCCGCGTTTTCCTCCCGTTGCCTTGTTTTGGGTCAGGGCCGTTCATCCTCTGACCTGCACTCGGTCTACTAGTGCTTTCCACACCTAATTTAGGTGATGCGGGACACTGTAATCCTCTTCCTTTGTGCTTTTCCCTCAATATCCTTCTTGGGCATTGTCTTGAGATTGTCCTTGATTGTCTTGAGAATATAAATATCCGTTTCAATTTGAAATCGCGGCAGGCCCTAGTTGGGCGATACGCGCATCCCCCGCATGCTCATCCCTGCCATTAGACAACTAAGCTAAGATCTAACACCACGTACTCCACTCTACCTCGAATACAGATACCATTACGTAAAAGCCCTGAAAGGAAGAAACCCCTGCCTAACCCCTCCACAGTGTCAACCAAACTCCCTTTGATTGTGGATTTTGCTTCGGAAGAGCCAGGTGGGGCGATCCTTGGAGCCTATCAAGCCGAGAGTGGTTTCGATCCACGGGAGAGCGCTTGCGTGTTGAAGGCAGGCTCTCCTCAAATGGCCCCATTGCTTCCTCTTAATCCCTCCAAACAAGCAAGAGTTTTCTCCCCCTTTCCATCAGCTCTTTTTTAAGACGACTAGCATGGAGACACGAGAGTAGATGCTGTCTTCCAAGGACCTGATGGGTTTGCCCCCGGACGTCTGCTGTTGTGTGTCTAAGCGCCCCTTTTGGGGGGAACACAGGCCCCCCTTGGTGCATGGAGGGGCAGAGGTAGAGTGAAGCGAATGACGCATAGCAGGCTGCGGGAGAGAGGGCACCGGGAAGGCGGCACAAACGACCCGATAAGTAAACCATCTACGACAAATTCGGCCCGCGGCCCAGGAGAGTAGACGGGCGCACTTAGGGGCGCCTTCTTCGCAACTGGAAGGAGTATAGAATCAATAGGCCAATATTAGCTTGTAGAAGTTGTTTAGAGGAAATGTAGAGGAAAATTAGCGGGTTTAGGGGTGATTAAATGCCGGATTTAATTAACGAAACATCATTAATTAATAGGAGGTGGATTTCAAGTTATTTAATAATGGGTTATTAATTAACAAGAAAAAGAGATTTTAATTAACAAAATGTTAATTAGTGTCCGTAGGAGGATTTCATTAATTACCGAAAGGTTGTTAGTTATTAAATGAAGACATGTATTAATGTGATTTGAGTGCCTTTAGACTACGCATAATGTGGCGGATTTTAGGTGTCTATATTTGTTTGTCTTTCGGAGGGTGTCGTGTTAGCTGCGACCTTTCAAATAAAGCAGAATACATGAGGGGATAATAGGAGGGATGAAGATAGATTGATAAGAGGATGCCCCCTCGAGAGATCACAGAGGAAGGATTAGTTCCTAGTGGCATGGCAAATTGGAATACGTAGGGACTTGGAAATGTTGACTGATAGGCCACTTTAGTTGTTTCAATGAAGGGATCGATGAGCTGATTTCACAAGATAGATAACACTTGGAAATGTTGATCGATTGGCCGACTTTAGTTGATTCTGGGAAGGGATCAATAGAACAAATTCACAAGTTGGATGAGTATTCAAAAAAAAGATACTTGTAGGATAGATGGTTAATAGGATAGAAGATTAGAATGTTGGTTAGATGGATAAAAATAGAGGGATGAGGGAATGCTACTCGTCTTGCACACTGAGATAGTTTTGGACAATCTTTATTTAATATTAGCATACAACAATATGATATGGAAAACCATATTACCAATGTTTGTAACAATGCAATGCAATTAAGCTAATAAACATACCATTAAACACGCTCAAACAAACAATTTTAATGAATGTATTTGATTTTTGTTTTGTTTAATACCCAAGTGACGTAGGTTTACGACAAGGGAAATGGATGTTGCCCCAAGCAGGATTCACACAAGAGCGATGGATGGGGGACTGATATGTTCTGAGAGATGACAGAATGAGCCATAATTAGCCCCAAATGAGGATGCATGCTAGGGGGACTTGGATGGCAAACAATGTCATCATTGGGAAAATGTTTGATGGTGTTTCACTTGTTCGTAACCACATGGTTGAGTATTAGATAGCATTTTTTTTTATGATTTATGATTTATGATTTGTTTTTGATGTTTCTGGATTTTGGATGTGTTTTGATGTTTTTGGATTTTTGGATGTTTGTAAAAGAAAATAACTTAAGTAAGGTGCAGCCATCTAGTTTCAATACCTTTGTGCCCCTTTTTTGAGCAGCTGAAAATTTGGTTCAGAGTACACACAAATTTTACATAGTAATAACTAGATCATATTATTCATTCGGGATATACAATTATATAGGAAAGACATTCCTATAATTATGGAGCTCATATATCCATACAAACACTCAAAAATTATCCCTAAGATGCTTCATAAAAAACAATACAAAACTACGTACGGAACGATTGTGTTTACACACAATATCCAATCCCGAAAAAATATATACTCATAAGTAAACTTAACCACTATGTGAATTATTATACTCACGTAATTGTTCATGTCAAATAATCACCCAAATAATACAGTGTGGAACCTACATTTTCCTAACATTCCCCCCTTAGTGTTACATGGCTAGAAAAATGTTCACACTTCTCAACTACTGTATGCTCACCAATATGCATGCCCATCTTGTGGTCATGGCCTGATACAAATGAAGAGCAATGCCCAATATTCTAGCGTTTAATCAGGTTTACCCCAAACTTGAGTGAACAAGAACCAATGCCTATCACATCGTGGTGGTTTTCTGGTCTACACAAAAAAGTTTCAAGGATCCTGAAACGGTCTTACAATGTCTTTTGTTCCCTACAACATTTTTACATCAGGGGATAACGAAGGAAATTCTGCTCACACAGGAAACATGAACACTGTAATTATAATACACCACAGTGGAAAACAAAACACGCCAAAAAATGCCACAACTTCATTGTGCAGCTCCGTTGCTTGTGGCTGGCGAGAGGACGTTGCTCGTCTTCCTTCCTCCTGTGCCTCTATCCTGGAATATGTTGCTGCTTACTCAGCCAATGAAGATTTGAAGCTCAACAGTTTTCATATTGGGTTTATTTGTATAACTTCCCCTCCACAATGTGAAATGTTTGACTTCAGATGTCGGTTTCAACTGAAAATGCATCCTTCTACAGCCAATTTTATTTGACACACTTGACAATGACCCAAAAAAAAGATTTTGACTCTTTTGACATAAAAACGACTTTGACTTAAATTTAGACTATTTTAACAATATCGACATACATATTTAGACTTTTGATAACACGATATTTACTTCACACAATACTCAAATAACTATGAAAATTAATACCACCAAGGATTGATGCTTAATAAGACAAATAAACATTCGATTCTAAACACAAGACTCTTATTTTAAAATGTCTTTATAGAAAGTTTAATTTGCATAGGATATATGCCGGGATATGTTGTTTTTTATTTAAAAAAATTACTTCATTCATTTATCATTTCTGGTGATCGTACTTTTGCGGAGAAGGCATATGTTTTGGTTGAGCAAGTTTTGACTTTTCCTGACCTCATTTGTTTCTGAACCGCCCTTGGTGTCACCTCAAACGTCACCCTCCAACTCCACATGTGTGTGCTTATCTTTCAATTGGAAAGATTGATTTCAGTGTTTTTTTTGCCTTAGAATCGTCCTAGGGCATGTATTTTGTATAGTCAGACCTGTGCACACTACCAGTGTTGTATCTAAACCCAATCATATTATTCATTCGGGATATAGAATTATATAGGAAAGACATTCCTATAATTATGGAGCTCATATATCCATAGATCTCTATACAATTATAAGCAGATCCAAGGAGAGAGCTTGGTGAAGGAAGAAATCTCTTCCTCCAGCAAGCTCCCTCCTTAGATCTAAATCACTTGTGGCTTGCACTCGGCTCACAAGGATACACACATCTCCAAAGCAAATCCACAAATCGGAGGGATGTTTGTGGTTAACTATGTTGATGTTTATGCAATTTGTGTTTCTTATTTTCATTGCTTTATCTTGATGCATTTGCATTAGAGGTAGATTAGGATTTAGTTGGTGTTAGATCCTAGCTTAGTTTGTCTACTTTTATTTGCATGCATAAAAAAATCCTAGGTAAGATCCCAAGTGTATTATCTATGTCATCCAATCCATTGATAGTTTGATAACCAATGAACAATTACTATGACTGATTAATAATCTTATCAAGTCACCAACCAATTATTAATCAATAGAATCTATCAATTAGAACACCAAACAAGAAATATGCAATGAACTAATTTCATCTTTGATTTGTATAATTTTTAGTTCAATCTTCGAGAAAAATCACTAACTTATTGATAATTATTGAATTCGAAAACTCCACACAAAAATTTGATTGTATAGCTAGTCCAATTGGAAAATGGCAACAAGATGGTGATTCTCACTGTTGTGTGAAACAACTTTGGATGAGAACTCAAATCAATCTAGAATTTGTTTTTTTGAACAAATTTGGATAACTCATCAGCCACTTTTGACTCTTGACACACGCGTGTTTAACATCTCCTTTCTCATATGTGCCTCTGTGACACGAATAGACCAAACATTGATCTTCATTGACTAAATATGCAACACATTTTTCACATTACGACCTAACAAATAGTTTCAACTTCATAACTGACTCAAATGTGAAGATGAATTTTGACAAGTTGATTTTTTTTTCATATGCTTTTACCTAGTTTGACTTAACAGTATTTAATGGTGAATCCTACACAACATCATTGATTGACACTTACAAACCTGACACATGACAAACAGAGAGCATATTGCAAATTTCAGGTCTTCACCTAGAGTCTGTTTAGTGCTGAAACACTGTACCTCCCTTTGTGACGTGCTGCAATTAGTGCTTTTGTTGATAACAAAAATGATTCCTCCATGTATGAACAAGTGCCACACAAAACCAATGTCTTAACAATTCCTTCTAATGTCAAACACTATGAATCTAGAAAGATTTCTTGTTACTTCAACTCCCCATTATTTTGCCAAAAAAACCATATTGGTCACCCTTTTCCTCCATATAAAATATTCTCACCAAGTCATCTTTGAGAAATAAGTACAGTTAAACTGTTTTATCTCACTGTGTGACCATCCTAAAATTAAATTCATCATTTTCAAATCTCTTTTCCTAGCTATATTACCTTCAAAAAAATGTACGAAGACCTAAAATTAACGCAATTGCAAAAGAATATAATTAAATCAATCATGATGTTTTAACAATTAATATTTTGAAAGTACTCTTGATGGCAACCTAATCCAGAATTTTTTTGATGTATAAATCATCAATCATGTAATATTAATAACCTTAAGTTCTTCAAGGACAAGGTGAAATCAAAGTAATTGGTGTAATCAAGTGTACTTAGCTTAGGAATATCAAGATTCCATGGAAATACTAAAAGTAGGGATTTTACAACAAAACACAGACAAAAGGGATTTCATAAGAAATTTCAGAAAACCTCATGATGGGTAAGAACATACTGCTTTGTTCCACCGAATTGACCAAGTTGACTACAGATAGAGCTTATATGAAAAGAGACATTTTTGTTCATTCCATGTGTGGACAGTTGCACTATATAGCCATTCAGATCAACCTGTGGAAGAGGAAAACCTTCCACCACATTGTATCTTCATCTTAAGATGTTCAAACTATGCAAAGCAGTTAAATTAAATTCAGTTTGTTTTAGTATAGTTCTGTTGAGTCCAGAATAGAAGGGCATTCCAAAGAAAGTCGATGAATTTTCACTGTATATCTCTATGTCTGCGCTGTACATAGATTTAGCTCATGAGCAAACCCACGAGGCACTATATTTTATGCTAATTTTCCCTTCATAGGGTATCTAGGGTAAACACTGTGTCATAAATATACTTTCGTGTGTGCGCAATTGTGTTTATTTCCTTTCATGTTTGTTATGGTAAACTTACATGAATTGTATGGATTTCTGTGGTAACCAAGCAACACTTTTAGCATAGCACTTGAATTAGAGGATGTAGATCAGTTTGGATGTGTAGCAGATATATGTGCATTCACAAATTGAAGTTTACACAATTGGATATAAAGAAAAACTGTGTTTTTAAAATTTTGAATGGAAGCTTCATATACTAACAAAAAACAATATTTACAACAAGGGTTGAACTAAAGAATTACGAACTATACAACGGTATTTACAAGGAAGATTGTGGCCTGATTCGTAAAGCAATTAGAACAGCAATAAAATTAGAATAACTCCCGGGCTCCATCTCTTTTGCCTACTGGTGTAGTAGAAAACCTTTCGCAAGTAATTGTGATCAAATTTCACGTGTTTGACAATGAAAAACATTATTCAGAGTGCATACAACATTTCTGAAGACTAATTACATCTAAGCTTCTAGATAATGAACAAAGCAAAAGGTCGTACACAATTCCAAATACTCTTAAAAGGGTAATAGATAGAGACAATCAGTAAGGCCACTCATAGACAATCAAGCCTTTGAGGGAAGCCCCTGATATATCACAAGCTAGCCAAAAACTCGAAATTGGTAAGAACCTTACTGTCCACACACAATGAAGTCTACGGATCCATACTAATTATGCATCCAAAGAGACCCATATAAATCTGTTGGCCAAATCCCCCCGCCCCAGTTTGGATACCAGAAACTCTCCTGTTGATCAAGCCCCCAATTTTTTGCCAGGCTGTCCAGATCCTTATTTGAACAAAAGATCCGATAACCTGAAAATTAGTAGGATCAACAATGATATCACAATGGCCAAAGGAACATTCAATCTTGCTTACATGATGGTTTGTTAATAAACAATACCTCATAAAAACCTGCCATGAAGAAGAACCCTCCAAACAATGTATCACCCATTTGGCTGGGGCACCCTATATCCATAATAGAGAGTTGGGAGTTGAGAGTTGACCCCCATATAGATATATAGCCTATTCTTTTTATATACGAGGTGGACGAGAGTTGACCCCATGAATTAGCCTCTCGACAACATAAACCCCAATCCAAGCGTGTCCATCCCATCTCTCTCTGCCCCTCTATCCACCCGTCTATCTGTATCTGCCCATCTGGCCGGGGGTTGTACCCCCTTTGGGGGTCTACCTTTTTAGGGGTGGGGGGGCGGGGGGCGGAGGGCGGGTTTAGAGAGGGACCGAAGGCTCTCTATATTCTATATACACCTTTATTATAGATGTAATACAATAGGTATGGCCCATAGAAATGGTGTGGTAACTCTAAAGTCAGAGTCTATCTATCTTGGTGTGGTAACTCTATAGTCGGAGTACAAACAACGGCAACGACTGAATACAAGTTGGTTTCTCTTATTCCTGGACCTTTTAAACCCAACCCTCCTTCCTTGGACATGATACAAACAATTCACGGCACCAAAGGAAGACTCCAAATACAACCATATTTTGCCCATAGATTTAATCTTAAATTCATGCAAGATGGAGAAATTGAGTCTTTGCTGGTAGCCAACATAAAACATAATAAACCTGAGATGCCTGTAGAATTTTGTTCACAACAGTTAATCCACCCGCATAGGAGAGATCTTTGATCTGTCATCAAAGAAGCTTAATCTAAATTCGTTGAAGAACCCACTCCCGCCAGTTCATCGGAGAAAGATTTAATCCAAAAGTGATGCGTAAATATATGACAGTAATTTCCTGTGGAACAAATGACCACTTAGATGGAATCCAAGAAGGTACATTATCCCAACCAACAAGCCATATTTAGATTTATGACGACTCACAACAGCCCCACACGCAATGCAAAAAGTATCTAGACACTGCTTGTCACCTTCAATAGAGTTTGGAGTTGTGAGAAGAGAGAGGAAAGAGTCATCAATAAAGTGATTGTTAAGTATTTGAGACTCATTAGACAAATAAATACCATGAATCCTTTCTTGAAAGCAAAAAACTTTCAGAAGATAACTCAAAGCACCTGCAACATGGACATAAAAGTATGATGCAAGTGGGCAACCTTGCCATATAGAACGATGAAACATAACACGTGGGGAAAGGACATTGCTAACAACCACAAAAGAGGAAGCAAAATAAAATAGACTGTGCACCATCATTACAAACTGTGAGCCAAAGCTGAGGGGAATCAACATTTTAAAAATTAATTCCCAATCAATTTGATCATATGCTTTTTTAAAGTCTAACTTGAGGAAGAGTATTTGTTATCTAGTTTCACTAGCCCACTCCATAACTTCCCAAGCAGACAAAACCGTGTCTAGAATGAATGTCTTTGAACAAAACTTGTTTGTTTGTTACTAACAACCCGGCTAGCAATGCTTTGTATTCTAAGTGCTAAAACTATGGCAAGGATTTTATACGCAACACTCAACAAGGTTATAGGTTGCCATCCTCATATAGTGCCCCTGGTTGTAGTTTTAGGTATTAACTTGACCAATACATGATTTAGGAGTTCTGATGAAGTGCCCAAATTGAATATTTCAGCTGCTAAACAACTAAAATCATCACCAACAATATCCCACATTTCTTTGTAGAATGCACAAGTATGCCATCAAGTTTACGAGATTTGTCATTGTGCATAGAAAGAACAATATACAATCTTTACTTGGAAAATTTAGCATTAAGTTTGATGCGAGCACAAGGTGCAACCTTTTTCGGGATCACTTTGAGGCAAGCATTTAAAGAGGGAAAGGAGTTTGTTTTTTCCTATAAGAGCTTGTAAGCGTTCTTCTGTAGTGCGGAATTGGATAACAAAGGTGTTGTCTGGAAATGTCCTAGTCTTGTTAATCTAGATATCTTTCAAGTCTAAAGATTTAGGCAAGAACACATGACCTACTTGTAAGGGATCAATTGGTTTAGGGAGGCCATGAACATGAAGGTTTTGTGCCTAAGTTTGGTGTGCTTTTTATTCTTCAAACTTTGCTTGGATAGCCATTTACACAGCTAGAGGTGTTGTTTCCCCCTAACCACATGTACCCACAAATTTTGTTCAACCTGTTTTCAGATAGCTTGTGCTAAATGGTTATCTGTGATTGCTTGTTTTGAATTTCTGAAACCATTACATTAAGCTGCTAAGGCTGGGGACATCACAGGGTTGGCTGGGTTTGTTCGAGTTAGTAGTGATCATGATTGCAAATAGTGATTAATACTAATCTTTCTCCCTGAAACTATGATTGGTGGAACACCGAAAAGAGGTCTTGGAGCTCGAAACCTAAAGCCTCGATTCTAGATATTTGTCTACGAATGCTAGTAGATTTGAGTTTTGGGGTTAATACTCTGTGATGGCAAGGAGCTTTAGACTCATGTGTTAGAGGGTGTTTCATTGTGCTTGTCATATAGGACTGAGGTAATTAGAAAGCTCAAGGCTGGGCTGTAAATCCGTGCCCTAGCACAACAAAACCTAAACCTAGTAAAGGAATGCAAATAGGTGCATAGAGATAGTAACTAGGAAGAGAAACACGCCCAGAACATACTTGGGTAAATATGAACCAGAACCAAGACAAACATGAACTAGACAAGGTCCAACACGAACCAGCCCAAGGCCAACATGAACCAAAACAAGGTAAATGCGAACCCCAACGCAAACATGATAATAAATGAAAGGAAAATGCGAACATGAAGACCAAATGACGAACTAGATGAACTAGATAGGAAGACAAAACTAGAATATTTGCGTTAGAAAAGTAGTGTTCTAAGACAAATACCTAGATGCGAATAGTGTCACGAACCAAATGCGAAGGATTTGAGAATCAGACCTAGGCGCGAATGTGGACCAGACATGAAAATTGTGTCACGAACCCCATAGATGCGAACTGGACAAAGTCACAACTAGTAGAGAGAATATTAGAGTCAATAGAGATTTGCAATGAATCCTCACATGTTAGGAGTGAAACGCCAATGACATAATTACATAGACATTATGTAGAATAAACCCTTTCCTTGCATTAGAAGACAAACATCGAGACACAAATAGTGTCATAAACCCCATAGGCGCGGACTACACAGATTCATAGCCAGTAGAGAGAGTTCCAACGACAATAGTATAACCAAGCCAAAGAGCTGATCACGACAATCACGAGCGTTGCGGTAAAAGGAGAGACGGACCCTAGTTTTGGAGATAAGAGAAAAACCTAGTTTGAAGGAGAATCTGTTACTCAAACAGAGGGAGTGTGTTAGCAAATGGATTTGCACGCATGCAAATGCACATGCACCACAGTCAGGGGACAAGTCCCTCCTCAGACTGAAGGTGGGTTGCCTTTATTGAAAGCCAAAACTGTATTTACATCTATACATTCAAAGTGTATGTGGGGGGATGGGTTGTGGAGACATTCAAATGGAAAGAAGTGTGAATGAGGGAAAATTAAATGGAGTGAAGAAAGGAGTGAAGGAAAAGAAAGAAATGGATGGACAGGAGCATACAATAGTGAGCGTAAAAACAGGAGCTAAATTGCATATAAAAAGAAAAGCAGAACAATGAATAACAAACTCAAAGATAATAAAAACAGAGTTTTGAATCAAACCAAACAAGATAAATGAAGGGAACACAAATGAGCAAGGTAATATGTAAAGCTTTGATCACTGTTAACAAGAAAAACATATTAATACGTTGACATAAGATCAAAGATACTAACACATGCAAGAATGTAAACACTTAACATCTGATGCAACATAAGAACATAAAATGCTATAAGAGATAATGATGAATGCGGACACAAAGTTCATATTCATTAACTCTAAAACATGTCTGTCCACAAAAAACACAGTTTCTTTCTGATGAACAAAGGCTTGCACACAAAGTATTTTTCTTCTACTCTCTCAAAGGCACCCTTACACATGAACCCCTAACTGCTTTAACCCAAAAAAAGTTGGTACAACAAGTAGTGAGATTTACCATTGAACATTAAAATTAGGGCACCTAAGTGACTTTGACTTTTTTCAAACCAACTTTAAAAAGTAACTTGAAATTAAGAAAACCACTTAACGTATCAAAAAGTCTACCAAAAGTGAGCTTAACAATAAATCAGTTGAAAATACTATTTCAAAAATAAACAGACCCAGTGGCCTTAATCCATTAAAGTGGGGTCCGCCTATTCTCAACTGCCTTGAGAATTGGACGCTCCACTTTGTTAGATCCAGGGAATGCTATCCACTCAACCAATGAGTGAAATTAGGATCTGTGCCTTGCCAATTGAAAAGATATGAACCTTTCCAATGTCTCGAACATCTGATATTCCTTAGGGGTAGGTTTTCACTCGGGTGAAGCACAGCCCCCTCAAATAACACCTGCAATCCAAGATCCTACCTTGCATATCATTTAGATTGACCATTTATCGATTGAGCATTCTCAAACAGGTTCTTCATTGGATACAACTTTCAATTGAAGTAGAGGAGGAAATTGATGGCAGGAATGTACAGTCTTTGAACAATTGTGAGAATTGTTTCCTAAAACATGTTATATGAATGCCCGATTATGCTAGTCCATCGAGATCACAAGGGGATTTAAAGCTATCAACTCATGAATTGAAGCGAGAGAAGAAGTGAAGGCTTCACTGCATTTGCTGTCGTAATGAATCATGGAATATTCGAGAAGCGTCTTCCATGACTTGAGATGTAGACACCAAAGAAAGTATGGCCCTCAGCATTCAATTCAAGGATCCCTTCAATGGCTAGACTATTAGATTCCATGCTCGTCATCTCTTGCAGACTAGGCAATATTTCATCCAGATTTGATATGCTAGAAGCAAAAGATCCTTGAAAGAAAGGATTGGATTTGGGTATGCACTTATGTCTTAATGGAGCTTTACGGCTGCTTTGATTGTCTCTCTCCCGAAGATGAGAATTTTCGAAAGCCAGGATTTAGTGACATGGCCCTAAGTGTTTTACCTCCTTCGACAGATGGAGTGGTTTCTCGTCAGGGGCAGCCACTGCATCAGGTACTGGGAAAGTGGAGGATATTGGACTTATTAGATGTTGAACATAATTCACCAATGATTCTTTTCGGCCTTGAGCTGAGAATTCTGAGATTTATATTTCTCAAGCCTTCTTAATAGAATATCCATGGAATCTCGGGCCATTGCCATGTTCGCTTTCCAATGTAGACTTCCCAAGTCCAAGATTGGATACTTCATAATCAGCATACGTCATGGCATTACGTTCTTTCTCGACTTGGGGAATGACAAGATCCGCAAATTTGTTTCCATCTCCATCCACCGTTATTCTTGAGAACACTTTAGGCTTCTTGGGAATGACATCATTTGAAAGCTTGGAAAGGGCATCAAAGTCAATATTGATCGTGTTGACAACCCTCTTTCTTTTCTTGACTTCACAATCAACCCAGGTATGGGTCTCCTTGACCAATTCTGCACATAGAAGCTTGGAGTCTGAAACAACATTCACATTGTTCCCGATATCATTGGATTCTACAAGAGTTGTTTCCACAACTTCAACCCTCGGGGAGATAACGTCAACATCGACCTCTTGAACCTCAGGGAGACCTTGAGAAACATCTTTGTGAACTAGGGGTTCAAGAGTGTTTGATATTTGGACCACTTGCACTTGAGTAGACTCTTGTTCGTGACATGATTGAGTAGTGTTTATGATGAGCTTCCTTGAACTATCAGTAACGTGAGTAGATGAGTCTCTACTCGAAGTGGAAAACCTTGAGATGTTCTCTTCCTTCAATAGGGCTAGGACTTTTGGATGTTTCTCCGCGTGACATCTTCTTTGGAGAAGTGGATTTGGGAAACCATTCTCTCCTTGCTTGATGCGTATGGGTTGATGGCATGGAAGTTGACTGAGAAGAGATTTTAGTCATTTGGAGACCTCCTCGTGTTGGCAATTTCTGTGAATCTAGGGTATGAACTTGAATGGATTGTAACTTTACAAGTTCTCGTTCATACCAGGGTATGCTCCTTTTTAGAATCGGTTGATTATTGCCATTAAGAGAGAATTCATCTCTCTTGGTCCAATCAATTCGGGGCAATGGAGTGAAGGCAACGACATCATTTGAGCTATCAATCAAATCATCACCATCATCTACTAATGAATATGGAGGATCTCTGATGCAGAAGGCCTTGATTTGAGCAAGGGTCAGGCGGGAGAATTATCGCCTTCTTACTTTGTGTTCATCTGAGCAGGCAGTCCATAAGTCTTCCGTGGTGGGATTGTGTTGGTACTTTGCTCCAAGAGCCTTCTACATGTATCCATTGATGTCAAATTGGGATCTCTTTACAAATGGATGTATAGTAATGAGAGCAAACTCCTCTATGAGTTGTGCATTGAAGAGATTCAGGCATTGGTATTCCCCAATTTGGATTGGGAAGTGGATGCTTGAACAATGTTTATCAATGAGAAGACAATGAACTTGGAAAAGTTGTTGTGCAAGCTCCATTAACGCCTGCTTATCACTGACAAACTTGGGAAGCTTCCATGGAGTGCCTACAAATCTGCTCAACACGAAGGTAGAGGAGAAAAGGAGGGGGAATGAATGAACCATGTCCCCACTGAGAAAATGACCGCCATGGCATCCTTGGAGAATCTTTCTTTCGGATTCGTATTCAGGATTCGTATCACGTAGAAGGTGAAAGCATCATTAACTCTCGTGGATAATAATGGAAAACACTATTTGAAGGACCTGTGATGCCTTTCGTCTCTAACCCGGAAAATAGCTTCCTTCTAGCCACCGCATAGGTTAGATACGATGTCATGTAGAAATGCCTAGTCATCTTCACCTCAATCAAACCCTTGTGAAGAGTGTCATTGATGATGGTGGCCCAATCTACAAATTCTCTCCTGGCAAGGATGATGCAGATGAATTGATACAGCCATGGGTGAAAAATCTTGGCAGAGGGAAGATTGAAGACTTGGCTCAGAAGAGTGATCATATCAACGATTTCCTCCACAAATTTCATGCGGTACAATTCCTTGGGAAATCGGTCAACACTAGTCCTCTTGGTTACTAGCCAATTGTTGTTGACCATCTGGTCCACTTGAGGGGTTCGTATCCCAAAACTCTTGCCGCGTTTTGAGTGATAGCAACAATCTGCGGAAATCGGGATGTTGAGCAATTCTTCGATGTGCTCTGTGTGATCAAAAGGAGAACGGCTCACGATTATTCTTGAAGATTCTCACCTTTCGGGATCATAAGCTAGCACAGGCTCCATGACTAGATACAATGGCGTTGCACTTGAAACAGGAAAATTATGGCGTGAGGTAGATCACTAATAGAGCATCGAGAAGTGGTTTCCCCTTGGCTTCACCTGCTCGCAAAATTGTATTACGTTGATGTGGCCAAGATTGGTGTCGGTGATATTGTCATACACAAACTTGATGGAAGTGGGGGGAATGGATGTTGAGCAATTCTTCGATGTGCTCTGGTGTGATCAAAAGGAAAGGCTCACGATTATCCTTGAAGATTCCTCGCCTTTCGGGATCATAATACTCCGCACAGGCAATGACTAGCTCAAGGCGTTGCACTGAAACAGGAAAAGTTATTGCGTGAGGTAGATCACTATGATAGAGTCTATTCGAGAAGATGGTTTTCCCCTTGGCTTTCACCCGATCGCAAAATTGTATTACGTTGATGTGGCCAAGATTGGTGTCGGTGATATTGTCATACGCAAACTTGATGGAAGTGGGGGGAATGATCCCTTGGAATGCATATTTGAGTGCGGACTTATTTGACCTTTCTATTGGCCTCTTTGACTTGCTCATAGATTTGTTAGATTTTTCTGCCATTATGAATTTTAAAGGAAAAACAAAACAAGCACACAAAACAATGTAAATGGTCTCGGGTCTTAGTCTCCGAACCACCATAACTGCAAGAAAAATACATCTCTTTATTTATTATTATTATTGTATTATTTTTGAAATAAAGAGAGCAATTACGGGTTACAATTTTACAAAGTGATAATATGAGTTCAAGCTCGAAATATAAATCGTGCCAAAATGCTATGGGTTCGTGCATGAATTGAGACCAAATGCTTTGAGCTCGGATTAGAAATTGAGCTTCCGGCCAGACTTGGTGCAAATAAAAAATCGGGTCGAGCTTAGTTTGCAAACCGAAACTCGAGTTTGTTTGTGTAGGCTTGGAATAAGCTATTAGTGGCTGTTCCTTTTTTAATTCTCTTTGGTTGTGCGTTTTGGACTGATATGTGACAAATAATCTCTGCCTGGCGTTTTGAATAACCATGTAACCTCCCTTTCTTGCAAATGCGTGGTAAGCTTGTGTCTTCTCCCTGTGAATGCATGGCCTGTTATCTTTCTTTTCTAGGCATGTGTGGGAATGGTTTTTCTCTGTATTATGCGTGGACTATGCCTATCCTTGAGAATGCGTGGACAACCTTCTTATTTTTTTTTACCCTCTACCTGGATGTTTTGGGCTTGCGTGGTATTTCCTAACTGCGTGTGCATGGCTTGTGTTTCTTCATTGGCGTGGACAACTGCTTCTTTATGGCCGTATGACTTTATATTTTGCAGTGCCCTCTGAATTTTGGTCTCTGCCTCTAGCGTGGACCAAGATCTCCTTTATTTGTGTGGACTGATCTTTTTCAAATACGTGGGCTGCATATGAACTTTGCCTGGTGAATGCATTTGAATGTGTTGGATTCTTTTTTTTCCTTTTTACCAAAGCATGGCCTATGTGTTGGACTGCCTTCCTTTAGTAATGCGTGGCCTTCCTTTGGCTATGGGTGGATTGGTTTTTTCTGTGCAAATGTGGGCTGTTTGCTTTTTGGCTCTGACAAATCTTCCTTCTCCAGGCAGGCATTGCCAAGGTGAGTACGTGGTGGATTGGTTTTGGGAAATGCGTGACAACTGATGGCTTTTCTTTTAATGCGTAGACAACCTCCTATTTACCCTTCGCGGAAACTTTGCTTGGTTCTTGGACTGGTTTAGTCACAAATAAATAATAGAAAGTTGGAAAAAAAAACTTCAAAGCTTCTTCATTATCAATATTACTTCGCACGTCTTTTTGCCTCATAGAGTTTCACCTGAGGAAGTTTATGAGGACCCAAGAAGCTTTCTTGATTTGTAACTGTTTCTTCTTTCTTTCCGTTGAATAACCGGTTCCAAATTTCTTAACCAATTCCCAATTCCTTCGGTTAGTGGGCATTAATTGCCAGGAGAATAGCGGGAGAATTTTACATCCGCTTTGCCAAGACAGGCAGAGTCGGGCTGCAATTCCTTTTAGTTCTCACATGGGAAATGGGAGATATTGTGCGTTTGAAATCCGGTTGGGGGGCAAATAAAAGGAATTTCCACACATGCGGAGGACAAATGAAAGCTTGCAGGAAAGGGAAAAAAAAAAAGGAAGTGGAGAGAGCCAAGTTGGCGTTTCATGAATTGGAAGGAAATATTTTGAATTGCCCCACGGCAATAGGGAAATGGAGAAAAGTTCTTCCAAATTTTCGCGCAACTTTATAGAGGATTTAAATTAAATTAGAATTAAAAATCCCAAAATTTATTTTATTAAATAAAAAGGTCTAAGATAATAATTAAAATTAACCTTCAATAATTAAATATGCGCATATTACTTGCGATCACGTGGGACGACAGGACTTAACCCGAACACGGTGGAACCGCTAAACGGCATAGGCCAAAATGATAGATAAGGACAATAAAATAGTCGAATGATTTTTGACCGGTTGACATAAAACAGGAGAAAGGACACTCCGATTTTTTTGAAATTTTCACGCTATCTAATTTTGGTTGAACAGCTCACAAGTTGTTCTGATAACAGAGTGGAGTTTTGAGTCTGTTTCAATATTGACTTCTACCCTCGTCTATTTTTTTTCGCTTGTGGCCTTATGCTCCCATTGAGTCTATGTAAGAAAGACGACATGTTGTTCTTTGAGTCAAAGTGCATTTATTAAGGCACATTATACTAGTAAGATATTTGTAATGTAACACTAAATACACTTGTCATAAGGCCATTTGATGAAACTGTGGTGCCATTTTGAATGATTGTGACATATCCTCGTCTATTAAACATCCTTGCCATGGTATGGTTTTTGGACACTGACAACCCTGTCTATCCTTGCAACTTTCAGTTAGAGAATCAAATTCCAATATAGTCAAACTTACTAATGATTTACTGGGTAAGGATGACTTCATGTTGGAGTTATCACCATTTTGCTCCCCACATTTCAATTCCGCCACGATAATTTGTGAGCAAGTTGATTGGTTAGCTCACAACGTGTGGGTCCATGATGTTAATTCGTGTCAAATCGAGTAAACGATAAATGACCACCGCAAGCATGATTGTGGAAGGCTTCCAACAACCTAGGTTGTTGTTCTTTATCAACACATCTGAGGAACATGCCATCAATTCCTTTTCTTGAACAACGTGTTTATCCCAAATGACGTACCTGGCAAGCTCTTAGTTTGATAGCTCGTTTCTCTTTAGCTGTCAGATTCTCTGGACACTCACCATATGTGAGAAAGTAGGCAATATCAGAATACCATTCATCCTGTGGTACTGACAAAAAACTACCAATGGTAAATTTTCTTCAACTAGTTCTTCTTCAGAGTTATCTCGTGGTTCATTCTCTCTGCAATGAGTTGGCAGAGTCCTCTTCCTCAAACCAACTTGGTAGGCTTGATGTCCAATCATATTCTTGGATCTTGGAGACCCAATTACCTCTCTTAGATCCTAGTTCTTGTTGTGTCAACATTGATTTCACCGCAGTGTCCGGAACTAAGACTTTGGTGTGAGAATTCAACACGTAATACCTGAAGTGTTTCACCACCACGTACGCATGTCTCTCAAGAGGAGTGTAATTAAGTTCATGTTTCTTGAATCCCAAACTCATGAATGCAATAGGAGATTCAATGCCCTCTTGATTATGTTGTGTCAGGATGGCAGAGATTGTGTGTGGCGAAGCATAGTAATAGATTGTAAAATCCTTTTTAAAATTGGGACACACCAATGTAGGAGCTTTTGCAATAACACCCTTGATTTGCTCAAACGTCTCCCTACCTTCCTTTGACCATTTGAAGGATTATTTTCCTTTCATCATATCAGTGATTTCCTTAGTCAGCTCGACAAAATCTAGCACGAACCTTCTCAAGAAGTTCACCTTCTCAAAGAAGGAGTGGACCCCAGGGTTACTTGTAGGCAAGGAAAGATTCTTGATAGCTTGAACAAGCTTAGGATCGATCTTAGTTCCTTCCTTAGAAACAATATGACCTAGGATCTTCCCTTCCGTAACTCCGAACACAAAATGTTTTTGGATTTAGAGAAATCTTATGAAGTCTACATCTTTGCAATATTTTCTCCAAATCTCTTAGGTGATCTTCTCACTTCTTTGAGAACACTGTCAAGTCATGTAGATATATCACAATGATATTGTATTTATAATATGTGAATGCCATATCCATAGCCCTTTGAAAAGTAGCACCGGCATTGATCAAACCAAAAGGAATTCTTCTATATGTGAACGTACCCCAGGGGGTGGTGAATGCAGTTTTATGTTGATCTTCTCTAGCCACTTCAATCTGATTATAGCCAGAGAAACCATCTAGCATAGATAGCATTTCCGATCTAGTTACTGCTTGCAGAATATGGTCCATGACTGGCAGTGGGTAGTTATCCTTCAAGGAAGCCTGATTAAGATTGTGAAAATCCACACAAATCCTAATTTCTCCATTTTTCTTGTGAACCGGTACAATATTAGCTATCCAGGTCGAATGTCGAATATGAAACACTATTCGTGCATCTAACGTCTTTTGAACTTCATGAAATATTGTCCCTGTAATCTTGGGATTATATTATCTTTGCTTTTGCCTGAATGGAACTGCACCAGGCTTCAAGGGTATGGCATGCTCCATTTCCCTGGGTTGGAAAGACTTCAAGTCTTCATATGAGTAAGCCAAAATGTCAGAATATTTGGTAAGGAGGCTTATGAATTTCCTGTGCTCCTCAGGTGAGCAACACTTACCGATGTTGACCAGGTGAGGTTTATCCTTGGTACCGATGTTAACTTGCTCATAGTCAGCAGAATTCGCAGGTCCTACCTGCTCTTTCTCTTTGATAAACATGTCATGTTTATCAAAAAGTTCTTCAAGTGAAACCAATCCTTTGGGAATTTTATTTCCTTTGAGTTGAATGATGCCATCACCAGGATCTTCGTTCTCAACTCCTTCCTGAATGGGTGAGGTCGTCGATTCGCGAAATGCAAGAATCACTTCCTTGAAAGTACAATTGTTCAAAATTATCTCTCTTTTCCAAGAAGGCAATAATTTGTTGATCATCATTGAAATACTTGCCAATTTTCTGCATTGTCAGGAACACTTGGCCTAAAAACCATTTCAATGGTGTATTTGACTTGATCAAACTCTAAACAAGGAATAATTAATGAAGCTGAGACTGCTAGAGAATCTGCTTTGTCATTCTTTTCACGAGGGACAAATTTTATGGAAAAAGCATCAAAGGCTTTCTATTGCGTCCCACACTTTATTTCTGTAGTGTCTCAAACGATCATTCTTTACTTGGAACTGATTTCTTACTTGTTTCACGATCAATTCCGCATCTCCAAAGACTTCCAAATTTTTTATCCCTTTCTCCTCTGCAACTTGAAGGCCAAGGATTAATGCCTCGTACTCTACAGTGTTATTAGTATTTGAAAATTCAAGTTTGTAGGAAAAAGGAAATATTTTACCATTTGGAGATATGAGCACCACTCCTGCACCAGAGCCCATCGAGCAACAACTTCCATCAAACTCAAGAGTCCAGATCTCATTGGAATCTTGGCAAGTGATCTCAGGGGTATGAATTTCTGTAGTCATCATATAATTACCCATACTTGAGCCTTAGAAAAGGATCTGTGCATGAGGATATTCGGTTTTAGTTACCGTGAACTTTTCCTGAGCTTCCAGGCATTAGATTTCTTCATTTCTCCATTGATAGGGATCATAGCATGAGACCAGTCCATTTGAATTTCACCACCCAGATCTCTACAAAATTTCCTGCTTAACAACATTCCATATGAGGCGGGAATATCAACAACTAAAATAGTTTACTTAACTCATTTTTGAGGGAATTGGGCTAAAACCATTTGGGTGTCTTTAATTTTCCCGATCAGAGGAACTTGCTTAGTTTCCATGGAGTAACACGATCTGAATGTTCTCGTACAATTAAAACTAAGAGCATGTGCTACTTTTGTCGGCATCATATTATCCGAGGCTCCATAATCTATAATGTAATTACTTAATTTGCATCCGTTGATCAGAAAGGACACAAAGAAAGGTTCAATCTTTTCATTTGAAGGTGTAGTGGCCGCCACAATATTTTGAGTTTTCCCATCTTTGGGAGTTTTCAGAATTCCTTTGGAGGAATGAACAGTAGAGTCACCTTTGATAAACTGGACCAATTTCTCGAGTTGATCCTTATTGGACTTCAAGTACTCTGCCTGTGACATGGAAATTTTTGTTTTATTGATATGATCAATGATATCAAATTTGGGCAAAGTAACCGTACTTGATGTCTCAGATACTAGTTCTTTTGAACTTGATGATGGCACACTTTTGACCTTCGCTTCGGGCTTGGTTGACACTGATGTAGAAGAAGAAAATTTCTTCGTAGCTGATTTATCAACTGATTGATCTAACAAAGGCCCTCCTTTCTTTAAGATAGTTTTGACCTTTGAAACCTCAAGGACTTTAGGACCTTTTGGGATTCTTTGGACGCCTCATTTAGTTTTGGATTCTTTAGAAACTTTCCTTAGAAACCTTTTTATCTCCTGCCTTAGTGGTATCTTGCTCCTTTTTCTGAGAGCGTGTGAAGACAGCGAAGGATTGACTATTCATATCTTCCACAATCTCTTTGTATGCATCTTCTTCTTCTGAATGGTACTCAAAGAAATGATTATTACTTTCTCCTTCATGATCTTCAACTTCAAGTTCATATGTTCCAGAGTCTAGCTCTTCTTCGTCAACCTCAACAACCTCAACTTCATCATCACTTTCTTCAATGACATCACACTTTGAGTTAGTTGCGGGAGCTGCTTCAATAGCAAGCCTCGTTAGAGCGCCTGTAATTATAGATTTGTTGGGAATGTAGCCTTTTCTTGGGATGTCTTTATAAGTAGGAGGTTTCCTACTCTAAGCAAATTACTTTTTCAAAGATAACATATCATTAGCCAACTTAGTGAGTATGGCATCTGAAGCATTGGGGGTTTCTTGACTCTTTCCCTTGGGGGAATTTTTCTTGAATTTTACCTGCCATGATTAGATCATCCTCAATTTCTATTACCATGGACTGAGCAAGTTCTAGAGTAGCCACTCTAGCCCTTCTCAGCTAATAGCACACTTCTGGTTGTTATGCATTAATAAAGAAACATTTTTGTCCATCAGGGTTTGGATGAATTCCGACATGAACTTTGTTCACCATTTTCTTGAACTTAGCTACAAAATTCCTCATGAGTTCTGTTGGTTCTTTCTTTTCCTAAGATAGTTGGGCAAGAAGGGCATGTTCATCTTCTACCATTTTGAAACATTCTTCAAACTTAGTTTTCATATCATTCCAATTTTGTAATGCATCCATTCGGGAGATGATGAAACCAATCTGCATGGTAACGTCTTGTAATGTTTCAATGAAGAGGCGAATAAACATCTTCATATTCTAAAAAAATTGCACATGCAGCAAAGAAGGCAGAAATGTGGTCATTAGGTGAAGTCTTCCCATCTCCATTGAACTTGGGAAGGATCTTCATCGATCCTCATGGGAGGTCATGTCGAGCTGGTAAGGCCAATGGGCCTATGGCATTTCCCCATGGTACGTTTTGGGCCATCTTGGGAAAGGTTGTATGTGAAGGTAAAACAATGTGAGAAGAACAAGTGCTTGACTGGTAGTGATTCCTCCCTTACCTGCTCTTTCAAGACTTGATGCAAGGCTTACAGATCTAGAAGGAGTTTTCCCCTTTGGAGGAGATAACTTAAAACCAAAATTTCCTTGAAAATCAAAAACGGGATCCGATTGACCTTTAGTTTTTTCTCCTTGTGTAAACCTCCTTCCTACCAGTTTGAAATCTTTACTGTGAAAGGATCACTAACATATTCCGATCAAGTCTAGCCTTTTCTCTTTGCTCTCTTTCTTGATCTCTTTGCACCTGAATGACTCTAGCAACTCTTGTAGCTTGATTTTCTTCGTTATCCAATACTGATGTGGTGAGATGAAAATGATAGTCGTTCATGCGCTTTTCCCAAATAACTTGCCTTAAATATGACGATATGTCTTCTTGAGTATCTGCAAAAAGAAGATTTGGTTGCAAGATAGGCGAGTTACCTATAATAGTCATATATATTATTGCCTTGGTGGAAGAGGAACGCATCAGTGAACAATGATCAACACGTGTCCAGGAGGTCTTATGGCCACAAGTGTGGGTACTCTTCTTATAAGGTCTTCAATTTATATTTCTATGTCAATGGCTCTATCAACAACCACAAATTGTTGCAAGCTTACACGGTTTTCCTAAGATACTATCTGAAGGTTGGCAGAAATGTCTCCTTAAAAATATTTGTCAACCACAAGATTCAGTTGTATAACTAGAGCTTGTGCAGAGGGGATAGTCATAAAGATTTAACCAAACACTGGTTAACGAGTCTTGAATGCCCAGTAGAGTCGTCAAAAAATGTTACCATATGGATTTTCACACATGCAACTGATGTGCAATAGTAAGGGAATGAAGTCCCTCCTTAATGAAGGTGAGGTTGCCTTTATTGAAAACCAAAACTTTATTTGCATTTGTGCATTCAAAGTTGTATGTGGGGGGTGTTTTCGAACATCAAATGGAAAAAAGTGTGAATGGGGGAGATGGAATGGAATGAAGGAAAGAAATAGAAAGGAATGGAATGGAAGGAACAATAAATAGTTAGGTAAAAACAGAGCCTAATATCACATAAGAGGAGAACAATGAATAACTAACTCAAATAAAATAGAGTTTGAATCAGCTAAACAAGAATAAATGAAAGGGAACACACATGAGCAAGTAAATATCAGAGCTTGATCACTGTGAACAAGAACAACATATTAATAGCATTGACAATAAGATCAAAGATACTATATGATGCAAGATTTAAACACTAACATCTAATGAACATAAGAACATCAAATGCTACAAGAGATAATGAATGTGACACAAAGTTCATATTTCATTAACTCTTCAAAATGTCTTCACAAAAGAACACAAAGTTTCTTTCCTGAAACAAAGCTTGCACACAAAAGTATTTTTTTCTCCTCTCTCAAAGTCACCCTTACAAATGAGCCTCTAACTTCCTTTTATAACCCAAAAGTTGGTTACAAGGTAGTTAGGGTTTACATGAACATTAAATTAGGGCACCTTAAGTGACTTTGAATTTTTCAACCAACTTTTTAAAAAGTAACTTGAAATTAGAAACCACTTAAGTTATCAAAAGTCTGTCAAAAGTGAGTTTAACAATAACATCACTTTGAAATACCATTTCAAAACATAAAACAAGACCCAATGCCTTATCCATTAAAGTGGGGTCCACCTATCTCAATCGTATGAAAAATGGACTATCCCACTTCGTTAGATACCAGAATATATCTCCTCACCCCATTAGTGAAATTAGGATCCGCCGCCTTTGCCAATTGAAAAGATTTGAACCTTTCTAATGTCTCGAACATCTTCTCTTCTTTAGGAGGTTCACTCAGTTGAAGCACAACCTCGCAGAACACCTGCAATTCCAAAATCCTACCTGGCATATCATTTAGATTGACCATTTTTTATTGAGCATTCTCAAACAAGTTCCTCAATTTGATACAACGTTCCATTGAAGTAGAGGAGAAATTGATGGCAGGAATGTACATGTCTTTGAACAATTGTGAGAATTGTTCCTCAACATGTTTTGATGAATGCCTCTGATTATGCTTGTCCACAAGATCACAAGGGATTTCAGCTATGAACTCATGAATTGAGGCGAGAGAAGTGAAGGCTTCACTGCATATGCTCTCGTAATGAATCATGGAATCTTCGAGAAGCGTCTTCTATGACTTGAGATGTAGACACCAAAGAAAGTGTGTCCCTCGGCATTCGAATTCAAGGATCCCTTCAATGGCTAGAATTGTAGATTCCATGCTCGTCATCTCTTGCAGACTAGGCAATATCTCATCTAGATTTGATATGCTAGAAGCAAAAGATTCCTTAAAAGAAAGGATTGGATCTAGGTATGCACTAATGTCTTCATGGAGCTTTACGGCTGCTTTGATTGTCTCTCTCCCAAAGATGAGAATTTCTAAAAGCCAGGATTTAGTGACATGGCCCAAAGTGTTTACCTCCTTCGACAGATTGAGTGTTTCTTCGTCGGGGGCAGCCACTGCATCAGGTTATTGGGAAAGTGGAGGATATTGGATTTATCAGATGTTGAACATAATTCACCAACTGATTCTTTTCGGCCTTGAGTTGAGAATTCTGAGATTTATATTTCTCAAGCCTTCTTAACACAATATCCATGGAATCTCAGGCCATTGCCATGTCGCTTTCCAATGTAGACTTCCCAAGTCCAAGCCTGGATACTTCATAGTCAACAGATGTCATGACATTTCGTTCTTTCTCGACTTGGGGAATGACAAGATCCACAAATTTGTTTCCATCTCCATCCACTATTATTATCGAGAACACTTTAGGATTTTTGGGTATGACATCGTTTGAAAGCTTGGAAAGGGCATCAAAGTCAATATTGATTGCCATGACAAATCTCTTTCTTTTCTTGACTTCACAGTCAACCCAAGAAGGGGTCTCCTTGACCAATTCTGCACACAGAAGCCTGGAGTCTGAAGTAACATTCACATTGTTCTCGATATCATTGGATTCTACAAGAGTTCTTTCCACAACTTCAATCCTCACAAAAATAACTTCGACATCGACCTCTTGAACCTCAGGGAGACCTTGAGAAACATCTTCGTGAACTAGGGGTTCAGAGTGTTTGATATTTGGACCACTTGCATTTGAGTAGACTCTTGTTCGTGACATGGCTGAGTAGTGTTTATTATGAGCTTCCTTGAACTATCAGTAACGTGAGTAGATGAGTCTCTACTCGAAGTGGAAATCCTTGAGACACGTTCTCTTCCTTCAATAGGGCCAGGACCTTTGGATGTTTCTACTCGGGACATCTTCTTTGGAGAAGTGGATTTGGGCAACCATTCTTTCCTTGCTTGATGTGTATGGGTTGATGGCATGGAATTTGACTGAGAAGAGGTTTTAGTCAATTTAGAGACCTCCTCGTGTTGGCAATTTCTGTGAATCCTGGGTATGAACTTGGATGGATGGTAACTTTACAAGTTCTCATTCATACCAGGCTATGCTCCTTTTTAGAATCGGTCTGATTTTTCCATCAAGAGAGAATTCATCTCTCTTGGTCCAATCAATTCGGGGAAATGGAGTGAAGGCAACAACATCATATGAGGGATCAATCAAATCATCACCATCATCTACTAATGAATCTGGAGGATCTCTGATGCGGAAGGCCTTGATTTGAGCAAGGGTCAGGCGGGAGAATTCTCGCCTTCTTACTTTGTGTTCATCTGAGTAGGTGGCCCAAAAGTCTTCCATAGTGGGATTGTGTTGGTACTTTGCTCCAAGAGCCTTTTGCATGTATCCATTGATGTCAAATTGGGATCTCTTCACAAATGGATGTATGGTAATGAGAGCAAACTCCTTCTCCATGAGTTGTGCACTGAAGAGATTCGGGCATTGGTATTCCCCAATTTGGATTGGGAAGTGGATGCCTGAATGGTGTTTGTCGCTGAGAAGACAATGAACTTGGAAAAGTTGTCGTGCAAGCTCCATTAACGCCCACTTATCACTGACAAACTTGGGAAGCTTCCATGGAGTGCCTACAAATCTACTCACACGAATGTAGGAAAAGGATGGGAACTGAATGAACCATGTTCCCCACTGAGAAATGACCGCCATGGCATCCTTGGAGAATCTTTCTTTCGGATTCGTATTCAGGATTCGTATCACGTAGAAGGTGAAAGCATCATTAACTCTCCATGAAGTGATGAGAGCTATTCTTGAAACTTTTTTGCGGATAATAATGGAAAACACTATTTGAAGGACCTGTGATGCCTTTCGTCTCTAACCCGGAAAATAGCTTCCTTCTAGCCACCGCATAGGTTAGATACGATGTCATGTAGAAATGCCTAGTCATCTTCACCTCAATCAAGACAATGAACTTGTGAAGAGTGTCACTGATGATGGTGGCCCAATCTACAAATTATCTCTTTGTAATTATGATGCAGATGAAGTGATACATCCATGGGTGAAAAAGCCCGGTAGAGGGGAGACTGAAAACGTGGCTCAAAATATTGATCATATCATCTTTGATTTCCTCCACAAATTCAATGCAGTACAATTCCTTGGGAAACCGGTCAACACGAGTCCTCTTGGTCACTAGCCAATTGTTGTTGACCATCTTGGTCCACCTGAGTGGTTCTTCATCCCAAAACTCTTCCTCGCTGACTTTCGAGTGATGTCAGTATTCTCAGGGAAATCGGGAATGTTGAGCAATTCTTTGATGTGCTTTGGTGTGATTAAAAGGAAGGGCTCACGATTATCCTTGAAGATTCCTCACTTTCGGGATCATAATGCTCCAACCATAGGTGATGACTAGCTCAAGGCATTGCACTGAAACAGGAAAAGCTATTGCTTGAGGTAGATGCCTATGATAGAGTCTATCCGAGAAGATGTTTTTCCCCTTAGCTTTCACCCAATCGCAAAATTGTGTTACGTTGATGTGGCCAAGATCGGTGTCAGTGATATTGTCATACACAGACTTGATGGAAGTGGGGGGAATGGGATGCCTAAGAATTCTTCAATGTGCTCTGAGTGTGATCAAGTTTGAAAGGCTCACTTGCCCGTTATCCTTGTTAGATTCCTCACTTTTCGAGATCATAATTTTAAAGGAAATGACTAGCTCAAGGAATTACACTAAAATATGGAAGGTGTCACTTGAGGAAGACCACTATGATAGAGTAACTATCCGAAAATATGGTTTTCCCTTCATTACTTTCACCTAATCACAAAATTGTTTTTTTGATGTGGCCAAGATCAGTTGTCGGTGATATTGTCATACACAAACTTGATGGAAGTGGGGGGAATGATCCCTTGGAATTCGTATTTTAGTGCGGACTTGTTTGACCTCTCTATTGGCCAACTTTGACTTTCCTGCATAGATTTGTTAGATTTTTTGGCCATTATGAATTTTATAGGAAAAACAAAGTGGCACAAAAATGAATGTAAACACTATCGGGTCTTAGTCTCCGAACCACCATAACTTTCTGCAAGAAAAATATGACTCTTTTTATTTATTCCTTTTCATTGTAAATGCGTGGTAATAGTGAGCAATTACGGGTTACAATTTTACAAAGTGATAATGCGTGAGTTCACTAACAAAATATAGAATCTTTTGCTATGGAGTTCGTGTTTGGGTTAACCAATACTTTGAACAAATGGATTGAAAATGAGCTTAATCTATTATCGACTTGCAATGCAAATTTGTGCAATCGGGTCAATTTGCGTATTTGCAATTCTCGTACCTCGTTCGTGATGCCTTGGATTAAGCTATTAGTGGCTGTTTCCTCTTTACCCTCAATGTAGAAATGATTATGAACTTTTGGACTGTGTAAATAATGTGAACCTGGCGTTTTGAATGGCCTTGTTGATAATATGTGGCCTCTTGCAAATGCGTGGTAAGCTTGTGTTTTCTTGTGAGAGTTGTGCGTTATCCTTTCTTTTCTAGGCATGCGTGGATTATGGTTTTTCTTGCATTGTGCGGTTTACTTTTCTCTTGCGTGCGTGGACAACGAATGCGCTCTTTGTTTGTTTTACCCTCTGCGTGGATTGCCTTGGTTTTGGAATGTGTCCTCTGCGTGTGGCATGCTTGACAGTCCTCTCCATGGCATGGGTAACTGCTCTTTGTTACCTCTGCATGAGAGTTTATTTCTATTTTGCAAATGCTGAATGTTGGATCTCTTGCCTTAGACTGATATGGACCACGTGTGAACAGTTGATTTGGTGGACTGGTCAGTCTTCCTTTCTCTGGCTGTGGGAATGTTTACTTTTAACTTTGCGTGGTGAATGCATTTAACAACTTTTTTGGTTGCGTTGATGACCCAAAGTGTGGCAGTGATTTCTTGCGGGCTAAAGTGTGGCCTTTTCTTGACTGGTGGCGTGGATAGGTCTTTTTCAGTATGCCCTGTGGAACTTCCTTGGGCCTTTGGCATGGGAGAGTGTATACCTACTTGGAATGAATTGTGAACTCATACCTGGTGGCTTATGCATTCCACTGGGAAATTGCGTGAGGAGTCAATGTCTGGAGGAATTGCTAATCCTTGGAAAAATCCTATTTCATAAAAATGTTTCTTCACAGTGGGAAAATAATAATAAAAAGAAAAAAAGAGCTTCAAAGCTTCTTCATGTCAATATTACTTCTTGCACGTCTTTTTCCATAGAGTTTCATAGAGGAAAGTTATGAATATTCAAGAAGCTTTCTTGATTTGTAATTGTTTCTTCTTTCTTCCCGTTGAATAACCGATTCCAAATTTCTTAACCAATTCCCAATTTCTTCGGGTAGTGGGCATTAATTGCCAGGAGAATAGGGGAGAATTTAACCATTTGCCCATGACAATGGCAAAGCGGGCTGGCAATTCCCCTCCATTTCCCCACATGGGAAAATGGGAGATATTTTGCCGTTTGACATCCGGTTGGGTTGGCAAACAACAAGAGAATTTCCCACAAGCGGGGAAAAATGAAAATTTTGCCAGGAAAGGGAAAAACGGGTGCAGAGAGCCAATTTGGCATTCCTGGCAATTGGAAGTGGAATTTTAATTGCCCACGACAATAGGGAAAATGAGAAAAGTTCTTCCAAATTTGTCGATCAACTTTAATGAAGATTAAATTAATATTTATTAATTAAAAATCCCAAAATTTATTTTATTAAATAAAAAGGTAAGATAATAATTAAATATTAATTAATTAATTAAAATGCGGTTTACGACATAGTGGGAGAAGTACTTACCCGAAATGGACGAAACGAAGGCCAAAACGATCAGACAAATAAAACGATCACGATGAAGGTGATAAACCATGAGAAAGGACACTTCCGATTTTTTTTTTAAATTTTCACGTTATAATTTTGTGAAGTCAAAATTAGCTGATAACAGAGTGTTAGTTGATTTGTTTCAAATTGATTCTCCTCGTCTTATTTTTTTTTCTGCTTCTTGGTTATGCTCCATTGTCTATGTAAAAAGATAATGTTGTCTTTGAGTCAAAGTGCATTTATTAAGGCACATTATACTTTAAGATTATTTGTAATGTAACAAATACACTTGTCATAGGCCATTTGATGAAATTGTGGTGCCATTTGAATGATGTGACATTATCCTCGATATAAACACCCTTGATGGTCTGGTTTTTGTGCCACTTACACCCTTTTCTATTTCAGCCATTCAGTTAGAGAATCAATTCCATCTAGTCAAATTAAATTGATGACTTGGTTAAGGATGACTTCATGTTGGAGTTATCACCATTTTGATAATTTCAATGCCACGATCAATTTGGTGATCAAGTTTGATTGGTTAGCTCAACCGTGTGGGTCATGAGTTAATGTGTCAATCGAGTCAACTGATTGATAGGTCGTCAGTTGCATGTGTCAACTGTCTAGTTGAATATATGAGGTGTAATTCTAACTCCAAGTTGTGAAAGGAAATAATCATGATGTGAGTTCTATATAAGCACAAGAGTGCTAACGTGAAATACACACTCATTTTGCTAGATGGAGGAGTAAAGTGCAGATAACTGAAATTTATTACAGCAGTCATTTGTTTTGTAGGTTGTGTATTTTAAGGTGCTAAAGTTAGTAATTTTTCTCTCTTCTTCCTCCACTACTATTCTAAATGTCTCCAAATTAATCCTGCTGTTTCTGTGTTGTTTTAGATCTATTATTGTGTCTGCAAAATTGCTGCTATCTACAAATCAGAAAGTCTGTGATTTATAAGTAGCAGCATTCATAGGCATTTAAGATATTCTTTGTAGATTGTACTTAATGTTTACAGACCTGTTGCCATGCGAGTTTAACAGATATCGTTGGATCTGTAGAAGTAAAGTCTTCACAAGTTTACAGATGACAACCATTTGCAGCTCCATAAAATCACATGCACATTCAACGAAGAATAGTTGCAAGACCTCGTATTATCCTAATCGCTAGCTCCGTTAAAGTCATTAATCTTGGCCATTTTAAAATTATATTCCATACTGTGTGCAATGTATGCTAGTGCTTTTTTACCTCTATAACATTGTCACCTATGTACTTTGCAACCTGTCAACTGTTCTCTACTACAACTGTGTCTTCTCCACTTTACCTTCTGCTCTTCAGTGCATATGCCTTTGAGTCTCATGTCTACACTTGCCTATGTTTCTTCCTGTTGTAGGGCAGGTACTTTCTCTATGCTACAAAAGCCTTTCTGCTCATCATCACCTTGGATTCAACAAATTCTATTTCTTCAATCTTGCTGTTTTCTCTGTTCCAATTTCTTCCATAACACATTCCCTTGGGTTGCAGCATAATTTGCATTCACCACATTTGTCATTTTGAATTATGTGTCTTCTCCCTTTAAGCTACATTATTCTCCACATTTTTCTAGTCAGTTGTACGTTCATCTCTGTTGGATATCATACTTCGTTCATTTTCCAACTTCTGCAATTAATATGATTGCCTTGTGTCTGAGCTACTAAGTGTTCAAGTAACATCTATTCTGTTGTTATCCACTCCATCATGCTCAAAAGAGTGTTACATTCAAAAATTTCTTTACTGAAACCAATCTTTTACAGATTTCTCATAACACATGAGTGGTCGGAATGGTGAAGAGTCCATCTTTTCATCTTGGAGGCATGGGATTGAACTAGAGGTGGTTAGGGTGTGTGCATCCCATTGTCTGAGGACAATCAATTGCATGGGGACTCTTATACGCACAAGCTCGCATATGTGCAAGCATCTTGGACCTTAAAAGAAAATTTCATTTTCTGTCTATTTGACATAATCTATTTGATGTCTTGTCTCTGTCTATGCCAGCATCTTTACAATTTCTTTTTTTATGCTTCCTAAAATAATGGGTTTTTTCGATCATCACACCAATTAAACCCATTCTTAACCCTAATATTATATTTTATTTTAATATCTTATATTCTCATTGTGTGGGCTGCTACCTATCTTTCGCAATGTCCCTAACTACAATCTGTTTAGATCCACATCAATCTATTTTCTGCACTATCATCAAATCAATCTTCACTATAGCTCACTTTTGGCCAAGTCTATTGCAAGTTTTTAGGCTCCCGCTTCAATGTGTGATCTTGGGATGCCAAGCTCTGACTATTAATCGGCATATATACTTTCCTGTCTTTGAATGCCACACATAAACATGATCAGTATCAGTGCTCATTTCATGTTCAATTGGGGAGGCACATTGAGCAATTAAGATTTAGTTATAAATCAACATCTATGAAATTCAACAAATAGACATAACATTCTTACCTTAAGTGAAAATAAACAAGATGTAGAAAGGAATGGACAAAATCGGGGAGTAACATTGAGAAATTCAAAGTAATTCACAATCCAACATTTATGAAATTCAATAATATAGACACAACAAGCTTTACCTTTAAGGAAAATGGACACAATGTATAAAACCAAAGGTTGTAGGAATGAATGATAAAACATATCACTATATAACAATGTACAAATTTATAAAACAAGCTTACCTTCAGAGGTTCTTTAATTCTAGCAGGATGAATGATAAAACATGGGCTTGTCCTCAATCTTTTGAAATTTACTATATATTCAAAACTTTATTCATGACCATTTTTAGTTGACAACCTTTACTTTCTAAGAACCCTTAATTTCTCTGAAGCAACTTTAAGTTATTCTTAAGATTACCTCACATGCATATAACGACTTGACCACTTGAGTCTCTAATTGATCACAAATATTAAGGCTGCATCTATTAATGCCAGAATACATAAACATGTAACACACCACAACTTTAACATACTCATGATCATCTCCTAAATGACTGTCATACAAAACACCTAAATAAATATTATATCTAACATTAAACCTGGTCACATTCCAATTTGATAATGAATAATATATCTAGCATTAGAGCTTTGTTACATACAATTTGATTTATGTGGTGTTTTTGGTTCCCCGCAGTAGCAAATAAATATTATATCTAACACCATACCTGGTTATATACCAATTTCGTAATGAATATTATATCCAACATTAGAGCTTTGTTACATGCAATTTGATTTGCATGGGTTTTTAGTTCCATGTAGTAGCTTACGAGAATCTAGAAGCAGCTCACTTTATAATTAGATGATTGACCTTTGACCAAGGAGGGCTCCCAATCCATCCATTCTCGCGATTTGGATCGCATGGATGCTTAACGAGGACCTTGTACGGGCCTGAGCTTGATTTTGTTAAGAAATGATGAATATCATTAGTATTCACTTTTTCTTTTATAATTTTTCTGAATAGATGCTTCATATATTAACAGAAAACAATATTTACAATGGCTGTACAAGGAGATTACAGCTTAGTGCATAAAGCAACCAGAACAACTATGAAATCAGAAAAACTCCTAGGCTCAAACTTTTTAGCTTCCCAGTGTAAAAGAAAATTGTTTGCAAGTAATTGCATTCGAATGTTGCATTTCCAACAGTGAAGAAAATCATCTAGAGTGCATACCTCATTCTTACATCTAAGCTTTTAGATGATGAACAAGGTAGAAAGCTGTACACAATGCCAAATACTCTTAAAAGAGTGATGGATAATAGCTTTTGAATCATCTAGCAAGGTTGCCCGCCAATGTAGATGCCCCTCAAAAAGAGCTTGCAAATTGGATTGAACTAACTTCCAACATTATTTTGCAAAGGAATATTCCCACAAAAGATGTTTTTTGGTTGTCAGTTTAGAGCAATGAAGACAAAGACCATCAGTAAGGTAACTCTTGGATAATCTCGTCTTTCTAGGAAGCCCTTGATATATCAAGCCAACCAAAAAATCTTAAGTTTATACGAGACCTTTAGTATCCATACACTATGGAGTCTATGGAGACCTTTAAATGGTTTTATATGCTTCTGCATCTGATGTAATCCATCTCGCATTGAGAATAGGTGCAAGGGCACATTTTTGAGTAATAGATGATAAAGATGATGTGTGCCATGCTAAGAAATGGGTTTCCCAGAAATCCATTGCCAATCTAGCCAAATAGGTCCTTGCATTTCCAAATTCATCGTATACAGGTCATCTTGGGGTATAAGATTCTAAATTTCCTTTATGGAAGCTTGGTTAGTAGAAAATAATGCTTACTCATGGACTAAAGAACTCCAATCCTTTTTGCTGTGTGCATTTCTGTCCCACAAATATCTGCAGAAGAATATGCCTTTTTTACTGAATCTGTGTGCTTGAAAACGCGGGATAGTGGCTAGAGATATGTCTTGTAATTTCCAGGTCCAGATAGTTCTGTTGGCCAAATCTCACCCATATTGACTACCAGAAATTCTCCAAGTGACCAAACCTGCAAGTTTTGTCCAGCTGTCCAAATACTCTTGAGAACAAAAGATCCTTCAATCTGACAATTAGTTGGATCAACAATGATATCATAAAGGCCAAAAGAGCCCCTAATCTTGCTCAAATGAAGGGCTGTGAATAACCTATGTCTCATTAGAATCTTCCAAAAAGAAGAACCCTCCTAGCAATGGATTGACCATTTGATTGCCAAAATCCATCCTTGAGTGGCAATATCCTTAATTGCCAACCCTCCTTTCTCTTTGGGCATAGTACAAACAACCCATGGGACCATAAGAAGACCCCGAATGCCACCATATATTGACCACAGATAAGCTCACAAAAATTCAATTGAGGCGAAGAAATTGCTTTTTTAACAAAATCCAACATGAGATATAATAAACATGAGTTTCTTTAAGAATTCTGCTCACAAGTGTCAATTTACCTGCAAAGGAGAGATCCTTATTCTACTAGTGAAGAAGTTTAGTTTGAAATTGCTGAAGAGTATACTCCCAAATAATCGCTAGGGAAAGATTCAATCCAAAAGGAATGCCTAAATATCTGACAATAGTTCCAAGTGGAACAAATGACCACACATGTGGAATCCAAGCAGGTACATTATCCCAACCAACCAGTCAATATTCGGATTTGTGATGGCTCACTACAGATCCAGAAGCAACACAAAGTATCCAAATACTCCGTGGCACCCTCAATTGAGTTTGGAGTTGCTTGAATAGAAAGAAGAGAGTCATCAACATATTGGTTATTAAGCATTTGTGAATCATCAGGAAAATAAACACATCTAATACTTCCCTAAGTGCAAATTGCTTCTAGAAGATAA
Source organism: Taxus chinensis (assembly GCA_019776745.2). Lineage (NCBI taxonomy): Eukaryota > Viridiplantae > Streptophyta > Pinopsida > Cupressales > Taxaceae > Taxus > Taxus chinensis. The sequence continues at coordinate 251,966,218 of CM034151.1, read as the reverse complement.
CTTAGAGCATCAACAATACGGACATAAAGATATGGTGCAAATGGGCAACCCTGTCGGATGGAATGGTGTAGCATAATATGTGGGGAAAGGACATTGCTAACAAACACAAAAGAGGAAGCACAAGAAGATAAAGTGCACACCATCACCACCAATTGTGAACCAAAGCCAAGAGCAAGCAACATTTATGAAATGAATGCCCAATCTATTCTGTCATTTGCTTTGTCAAATTTTAGCTTGAGGAAGATAATTTGTTTTCCCTTCTCTCTAGCCCAATCCATAGCTTCCCAAGCAGACAAGACCGTGTCTAGAATGACACCCTTGAAAAAAACCTTTTTGCTCCAAACGGACAATCCAGCTAGCAATTTTCCCTACTCGAAGGGCTAAAGCCTTGGCAAGGATCTTATACACAACACTCAACAGAGTGATAGGATGCCATCCACTTATGGTATCTATGGTTGAAGATTTAAGGTTCATCTTAATTAATCCTTGATTTAGGAATTCTGGCAAAGATCCTGAAGAGAATATTTCGGCTGCTAAAAAAATAAAATCATCTTCAACAGTAGCCCACATCTCTTTATGGAAATCGCATGGATGTCCATCATGTCTTTTGGGATTTGCCATTCTGCATCGATAAAAGAGCAATATACAATTCTCTTTGGAAAATTTGGAATCGAATTTGTTGTGTTCACAAGCTGTCACCTTATTCAGGATCACTTTGAGGCATGCATTACATGCTGTCACGACTTTAGGCAAAGGTTGAATTAAGTGATTTTTTTGTTGAAAGTGTTGATGAAACAAACATCTAATTCCTTCCGGATCTTCTTCTGACAAGATATCTAGCCAACGAAGTCCAAGAACCTTTTCAGAAGATACTTTCTTTTTAAGTAGTGAAAGAAGAATTTAGAGCTCTCATCCCCCTCCTGAATCTAGTGAAGATGTGTTCGAATCCGAGCTCCCCTTGCCACGTTTTCCTCTTCCTTGCAAATGAATTCTTCTAAACAAACAGCCTCTTCCTGTAAGGATTTGTTATGCAGATCCTCCTCCAGAGAAATCCTAATGTTATGAGAGGCTCGGTCGTATGATTGCTTGCCAGTATTCAATTACTTTTGCTTTACAGCTTTATAATTTGTGATCTGCAGGATGTATGCCATCTATATGGATGTCACAAGGTGGCTAAATTATCTTTTGATTTTCAATCAAGTATTAACGAAGTCTGTTGTAGAAATCGATCTATGAAGTTTATAGTTTTGATTTCATTGCAACAACATATCATGCTTGTTTTTCTTATGGAAAATATACAAATTGACTAGTCTGCAGAGCACCCAGCTCCTGGAGCAACATACAATGGGGCTACACATGTTGCTTATCTACCAAAAAACAGAGAAGGGGAAGAAATTCTAGAACTCTTGGAGATTTCTTGGAGTCGTGGACTCATTTTTACGGTGGGACCATCATTGACAATTGGACAAACGGATATGATCATGTAAGTGGTTACTCTTTAAGTATTCTATAACAACTTGATATTTCAAAGCACACTAGGAGCAGTCATAACATAGAAAATTGCTATACATGTTGTATTGATCAGATGTTTAAACAATTACTTGAAAATTTCTAGTCCCGTAACTGCCAATCCATGTCAACGAAGCTTCTAACGACTATCCTAGATTTCAACCTAGGGATCTGTAATTCTTTAGATCAGGTCCTTGTATTTTCTATTATTCCTTTTACAATGTCATTTCATGCCTAATGAGTTGGTATAGATTGTACTGGATGTTGCAGATTGCCCCCCTCCTTAGGTACCTGCGAACAATGGAAATATGCTAACATACTTACCAAATGTTACTGAAGAAACCTAGATTCTTAGTGGGAATGTGGACCATCACCAAATCACCTCCATTGATATTTGTCCCTTTGAATTCTTGGCTGGTAAGGCTCAGTAAGCTGGTACTCCAACCAACTCATCTCTCCAACTATCCTCAAGTCAAGAAAGAAAAGTATTTCAACCCACTCAATGAAAAAGACTCGTTCCAATAACAAGACTCAATTCAAAATGGCTAACGAATGCTTGGTCCAATCAAAGGACATTGATTCAATAATGAATAAAGCTTTGGTCAATACCAGATCATAGTCCAACAAAAGTGCTTGCATCCAATGTGGCTCATCAATAGAGCTTGGGCCATAAAAGTGCATGATTAACTAACACGGCTTCCATTGAACATGGCTCGCTCCAATATTAACATTTGCTCAAATAAAAACGGCTTGCTACAATAATAATACATTAGTTTGATCTGTCCTATAACAGGCCTTGTACATTGTAGAAAAAATCAACAAAAATTGTATTAGTCATTAGCAAATTAAACATTGGGTATAGTTACTTCTAGCATTTCTGAAAGTCAATTGCTTATAATACTGTTAAAGTGCATTCATTATAATCAAATATCATACTCAAATCCAAACACCTATTCAAGACAATAGAGCATTTATTGCTGTCGGGTGAACTCACATAGGTTTTATGACAGTCAAATCGCTACTAGTACAGTAAATCATCTTTTAATACAGTAAAGAAAAGTATTTCAATCCACTCAAAGAAATGGATTTGTTCCAATAACAAGGCTCAATTCGAAATGGCTAACTAATAGAGCTTGGTCCTATCAATGGACATCAATTCAATAACGAATAAAGGTTTTGCCAATACCAGATCATAGTACAAAAAAACTACTTGCATCCAATGTGGCTCATCAATAACAATGTTTTAAAAACCGTTCGGTTCTGGTTTGGTTTGACCGATTCATTATTTTTTTTGCAAACCGTTAAAAAACCAAACCAGTGACCGGTTCCGTGTGGAACCGGCCTTTTCAGTATCGGTTTAGTACTGAACCGGTCAAACTGGCCGGTTCCGTACTAGACCAATCTGAACTAGTTGAGGGGCAGGTTTTACCTTAAATTTTTTTTCCCTATTTCAGCTTTTAAGTTACTTTTTTCCAAACCCTAACCCTAAAATGATGTTATATAGACCCCATTTGGAACAACAAATAAATGATCTAGTCTTCGTGCAATACAACCTCTGGCTAAGGTGCAACCAATTACTAAATAGGATACCTAATACAGATCCCATTGTTTTGGATGATATTGATCCAACCTCAAAATGGGTAGAGGAGAGTCACTTGACAGAGTTTGATCCCGATGACTTGGGGTGGATGGCTTTGGATAACTGACTACTAATAACACCAGACATGGCAAACACTAGCCGTACTACTACAAATACTGCAGATGTCCCTGAGGAGTCCGATGTGTCTGAGCCAAAGGAACATGATGACATTGATGAGGATGAGGGTCCCATTCTTAGCAATGGTGTTGAGTTTGATGATTGATATCAAACATGTAGTAGTTTGTAGCATATTGTTTTTTGGAGTCTATAGACCATTAAGAGCCTCATTGTTTATGTATTTTGTTTCGGATATGCAATGCACTCGGTGCTGTTTTGCTATATTTACCCTTACATGGTATATGCATGAGCAAAGTTTGCATATTTTGTCTCTAATTGTTTGTAATCTATAAAATTTCTTGTTTTCATTAAAATTATAATATTTTATGTCTTTTTATTAAACCGGTTCAAAAGTGTTAAACCAGTCTGGTTCCGGTTCGATTTTGGTCCGATTCTGGTTCGGTTCTGGCCCGACCCTTGGCTGGTTCCAAGTCCGGTTCTGATTTTTAAAACATTGATCAATAGAGCTTCGGCCATAAAAATGCATGACTCACTAACACGATTTTAATTGAACATGGCTTGCTCCAATATTAATGTTTACTCAAATAAAAAAGGCTTTTGCTACAATATTAATACATTAATTCTATCTGTCCTATAACAAACCTTGTACATCGTAGAAAAAATAAACAAAAATTGTATTAGTCATTGGCAAATTAAACATTGGGTGTAATTGATGGCTTTCCCTATATTTATTGTGGGTGTTCCTTTGCATATTGTTTGCTAGCGTCCTTGGATTGTGTAAGATTTTCAATCTTATTTTTTCGTCTCTGTGTGGTTGGATTCCTGCATCGTTTAATGGCACCTTTTTCTGTTATTTTCACTCATGTTTGGCTTGAGTTGCTGTACCTTCTCCTGCTCATCCTCTCTTCCACGTTTGCCCTTTGAAAGAAGCGTGTGATCCAATGTGTTATCCCTTTGTCATCATTTTTGGTGAATTTTTGCGGTAATGGCTAACGGGAAGAAGATTGAGGTAGGAAAAGATTCTCCCTTTCTTATGGATGGCTTCCAAACCTCATTTAAAGAAGCCCTTCATGGTTCTTTGAAGAATAATATAAATGGTAGAAATCTCCAGAAATTTCCCTTGGAAATGTCCAAGCTGGATCCTAGGAAGAATGAGAAGGGGAGCATGCTAGCAACGGATGGAACACCAATTATTCAACTTCAAAATACTAATGTACAAGGTATCATCAATAAGTTGGAAAACTGAGGCCTAATTGTTTGATTTCTTGGTTTCCGACCTTCGCTGGGGGTCTTCAAGGAGTGGGCTAAAAAAGTATGGAAAACAGAAGGTGAGTATTCAGTTTCTGTTTATCCTGATAGATATTTCTTGATCTTCTTTTCTTGAGCCATTGATCATGAACTTATTTTTCAAGGTGGACCATGGTTCTCGAAAAAGACAGGATTATTCATGAAACCTTGGCACCCCATGTTTAAACTGGACAAAGAACTCCCCTCGGTAGCCCCTATATGGGTAATACTTTTTGGGATTACAGCTGAGTATTGGAATCAAAATGTTTTCATGAAAATTGGCAACACATTGGGTACTTTTATGATGATTGCTGATGCTTCTCTATAGTTGTGGAACAAATGATCTACACAAGGATTTGTGTTTTGATGGACCTCAATAAACCATTTCCTACAAAAATAATCGTTATTCGTAAAGGATAAGTGGGACCAAGTTTTGGACTAAGAAAATATCCCCTTTAGATGTCGTTTATGCCATGAATATGGGCATCTGGTAATGAACTGCAAGCATAAAGTTTCAGAACAGCAGGGGGAAGAAAAGACCAAAGATGATTTTATTATTCCAAAGAAGAAACAAATGGCAAAAATGAATGGAAAGGAACAGGCTGCAACCAATAATAATATTAGATGTGCTTGCCTATATGAACACGAGGAAAAGAAATCGGCAGAAATCTCTAAAGGGTAGCATATCTCTAACTCAGAGGCTCAGTTGCATGTACTCATCACCATATGCTTCTACATCATCAACATCATTTTGTGCTACTTCGATTGGTTCCTCTCTTTGGAGAAACTTAGCTCTGAAAATTTGCGGAGTAGACTTGGGAGAAGTCCTAACCGGGCCTATTGAGCTTCCTTCTCCAATGTTGGTTGCTCCTTGATTGGTGGCTGTAATATTCCCTTGTAGCACCATGGCCAACTCACGAACATAATTGGTAAATGCATCGCACATTTCTCTTTGATTCTCCCTCATTGATTGTTGCAGCTCTCTTTGACTTCTAGTGATGACCTTATTCATATAGCTAAGAACATCATTGGGAGGTGGTCTTTCTCTCTCATGCTCATCAATTGTCTTCTTTGGAGTTCCCCTTCTTTGATAAACTAGAGGGATTTTTCCTGTATGCATTCAAATCTGATTTCTGCTTTCTTCTCTCACAGGCTGGGAGAATACACTGCTCTGATACCACTGTAATGTCCCCAAACGGGACAATTTCAACACAAGATGGATTTTTGATAAATCCAAACACCAAATACAAATTTTTCAAAGAGAGCAATTAATTGCAATGTATATCATATTTATCTATGAGAAATGCGTCTAGGGTTTGATGGAAAACACACATAAATCAGCTATTATACTCTTTCACTCAGAAGTGAAATACTGACTTTTAAAGACCAAAATCTGAGAGAGCTTGCAGATATATAATGCAAAATAGATCTGAAATAATTTAATAAGTTTGCAGAAATAAAGTACCAAGTGTGAGTTCCAACAAGGCTGATTTTATTTAATAAAATCTGCAAAACCCAGTCTGCAATTACAGCTGAAACTGAGGGTTTGGAACCCCTGAAAAACACTCCAAACTATGAAGAAGAGATGACTGAAAATCAGCTTCAAACAGCAGGTACAAAAATTAAAAATCTTTGAAAACACAATGGAAACCATTGTGTAGAGATTCCTCACATACTCTTGGAGGGTTTTCATCTTCAAGAGGGTACTTCTAAGGCTTTTCGTCTCTATAAATAATTTAAACAGAGCATGCAAGCTTCAAACTAAAATCAACAATGAGAAAAAATAATCAAGTGTCCCTCTTCAAGCAAATCTCATTGCTTAAATAGAAGAATTGGGCCTAATGGCCACCTCCACTCAACCAATAAGATTTTCTTCTTTATTAAATGCCTTTACCACCAACTTTTCCCTCCAATATTAAATTAAAGTGACCACAACTCCATGTGGGTCGCTCCATGTGGTGGGTGCACTTTATCAAATTAAAGTGACTTCCTTTGTCTTATTCTATCATGGCACACTACTCCATGTCTTAATTTATCATTACACTTTTTACCCCTAAAATACAATTAAAATAAAGTGCTTTCTTACTTTTCTATTTCCACATAATAATTTAGTCAAATAAATTAATATAAGTGCTCTATAATTTTTTTTTTCTATTTTGGCACTTTATAATAATTTATTGTGACTTAGTCACCCTTGTGCTCACCGTTTGGCCGCCGTGTAGACAAAATAGGCCAAAGGTCTTTGATAATATTATTCGAGAAAGAGGGTCATTTCACATTATCATCAGATATCATACTCAAATCCAACCACCTATTCAAGGCAATAGAGCATTTATTGCTGTCAGGTGAAGTCAGATAAGAATTATGAGAATCAAACCACTTCTAGTACAATAAATCATCTTTTAATATAGAATTGACAGGAAAAGGAGCTGGACACTTACTTTAAAAATGAAGCTTGTATGTTAAATTTTTCAAAACGGAATGATGAGTAGTACAATAAAAAAGTAAAGCCCAAGATTCTACTAAAAACAGACAAAATTTAATAGATGTATTATAGTAGTGATTCCAATAATTGACCCTATTTATAATTTAGTATCGATAATAGAAAAGTGAAATTTAACTTGATGTTAGTCACAATTGAAAAATGGAGTTGGGTAAGAAGTTGTGGAACCAAAACATTTATGGTTTCAATCATTTGTTGTTCAAATTAGAATCTAAGAAACTTAACATTCAAGGCATAAAAATCAAGGTTTCAAACATGCTAAAAGACATAAGTGTCCCCCACCATGGCGCATAAAACATCCAAGTAACAACCATAACGAACAATCCAAGCTAAATTGGTTGTGTTGATGGGTATTTCAACACACCAACTAAAAGGGTGGAATGTCCTTCTATTTAAGCCTTATCCTTTATGCTATGGTACGGGTTACCCGAAACCTTTCAAAGTTCTGAAAAATATGCATTAAAACAGAGGTGAAATCTTATTCTAAAATCTGATCTATAATGAAAAATCAAAAGGTGAGAGATAGAAGGGTTAGAAGAGTGATATAAAAAAAGTTTCAATACAACTTGGCAATGGACATGAAATTCATTCAATGAAATTAAGCAGCTCCAATTTGAAAGAACATAATCCAAATGAATGAGAGTCATTGCAACAAAAGAGTCACTAGCTTTAGAATATTAATTTATGGAACAACAAAATCCAAAACTTTCATCCAATATTTCTACATCCACCAAGTAATAAACACTAGTACAGAAAAAACTTAAACTAACGCGAATACTATATGAAAAATATACATGAATTAATGCTTAACAAAAAATGCTCAAATTAGTTTGATCCAACTACCAAATATGTATTAAATTTTAAAATGGTGTTAGTAGAAAAGATTGCATCTCTCATTTACAAATTACGGTGGTTCTCTTGAGAAGCATGCGACTGCCTTTTGTTCCCATGTACTTTGTTCCCTAGGTCACCTTGGTAGAGGTCTTGATATACATTCACAAGGAATTGTTTTTCCCATCTTGCTTGTTCATTGGAATACACACAATGACATTGGTTATGGAGTAGGTGTTGTATCTTCCATGGGATCACTTGATGACAAAGCTCCAGTTTTTGTGCTCTCCTATTTTTGAGGATATCGACCAACACGAATTCTGTTGCAGCTTCACTCAGGTCTGAGAACCCTAAGATTGCTCATGCTAGACATGATTCCTCTCACCAACAAGGTATGTGGGTGGTTAGTAGCGATAGAAGGAATGTACCTTGGAGAACTATAGCTCAAAATGTTAGACATGGCGTTGTTGTCATTATTCATATCAACCACCACCTGATTTCATTTACATACATACAAGTGGGTAGGCAAGTATTTTTCAGTCAAGGGATGGAGCATTTTTCGATTGATGAATGATTGGAGAAAATTTTCAGCGCTTAGAGAGGTGTTTTCAATCATTGCAATACTCACATTTCCTAATTTTGCAAAGAGGTTTCAGTTTTGTAATTGTTCCATGTTTAAATTGCTGGTTTTGATAAAATCAGACTATTAGTTGTTTTCAGACTTGAACAGCTGCAAGAGTGATCATTATGAGGTCATTAAATCATTGGAAAATGGTGGTAGATGGTTTCAGCTGAAGAAGACAATTACTTCAGTCTATAGAGCTACAAATTGGGTGAAAAATCAGGTGATTCATGACTGGCATACTTTGTTTCCAGCCCCCATATCATCAGTGCGGATTTTTTTTGGAGAGATGTCATGCTGACAGCTGCTGTACTTTCCTTTCATTTGCTTCTCACAACATTTCCAACCACTTTTTTCCTTATAAGACACATGGAAAAGAGTTCGCTGCCCTAGAGGACTGTTTATTGATTATTTTAAAAAGGTTAAAACATATTTTCAATCATTTTGAGATTGATGCTTGTTGGCTGATGGTGTATTTTCAGATTTGGTTCATTAGGGTTTAGGCTAGACCCTTACTCTTGGTTTCAGCCCTAGAAAGGGACATTACAGTGATATCAGAGCTTCAGCCTTCCTAGCCTGAGGGTTTTTGTGTAAGAAGATCAAATGGCGGATAAGTTTTTTGTGGATGCTAGATTTGAAAGGCTTGCTCTAGGGCAAAAAAGATTGACCAATAAAATGTAACAGTTGATCCATAATCCTTTAAGATCCAAATGGTGGAAGGAGCTCTTCAAAGGAAGTCAATAATTCTCAGCCATCCAAAGTGGACAACATTGCTACATGATATGAGGAGTATAGGGCTCTTCTGAAGAAGATTTGTGATGCCTTGTCATTTGTTGTGTTCATGGGAGTAAATAAGGGAAAATCAAGGCCCAAACTTAGGTCACGAGATACACAAGAGGAAGAATTAGGGTTGCAAGTAATGGAGGAATCCATCGTGCAAGTTGAAGAGAGAAATGATGGAGCTTGAGCCAAAGAAGGAAGAAGAACAACTGAAGTAGAAGGAAGCATTGCTGCAGTAAATTTTTTACTGCAGGATTTCCTTAGGCTTATATTTGAAGATTTTATAACAATGTCTAGCAAAAATTGATAGTTTGATATGTCGAAGGGATATAAGATTATGTAATAAATACTATAAAGGTTGTCAAAATTGGTAACTATATTTTCTAGCCTTTACATTAGATCACATGAAAAACCTAGCATTTATAGGAAACTAGATAGAAAATTAAATTGAGTGATAAGTACAAGAAAATTCAACACACATAAAGCTAAAGGAGAACAAACACATATAAATGAAACCAATATACATTTTTGGTATAACAGTATAAATGTTTATCATATGATATCCTTGACAGGTAATATGTAAACATTTAGGAAATGATAGAAAAGATCATTCTATGACACATTTGGCATGCTTATAAATTTTACATACTGCTTAGATACTTGATATATGGTCATTATGGTAGTAACACTGTTATTAGATTATTATAAATATGTAATATTATACATATCTTCCTTTGGAAAACTTGGACCTTAAAAGTCTCATAGAAAATATGGCCTTTGTGCATAGTTACTGAAGACTCCGAGACTTGGGGATGGGGTTTCCGGGACAATGTTTTTTTTTTCAAATTTTGGGGATAATGGGGCGACGACAAGGGGACAACTGATATATATATTACAGATATAACATGAATAATTCAATAATCTAAGGCTTAAAACTGAAAGTTTGAAGATTGAAACCATTAATCCAATTATTCATCACATGAGCCAATGCCCAAAATGCTATATTTAATATTATATTCAATGTTCAAATTTCACTGTTTCAAAATGAGTCAATGAAATTATCATAGAAGCTGAAAATTAAAAAGCCGAGATACATTGACTACTTTATACTAGATCAGACATGAGAATGAGTACAACTACAATATAAATAGCTGAAAATTAAATGCCCAAGTCTTGAGTCCCCCGCATCCCCAGAGTCCACAACTACATCAACTTGTAATTAAATATTCTGTTGGCATTGACTCATCCTCGTGACTGGGCTTTGCTTCCGAGTAACTCAAATTGGCTTGCTTTTGCCATAATCACTCTCAAAGTTCTTTGTGGGAACTTGCTTGGAGAACTAGCTCTTTCACATCAAAAGTATCGATTAATCGACAATCATCTACTTTTTTCTTACTTAGAGTATATCAACCTAATCCATCAATTTTCCTAATCTTCATGAAATTTGCTCTTTTTTCTTACTTAGAGATCTACATCCCACCGTAATGTTTGCTTTCCTTGTATGTAGGTGTCTTGCGATCCATTAGACACAAGGCATTATGATAAGATCTTTGCATATAATAATTCAGAAATATGAAACACAATCAATATCAATATTTGTGGGCCAAGATGCCCAAATATTCGATATATGCAGAAATATAAGAATACCGTTTAGGTAGGGCAACACCATACAATGCTCCTTTAGGAAGGAGTAACTCCACAATCTCCCAAGATGTGAATTCCATTTCGAGGGGGATAACTCCAATATACCTCTACCAAGTAGAAAACTCATAAATGACATCTCATATCCTTTATATAGGCATATATTACTCCTAATGGATGGGTAATATCTAATCCCAATGTAGGTCGACTTATTACCCAATATAACTAATTTGTATGTGACCTTATATATTATAAACATATAATTAAGGAGGATGTGCGACACATGTTGGCATCCTTATCAACCCATATACATTATAATATCATATCCTAAGATACATAACATGCCCTCCCTCCTTGACATGTTTCGTCCCCGAAACATGAGAAGAAGCCATATAATGAGTATGTCTCAAATCATTGCACACTTGTTGCCATGCTCAAGCATCAAACCATCCATATGAGATCTTAGTGAGTAATACATCTTGAAACCTAGTTCCATAATTTGATGCTTTACTTTGATTCCATCCATGTCCATATTTGTTCCTCCTCAATGTCCATGCATATCCATAATAATTAGTCCTCTGATTCCATGTCCTATAATTGGTGCTCCATTGATTCTGTGTATAACCATAGTGATTGTTCCTCCAATTCCCTATATATCCATATAGATTGCTGCCCTCATGTGCCCTAACTTACCTCCATGATTGTGGCCTCTCATGATGATGTGGGTTTTTATATGTTGCAACCTTAGTATCCTCAACTTTATCAACCCTTTTCTCAACTTTCTTTTCCTCTTCCTCATTGGTATTTACTATTTCTTTTTTCTCTAGAGTAGGTGAATCATTAGTTTCTTATTTTTAGTCATTTGCTTCATGTTCTTCTACGGAATCATCCTTATTCCCTTCTTCCCCATCTTCAAAATCATCCTTATGCTCTATCTTGACATGTCTTTGTTTTTCATTAAGCATAATATCCTGTAAAGTGATCTTCTTTTTGTACCAAAGCTTCATAAATTTCTTGCACATTAATATTAATTGCCCCTGATGTCTCTAATCAGGGATATCCAAGAAAAATATCCATACCATCCATATCTAAAGCATAAAAATTTGAATGTAAAACATATTTATCCATAGAGATCTTTAAATCTTCAAAGAATTGAATTTGCTTACTATCCACTTGAGCTTCCTTGATATTCTTTTCCTGAATATGTACATGTTGAGCTACATCCTTATTTATGAAGTTATATTTGTTGTTAGGGTTTATGGAAACAATTACCTTTTTCCTTTGAACCCCAAACTGAAATATTGAAGCTCCCTTTGTTGGAGATGCATTATCTGAACTCTTATCTTGATCTGTTGTCTCTCCTTCTGAATCTTGCGTAGCCTCTTCATCATCAACATTGTCTTCTTCATCTTCTTCATCTTCATCTTCTCTTTCATTCTTATTTGCAACATTCTCATTAGTAACATCCTCTTTTTCATTTTTTTGGCCTATTGTCTAAGAAACCCCATTCCATTTCCTCCCAAGACCAATCTGGAGTCTCTTGTCGCACTTGATACAACCAAGTTCGTGCTAGACCGCCAAGACAGAGTTGAAAAGTAAACCATGGATTTATTGTTGGAAAATAAGTTTCCTTAAATCTTATCCACCATTCTCTAGCATCAATCACACCATCTCCACAAAAAGTTTTGATCGCCATGAACTACAAAAACTAGGGTTTTAAGAAATCATATTCTTTTGATCAATATTTTTCTACCCTTTTTGGCCAGATGTCGGCCTCAAATTAGAAACTACAGAAAAAATGCTAATTATAATTTGGAGAGCTTTCCAAAAATGTAAACTAATAAGAAAAAATCCGAATATTTTGGCCTACGGAGAAAATTTGTTTAAAACAATAAAACTGCAATATTTCTCGCAAACCATATTCAAATTTTGTGAAATTTTGAGGGTTTCTCCCTGAATCTAATTCACCACTCCGCAAAATATTTCACTGGAAAACTCATCACCATTGGGATGATATAGGCGAAGCATTAAGATTAGGGTTATAAACCCTGAAACTAACATATCTTTTGCAAAACAGCTGCAAAAAATCTGAAATTTTGAGGGTAGATTCATCGAATGATTTCTCCACTTCACACAAAAAATTACGAAAAAAATCGTAATTGATCTCAATATATAGGCCAATCATTGAAATTAAGGTTTCATCCTACAAATTGCTGAGATTGATGCTTTGATACCACTTGATAAGATCTTTGCGTATAATAATGCAGAAACATGAAACACAATCAATATCAACACCATGCAAGAGATAATTGTGGGCCAAGATGCCCAAATATTCAATATATGTAGAAAAATAAGAAAACCCTTGAGGTAGGGCAACACCATACAATGCTCCTTAAGGAGTAACTCCACAGTCTCCCAAGATGGAAACTCTACTTCGAAGCGGATACCTCCAATATAACTCTACCAAGTAGAAGACTCAACTCATACATGACATCTCATAATGAGACTCATATCCTTTATATAGGCATATATCACTCCTAATGGATGGGTAACACCTAATCCCAATGTAGGCCGACGTATTACCCAATATAATTAATTCCTATCTGACTGCATAAATTATAAACATGTAACTAACTAAGGGGGATGTTTGCCACGTGTCAGCATCTTCATTAACCCATATACATTATAATATCATATCCCAAAGTACATAACAGACTATGTACAAGTTCTTCCGCCCACTTAGAGGTAAGTCTAATCCTCTTAAGAGAGTGGATCCACCCATATGTTGACCAATTCCTCTCAGAAGTTGAGGAACTAGAAACATGAGAAAGAAGGCGAATAGAGAGTGTATGTAGCAATCTTGGAGGTCCATACAATTGCCACCAACTAGACTCTCTTGTGCCAATGTGCCCTGTCTATCTTTGCCGATTTTCTGTAGCCTTCCATATAAGCAAACTTCAACCAATCAATTCCGACTTGTGAATCATCGTTTGCATTGTACATTTTTGTAGGACTTTCTAGAAACCCTTTCTCACCTCCTTATCATCTGTAGGGACAACCCTATCAGCCTCTCATGATACCACTTTGGACTTAGTGCATATGCAACCATGTGTAAAGGGGTGTTCAACTTCTCTCATCTTCGCTCAATGGTGGACTAAATATGGTGATGGTAGAACTCCAAGGTTGGGGCTCTTAGAATTCTGATATTTTGCCACACTGAAAACTGAAGATACTATGGATGTGATATATCTCACATCCGTCCAAAATGTTTCTTTCACCACCACTGCTATCACTTTCTTCCCCCACTATGTCTTGGACCCATGCCACCTAGACCACTCTGATGTCATGACCATACATTGCAAGGACTCTTGCAACTCAACCATCCTATCCAACAAAATAAATTAAGATTTACAACGCATGTCCAATGGCTTGAGGAATTCCTTCTTCAAAAAGCTGCAAAAGAGTGCCAATGATGTATATAGGTGTAGATGAACATCTGCACATCTATAGCATCTGCCATTATAATTTTGACCTAATCAATTTTTTCAATGTCTTTTAGTGCATTGTTCATGGCAATGCATACAATATGGGGTCCAAAATATATGCCGATAGTGGGCCTCAATGAGCTTACATGCTACCTTGTACATGTAAGCTGCATCTGTGATAACCTGTACAATGTTGGCAAGGCCAACCTCCTTAATGGCATCTCGCAAGATGGTGAATTGGAGCTTTGCATCCTTCTTTCCTAAACAGTCAACTACCCTAAAAAAGTAAAGACCCTGTTTGCATGAAACAATGATATTTATGAGTGGGTGGTGTCTGATATATGTCCACCCATCCACGATGATGTTGTAACCATGGGAGACCCATGTGCACCTCATTTCCTCCATCAATATGTTAACCTTTGGCATAGTTCTTATCCAAGATTGTGATCCTCAACTTCGTGTCTTATGGGTAACATAACTTACATATGCTTTGGCTACCTTAACCATAACGTCCTTGTAATAAGGAGCGTGAGTAACATGAAATGGGATGCCGGTGACAAGTTTGTTTCAATGACATCATCAGCCTCTTCCCCAGCCTTTGTATCATACATGTCCACAATTGGATTGTACTACCAAAAGCATCCACATCAGTTACCTCATAAGCTGTTGTAGTATTTGAGAAACCATTATTAGTTCTTTGAGAGTGAGAATTAAAATGGGTGCCACTAACACTGTGGGCACAAACTGCTGATTTTTTTTTCTGTCGTATCTACATTATACAACCTCACCCTTTCTGCCCTCTCTTCAAGTGATAGCTGTACACATAGGCCTACACCTTTTCTTGAGATGTGCAATAAGTGCGCATTCAACCTAGTAATGCTGCCCGACCAAGTCAATGAGCATATATTGCCCTTCCATGTTCTAGTGCCCCCTGAAATGTTTGATTTAGGACTCTCAAGAATTTGAGCAAATTGTTTCAAATGTTTTTTTGTCAAACGATTCTTTATCATACTTGTTCAACATTGTGGAGGGGCAACTAAACTTGTCAACACTCCCATGTGAACTACTAGGTGTTATTGTTCTTTTTCCTTGCACACCCCCACCCTTTTTATCACTCATTTCAATCTCACATTCAACTTCATACTCGCTGTTTGAATTCATTTGAGGGCAACAATATTTAAAAAAACAACAATATAACCATACATTTTATAGTTTTTAACACATTTTGCATTTAGAATTAAAAAAAAAACAACACCCTTGTTTAAGTATTTTAATTTTAACCATGCTTGCATTTTGAATGTCAAATGCTCTTGTTTAACTCATTTTCTCATTTGGAAATTAAAAAAAACACTAGCATCGTATGCACTTTGAAATTTTAAAACAACAATGCCCTTCTTTGTATAACCCATTTTGTTACTTGCATTTGGAAATAGAGAAAAACAAAAAAAAACAACAATGAATATACCTTGAAAAAAAGAAGAAGCCATGCCCTCCCTTGTTAATCCATTTTGTTGTTTGCCATTGGAAATAAAAAATAACAAAAAAAAAAAAATGAACAAGAATGAATGCACTTAGAAATTAAAAAGAACAAGCAATACCCTCCCTTGTTTATCCCACTTTGAATTTTGCATTTGGAAATTAAAAAATAAAACAAAGGGCCATTGTATATACCTCTTGCTCTTTCTCCTGCTCGCTCCTGCTCTCTCTTTGTTCTTACTCTTTGCTCTATGTGTGATCACTATGAGTCTGAGATGTGCTTTTTATAAATTATTTTGGAGGCTTTAATGGTTTGGGTGAAGCAATTAGCTTTAAGCACAAATAAAATAATAAGTTTTCAACTTAAGAAACAAGTTTTTTTTTGGTTTTGTTTAAAGGTTGTTTGGCCATAGGGGATGTTCTGACGTCCCTCGAATGTCTCGGGGACATCATGGCATCCCCTAGGTGTCCCCACGGTTTAGAAGCACCTAGGACGTCCCGGGTATGTCCCTTGAACTCGGGGGACATCCCCTCCTCTTTTTTTTTTTTTGCTCGACGTGGGGGGGATGTCTCGTCCCCGGGACGTATTGGATATTTGGGACGACTTGGGGAGGGGGCTGCACATCCCCGCATATCACTGCTTTTGTGTCATTGTAGGTTTTTTAGTCTCTCATTTATGACTATTATTTATCATTTCTTCAACAACAATTTTGAATATCTCTAATCCCGGGATTGGGATTTTGTATAAAGATGTTTTTGAAGAGCTACCCACCTATTTCATGGAGATATTTTTCCCATGTTAAAAACTAGGAAGATAAAGATGTATTTCAATATCTTGAAACTATTTCAATTTGTTCACTATGTATACAAGCATTTGGTCTTTCAAGATGGTTTTTGAGTTGTTGAATCCAAATCTTGGTGATAATTGGTTAGGAGTTTCAAATGCTTCTAATTCTATTTGTTGATCAAGTCCATTCAAAATTATTCACGTCTCAATCACATTTGGCTTCTTCTAGTGTGTCGATACAATATTATTTTAGAGATTGTTTATTTTCATCTACTTTAGAAAGAGATGTTATTGCTTCATCAGGTTCCGTGAAAGATGTGTTGTATTTTGTATTGATTTTCTCAATGTTCAGGACTTATTTTCTAAGAAGTGCGCTCAAACAATGCATTGTAACTACATCTTTCATTGGAAGAATTCGATTCTGCAGTTTAATTTATGATTGTTCTCTTCCTATGCCATTTGCTACGGCTTAGAGCCTTAAACAGAATTGGCGATTTAACATTTAGGAACATTCTTGACAAGATCAAGGTAGATGACGTCCACAGGATAACATCAATATGTTTCTTTTCATTATTATCTAACTGTGATTGATTTTAAATAAATCCGTGTGTTTGGTCTTCATATGATGTGTACAGATTCTTCTATTGTCTCCTTGCATATAAGGATTATACAGTTGATGGAAGTCTTTGTTAAGGACTTGTCATAGCTCATCTTAATCATGCTGGTGAAGTTCCACTTTGACTATTTGTAAGAACTCTTGCATAATAAATTGACAAGCACCGTTGAAGGCTCATTGTAATTCATCTTTAATATTTGGAAAAAAACTTCTTTAAAACTATATATAAATCACCATCTCTTTCAATTCATCTCCCATTTGTTCCATATAATTTTTCCTCTAATCTTTGTTGTAATTCCTCCGACCTTGTATACTCACCGGACAACATTATTAGATCTCTCACCATGATCAATAATGACTCAGATGAGTCCTCCACTACGAGCACAAACAAAGATATTCGATGAGATTTGCCTCCAGTCTTCATTGGCACTTGCTCTTGGGTTTTTTGTTTGCCTCTCATTACTATTTGTAGTGATTTCCTTGCCATTTTGTGTTAGTGGTACACTGCTCTATTTTGTCTTTGTACTTTGTCGGTTCACGATTCTCTCTTCCTAGAACTTTATTTTGCTAATGTTTGTATCCTTCAGGGCCATTGACTTATTTTCGGTCATTTGTGGATGTTAATATAATTTCTTTCTTTCTTTCTTGTTTGGTATTTGCCATAGTACTATAACTTGAATAGTTCAACACTTCTCCTTGATATATTATAGTCCTTTTGTTGTAATGCAACACACGCTTTTTTTTATGGAGGCAGATTTTTATTATCATATATCTCACTTATATAGAAATAATTTCAACGGGTCAAAGCATAATATTGTATCCCAGTAGGTTGCATTTTTGTAAAAAAACTGACTGCTAAATAAATCTTAAAAAATTACATAACAAACTTGAATTTTTAGAAAAATTATGGATGTTGTGTCTTTGTATGTTTAAGCTCTTAAAAAGTCTTTGGTCATTTTATGCATCTAAATTCAAGTTTTATTTGCGAGAAATATTTTGCTGCTGTACACTACCAATCTATAAGTTAATGGAGAATATCCAGGATAATGACTATTTTCCAACAATGCATGTTTAAAAAATGACAGTTGGATCTGCATTCAGAAAATATGGCTTATGATTTCCTCTCTCAAATTTGACTTTTTCTTCTGTCTTCTATGATAAAAAGTAGCAGAAATGAAAGTTCAGAAAAGATGGTCTCAAAACTGCACCCTCAAATATGACTTGTAATTAACCACCTCTATCTTTGATGCAAAAGATAGCTGTGTATGTCACATGTTGACATATTTATGCACACGCAGTTGACAAATGGTCACAACTGTATGTAACATTTAGTGACTTGTGATGATCCAAGTAGCATTGTTATGACTGCTGGCACTTCCTTTCTTTGCTACTAAAATAGATAGGATGACCATGTGAATTTGCAGCTTTCCACAAAGGATGAATTTTACAGTATATTCATGAGCATTATTGGTTCAATTGACACCTAATTAAAAGGAAAACTGTCCCAATCTGGTCAATTTTACCACCATGACACCACTTTTCTTGAAATTTTACTTGGGATTTCTCTTAATAAATTGTAGCTTTCCATATGTGAAGTGAGTTGACACTAGTAAAAAAGATGAATTTCACAGTTTATGTATGAGCATTATTGGTTCAAAAAATGACACCTACGGAAAGGGAAATTGTCTTTAACTGGTCAATTTTACCACTAAGACACCCCTTTTCTTGAAATTTTAGTTATTTTACTTTGGATTGCTCTTAATTTATTATTTACAAGGGTCCTTTTGTTTTGGTAACCCACAATCATTAATTTCCAGTCATGATGAGCAAAAGAGTACAAGATGAGTTTTGTCCTAAAAACTCTTTTAGGAGATGAAAACATCTCAAATATTGATGCTAGACATTCTCTATAGATAATTGTTTATACCTGGTATAGCCTTTCATCTCAATATCTCATAAGCACGGAAACGCCCCAGGGGGTCCTATTTCTTAGTAGAAACGTTTCGGAAACACGAAACTGATCCGAAAAGCCTTCGAAATGCGCCAAACGTTTCCGGAAATGCCTGGGACATTTCCGGAAACGTTTGGCACGTTTCTGCCGGTTTTTTAGAAAGTCTAGCATCATTGCTTTCCATTACCAACAAATCATATTTGGTCAGATTGATTTCTTTTTTCTGCGAGTATTTAATTGCTTTTTTGTATCTGTTCTCCTAGAGAATTTAGTGATTTTTAAATTGTTATTTTCCATTGATATTGTATTTTGCAGCTGGGCTGGCATTCAACACAAGACCCAAAAGAATGGAGGGGCAAGTAATAATGGTTATGTAAGTAATTCTTTTTCTTCTAATGAATCAACCTGATTATCATCAAAAGAATAAATTGGCAAGTAATAATAATTATGTGAGTAATTTTTTTTCTTATAATGAATCAACCTGATATTATTCGATAATGAAAATTCTTCAATATATGTGAGAAATGCTCGTGTTATTATTCAAATAGGGTTGAGATTAATTATAGACTTCTAATGCAATGAACTTCGGATTTTGGCAGCCTGATCAGACTTATTTTTCTAGAATCAGGAAACAGCTTGCGGATGTAAATATTATGTAATTATACTTGCTATAAGTAGCATTGCAAGTGGAGCTTAGAAGTGCTATCTGGAAGATAGTTACACTTTGCATACTCACTGTTTTTGTCAGATGCTTATAAGCTTGTGTTTTCATAAAGATCTCTATGACCACATATGTGAGAACATTGTTATATTACTTTCAGATAATGTTTGACAACTTGTCAGAGAATATGCAAATAGTATTTATACAAAATTATTGGAAGTATTCTAGTAAAGTGTGACATGAAAACACAAATTTGTTATCTCAAGAATTTCACTCTATTTGTCTCCAACTACACAAGCCTTTTATGTACTTGAAACCCATCATTCACCCCATAGAAAATCCTATCATGGATCATAAATGCCTTTACCTTAATCTTGACATCGGAAAGATGATTTGTTTATTTACACAGTAGCTCATAGGAAAATGCCCAAGCACAAGCGAGAGACAATGTTAATGTAATAATATAAGAACATGGTAAAACCACATTTCAAGATAAAAAATTTACTTCATTTCAAGGGTATTGTAATATCATCAAGTTCAATACCTAAACTTCATTATGCAAAGCTCAATGTGTAAAGATTGGATGTCTCCTTCCACACTCAATCAAGAAACTTCATTGTTTGTTCACCTCCGAAAAAATCAATTACATCAATTGATTTTTGTATATGCCACTAGACATTAACTCGACTCCTATTCATTCCTGTCTTCATTAATCTCCATCCCGACCCTAATACACTTATTTAATTACATTCAAATATCCCAATAACACATATAAATCTCCTAATAATTTCATGGATTTAATCACTAAATCCCCCCTATACGTTAGTCACTTCGAGCACTTTGCATGACCCTATATTCTCTGCCACCTCAAGCTAATATGCAGATTTTTCCAATTGTGATAGCGACCCTTTGGAGCATCTTGAAGATCTTATGGTAGAAGACAACATGCAGTAGGTAAATTTTGCTAGTGTACTTAATTGCCATGCACTATTATATGTTATTAAGATGCAGTTGTAATATTTAATTGTGATATATACTTATTCTATTTATAGAGAATAGTAACAATCAAGTTATTAATTTGATCGACTTTCAAAATTAATAGATTAAAACAAACTTGTTATGCAGGCTAACACTCTCTAACCCTAATAATACTCTTCACTTGTTTTCATAAAAACATAGCTAGAATTATAAAAATGTGTAATGTTTTTATTTTAAGCTTTCATTGATTTATAGTATATGTATATATGTGTGCAATTGTATTATGGTTTAAACGATTTTAATGTGGAGAATATTAAGATATCTAATATGGCATTAGAGGAATAAAAGCTTCACCTTGTTTTGCTTGTAGGGTTTCAGATTAAACATTTGTTTTTTTTTTTGCCATTTTTTTTTGTAGGTATTTATATCAGGTGAAGTTTTTAAATTTTTTATACAGTTTATATTTAGATCTAGTGGCTCATTGTAAATAACCAATCTTATGCTCTCACCCGCACCCTACCCTTGATCTTGATTGATCGAAAATTGGTGAAAGTGGTAGGTTATTAAGGGTTTATTTCTAGTTTGATTTTAGAAAAACCCTAAGATAAAACCATGTTACGAAGGTTATAAACCTTGAAAGTTTTTGTTCTGGGAAAAATTATAATCAAATTTCCCCGAGC
Source organism: Taxus chinensis (assembly GCA_019776745.2). Lineage (NCBI taxonomy): Eukaryota > Viridiplantae > Streptophyta > Pinopsida > Cupressales > Taxaceae > Taxus > Taxus chinensis. Next base: position 251,944,694 of record CM034151.1, on the reverse strand, counting down.
CATGGTGTGAGAGGTATTGCCCCAATGCTTAAGCCATTAGACAACATTGTGTATACATAGTTTCGCTTCCATGCACTTCATGACATATAAGAAATGTATAAGTTTTTATTTTTTGCCAATAGGAAGCCATTTGATTTGTGGTGCATTGGTAGGCGGTTAGTGCGGAGAAGTTACTCTCAATATACCTCGGAGATGGTATAGTACAACTACTGGAAGAGTTCAAACCCTCTATAGTTAGTTCCATGAAACATTGACTCAATTCACTATTTATGAACATGATTGTGATGTCTTGATTTACTTGAGTTTTTAATGGTAAAAATATTTTAGTACCATTGCAATTGAAGTAACACAAAAATATTCGATAAAAACATCATGTATCAAATGCAAACTTACCTCACAATGCAATAATTGCACTTGCTAGCCTTGACCAGGTGACCTAGGAGTGCACTTTGTACCTTCCTTTGGATCCACTATGTGCCTCCCCTTGGATTCACTCTGTGGACCCTATCTCGCCACTATTCAGAGTGTTTAGGTCTTCTTACTTACCTTGCTTTTCAAAATCTTTATTCCTTATTTAATCACATAAGAGTTCATCCCATGTATTGAGTTGTCTATTCAATTTTTTTTCAATCCACATTTTTTATCCATATTATTTTATATCCTCACTTTGATTCCTTTCTATGTTATTTATAATATTTCAAAGGGTTCCACTCCTAAACACACGTTTTTATAATTTTATTAAATTATTTACCCACCCATGTTATTGGGTGACCATGTAATTATCATTTACTTGTTCTTTTCATTCCTTTTATCCATACGTAACTTTAAATGCCTCTTATCCTATTGATTATTATTCTTTTACAACTCTTTATTCCCTTTAATGTTTCTTGAAGTTATTAATACATGGAGATTTAGTCATATAACATTCTCTCTCTATTCTCTCTGTGTTAATTAATGCTCGACCTCACTAGATGGAGGTGTATTTGTAATACGGTTAAAAAACAATAGTGATTAGTAAAATAGCAGTGGATATTAACTATGCATATATTCAATTTTCTCTATGTAACACTATCATGCATCAAAGTTGTAAAATTAAAATTTACAATAAATCTTCAAATAGAGACTAGAATTTTTCTTAGAAAGGAGGAAATCTATGATATTAATGCAACACCAAAGTCTAAGGCTTGGGTATTTATGTAAAAAACCAACAAATTAATAAACTTTAGTTAATCTATTAAAATAAAACTTAAGATAAAATTATTCATTTTATGGTTTTTTAAAAATTTGATAATAAATTGTATGCTTGCAAATTCCTATTTTGGTTAGGTATTTACTTTGTCTGTGATGTTATGAGTCCACCCACATTGTATTCATAAGAATCAAAAGTGTAATAGCCCGCGAGCGCTTCAATTCCCTTTTGCATGCCTGTCTCTACATATTTATACTATCTGGAGCTCCCATATTGATTCGGGAGAGTGGTCGAGTGGTTTGAAGCGGTAGACTGTAAATCTGTTGGAAGTTTTGTATGCAGGTCTGAATCTCGCCTCTCCTATAACCATATATGTGTGTTCCAATGATGCATGTTCCAACGACCACACCACATAGATGTAGAGTAGATGTGTGTTCAAATGACTAGGAGGTTCTTCTCCATTCCAATGATCGGGAGGCTCTTTCCGGACCATTCCTGACGTCGAGCTTCACATCGCATGCACAAGTGCTCTTTGAACCGTGCAATGAGGTCACCCATAACACGACTCTCTCACTTGATGGATCCCCCATCTATTTATAGATGGGATTTGAGATTGGGATCACCTCTTTGGGGAGATTAATTGAGATAAGAGATATAACAATGAGATTAGCATTTGATGGGGGAGATTAGTTGAGATAGAGATATAGGGGGCTCTGTAATAATTCATTTCTTAATGAACTAACCAGGTCTAGAGGAGAGGAGTCTGATCTCCAATCACGCTGTATTCTCTATATTATTCCATTCCGATTGAGACGCATAGATGTGGGATATATGGGGCCGGGCGCCATATGGAGTTCATGGTGTCCCCACCCTGGGAACTATAGATAGAGGAGTCTAGATAGGGGGCCGACTATATCTCTATCTGAAGTCTCTCTCTCTCTCTCTCTCTCTTAGATATCTTAGCCTATAGTTATAGATAGGGGGTCCCTCTATATAGATATGGCTATCACGTATATATGATCAGTCGTATCACATATATAATGGATGATGTGTAATGGATGGATCTCCTGTCCTCTCCTCTCCTCCTTGAACTATCTTATCGATATGGGGTGACCCCCTCCCTATATATAGCTATCTACTCCGCCTCTGTCTCTATCTCTATTTCTAGGGGGGCGACTATATAAACATCAAATTTATTATCCCTTAGAAAATTGATATAAAATCCTATAACATTTCCTTAACACCTAGTTTTAATTTAATTGCATAAATGATTTTAAATATATGGGGTTGTCTCTTCCCCTATAGGGCTCCAAATACCCATTTTTGATTGTGTAATTTATATAATAATAATAATATTATATGCAGTCAATATTAGACATCTCCAATACAAACATGATGGACATCCCAAACTATCATGTAATGTGTATACACTAATTAGTCAATTGATATGATGGTATCTAACAGTGAAATGGTTAGTTGAATTTTATTTTTCATTATATTAATTTAATATTTTCTAGACAATCCATTCCCATAATTCCTAAATCATAGTGTCTGAACACAAAACATGTAACTTTTTTGAATCCTCGACTATTATATGTGAAGTGCTACTATTTTTTTCGTGAAGTGAGATGTTCCTATGTATGCTTTATGCGAAGTGTAACACTTGAATCTAGAATCTAACTATATGTAGATGTAACCAATGCACAAGTTAAAAGTGCATATCTTTGTCTTTGAATGACGAAGTAGGAACTGATATGTTTTCTTTGTTTTGACGCTTCCTCTAATGCTTTCATCATATTCCAACACCATTTGTCTAAATGACTTGATCTACCACAAAAGATACACTTCTCACCAATCTTATTTTCACTATCATGGGTTGTCTCTTTAGTCATAGGTTGTCTCTTTAGACTTAATGATAGGAGGCAGGAAGCATTTTGATGTGGAATAAAAGGAGGGTTGAGTCATTGGTAATGAGTCATGTCTTTGGCTTTCTTAAGTTTTCTCTTAGTAGGCATATTGACCGCACGTGCCTCTAAACTAGGAAGGACATCAAGTAAATAAATCTTTGATTGTTCTCTAATGAGCCATTCACATAAGATATCAAAGAGAGGGCATCTTGAAGGTATCACTCAAGGTATCTATGGTAGAATAAAAGTGTTCTGATCCTGGTGTGTGAATTCACTAATGCCTTGAGGTTTTGGTGTAACAGTTTGTTACATTTGGTATTAGAGTAACCACCTATGGTCGAGCCCCAACATGGGTGGCTACGTTGACATTGCAGTGTTCGCTCAGGGCTTGTATAGGGTTGCATGTTATCCCGCAATACATGCACAAATATATCATGGTCCAGGTTACAGAGTGTGGTGGGATGTTATGATCCTGGTGTACAAATTCAATAATGCCTTGAGGTTTTTGTGTAATGGTTTGTTACAAAAAGGTTACACAATACTTTGTGTGGACCCTTTAACTTTGAAAAAATGAGAGACACACTCGTGAACCTTCTTTTATTTATCACAAGTTGCTAATTGTGAGAGAATAAACATAAATTTTACTATAAAGTCTTCAATAGATTGAAATTTTGCATGTGAGATACCATAATTCGACATCCAATTGTAAAGCTTTGAATTCATTTATTTTTCCAAACAAAGTGTCAAATTTATCACTTGTGGATTTTATATTTGTGTGATCCATCAGGTGAAACAATAGACCATCAAAGACATGCATTCCAATGAGCTCTACGACTTCATTCATTTTTTTCTCATACACAAATTTCTCAATTTCCTTTTGAAAGGTGTTCCCTTCAACATAGACCATAAACCTTTAGATTGCAATGATTCTTGTCTATTTTGTTTCCATGTGTGATAATTGTTGAAGTTAAGAGATCAATAGGTGTAAGTTTCAGTGACTGTATAGGGAAAAAGTTTGCAACATGTCTTAAATTAGCACAAAATCTTTTTATAGCCATTTTTCTTTTTTCTTTTTATTTCAGGTCTTAAAATAGCCATTTTTTTCATAACCCTTTTAACATTTTTATAAGTTATTTCAAGTCTAAAAATAGCTTTATATATATATATATTTATATATATATATATATATATATATATATAAAATTTTTGCACTAAGACTTGAGATCATTAAAAGTATTACTTAGAGGTTGAATCACTTTTTGACCCAGAAAAAAGTTTGTTGTAGATGATGAGATATAGCTCAGTTAAACATTTTGGTAGAATGGAACACTTTTATTTTTACATGAATTTTTGAGGAAGATCAAAAGTATAATAATGTGGTTGAATAAACACCTACACTAGAAGTTTTTTTTTTGCAGGCAAATATCTACCTTTTTGAAATATTTTTGGTCAATCAAAGCATTTTAAATTTTTATTTGATTCCAAATCAATCAAAGCATTTTAAATTTTTATTTGATTCCAAAACGAGACAACAATATTGTTTATAGGTTGATTCATCATCTGACATAGAAGGAAATTTTGATGTATATGTTAAGATCTACCTTCCTACAAAGATTTAGCTCCATTAAAGAACTTCATTTCTTTTTAATTTTGAAGATGACCCCAAAATTGCCTAAAATGGAACAAAGTGTGTGTTGCTTTTACCAAAGAACCCAAATTTGATTTAAAATTACTAGCATATGGTGTGTTTTATTTGTAGGATCTAGGATATACTCATCATTGTTATATGACCAATTTCCCATATATTAATAAATACAAGAAATATTAAAGAGAATAAAGATTGTAAAAGAATAATAATTAATGGGATAAAAAACATTTAAAGTTACCTACGTATGGGTAAAAGGAGTGAAAAGAACAAGTAAAATATAATAAATAAATAAGAAAACCGGATACCATGGGCGGGTGATTAATTTAATAAGGTTATGAAAAGGTGTGTGAAGGGGTGGCACTATCAAAAAACACCCTTCAGAAATATTACAAACAATATTGTGAAGATATAAAATGATATGGATAAAATTGTGGATTGGGAAATATCGGAGTAGATATAACGCAATGTATGTCATGAATTCTTATGTGATTAAATAAAGAATACTTTTTTTGAAAAACAAGGTAAGAAAGAAGACATGAACACTCTGAATAGCAATGATACTATAGTGTGCCCACTCCTCTTCGACACTTATTACACACTGATTTTTGATTTATCATGGACTATTGACATGGACCCTATTGTCTTAATTTAGATTAGCATGATGTAGATGGTAGAGATATTCTGACTATTGATATGTTGTAGTTTACATTATAGCTTGTATGGATTCTAGACACACGATAGACATTATGTGTTGATGATGATGATGTGTTGTTATATATATATATATATATATATACTGACATTCTAAATTTTCGTCGTATTGACCATGTTTTGAGGTTCGCACTAATCTTGTGATCTTACTGATATTGATGTAATGGTAGAATTGAAATGTTTATGTTATCCAATTTTCTCCCCAGGAGAAATTGGATGAACACAACGTTGCATGCTGTAAAAATGTGGTTGATTTGGTCACATGAGCTTGCATTTTGAGGTTGGTCCAAAAGGTTGAAGCAAGCCTGAGAAAGTTGCAGAGATTTCAGAGAATCAAGAAGTTCTGAAGTTCAAATTCGGACTTCGGAGGTGAAGCTTTTCGGAGGTAAGTTAAGGCACAAAATCTTCGAAATCCCAAAGTCCGAAAGTCTGAAATTTCAGACTTTCAGGTTTCGAAGTTTCAGAGTTTTCAGCAAGCAAAATAGGAAAAGTGAGCAAAAGTCTCTGAAATCCCGAAGTCCGAAAGTCTAAAATTTTGGACTTTCGGCTTTCAGAGTTTCGGAGATTTCGATAGTCAAAAAGTTTCGAAAGTCCAAAATTTGGGACTTTTGGGTTTCAGACTTTTGGAGTTTCGGAAGTTTGGAGCCCCAAAACATAAAAAACACATGGAAATGTCTGAAATCCCGAATTTTGAAAGTCTGAAATTTCAGACTTTCAGGTTTCAGAACTCTCAAGCAAAGTTGGTGGATGAACAATGTTTTAATCTCCGAAATGAAAATGTCTGAATTTCAAGATTTTGGAGGTTGCATGCATTTAGGACTCTGAAAAGTGAAGATCAAGAGCTCGACACCCCGACCTTCAGATGGCCATAAATTTTGACTGGGAGCTCGGATTTGTGCAAGAAAGGGCATTTTGGAAAGCTTACAGTCTCCTTTACACAACTACGATTGGATATCTTAAAATTAGTGAGACTAAGTTCTTTAAAATGAAAAATACAGTTCACCTTTTTAGAGGGTGTCCCAAGTTTCTCACCTACCACAATAATGAAGGTATGGGTTCCTTTCTTCTCCAACAAGGCATAATACATGGAGGCATGGATTTTGCAGTGGAACCCATCATTGTGGAAGGGGAATTCAATGCATTTTTGGGTGGTTGAAGCAAGAATTCAAATTCTTCTCTCCCCATTCTCTTATATTATTCCTATATATTGTAAAGAGGGGCATTTTTCTAAATGTTGGACATTTGGGCTTTGCACCCTCCCTTCTTCTTTGATATGCAAGTGAATTTGTGGAGTTCAAACCTCCCATTCAAGCTGTAATGCAAAATATTGCCTCTTGGCCATTGTAGTGTACTGTATCAAATTTTTGGAGCAATAATACATGTATGTGGATGATTTTCAACCATCTGTTGTGTTCATTGCACCTCTCTGATATCTCATTACAATATTGGTTATCTGCGTATGGTGGTTGTATTACATTTCAATGGTTTGTGTTTAATGACAAAGCAAGTGTTCAACATTCCTTTGGTGCATCACCTTCGTTAGTTTAGGTTTATTTTCTTGTATCTTCTTAACCCCGTCTCCTTGGCAAGCTAGAGTAGGTTTTAGAGTACATGCTCTACATTCTGAATGTGTGCATTTGATCAGAGAAATAGGAACCGATCTTCATCCGAAGATCTTTCCTGATTGCAAATTCTCACACTTTGGGAAAAGCTCCATGTTATGCAATCACACTGATAGCTCCAACCTATCGAGTTGCAGACATTCAGGGGTGTTCTCATTTGACATCAACAGTTTATGAAATTGTAAACAAATGATATCATTGCTTAGCTTTGATGATGATTTCGTGTTATGATGATGTTCTTGATGGATGTAAATATATTTTATTATTGCTATATTTAATGTATCCACGAGGCCGAAGGAGGTATTGTTTGATTTTGCAGGGGATTGTATCACAACAAATAAAAGGGGGTAGGGGACTAACCGTAACAGGATATCTGATGGTTGCAACAACGATCACCATGGTAACTTTGTGTTATGTTATTGTTGTATGTGGTTAGGATGTTAGGAGGTCCCCATGGAGGGAATAACCTCAAATTGTGACCATGAGATATGTGTGTTCTTTTCTCTTTTATTTTGATTAATTGTGTATGTATTTTATTATTGCATTGTATTTTACTTTTATATTATTGATTAAATGTACCCTTGTTATTAATTATGTTAATTAAAATCGATTTTTAGATGTGACCATAAGGGAGCATTTATTTGGGTAGGTAGTGCTTTTGATCTTGTGATTTAAAGTTGGATTTAATTATTTTACTTGGTGTGTAGTCAACCCATCTCTCTAAACTCGAAATTTGACTTTCAAGTCAATTTTGGAGACTTATGGGACAAGTTAAGCTTGTCCCACACCTCTTAAATTCATCTACCAACTATACCTATGGGGTAAGGGGTTAAAATTAGACCCCATTATGTGATTTGGTTAGAAAAAGGTGGATTTTATTGCACTTTTATTACATGAGTTTTAATGGTGTCCTTTTGTGGTATGGAGTAAGGATTAGTGTGTGTAAGAGGCTTGTCATATTCTCAACCACCTAATTACTAACCTTGGGTTTGGTGTTTGACTTGGGGGATGTGGAGTTGGGAGAAGTGATGTGGCATCCTACATGGAGCCACCTCACCCTCCTCTTCTCCTTTTTTATTTATTCATGTTTATTTGATGTATTGGGGGCTACTCATTTGGATTTGCACACATGTTCTTTTGAAATTTTCTTGGAGTTTTTACTTGGAGATTTTTGGAGATTGCTCTGGGAAGACTTGCTTGGTTTTGGAAGAGGGAAAAACTTGTTGAAGATTTTGGAAGCTTGTGATGGCAAGGTAGGGCCTTTGCCTTTGTATTTTATTTTCTTGTTTATGTGTGTGTACAAAGAAAATGGTTATATTGTTGTGATTTGTGTTGGGTTGGGTAGACTTTGGCCTTAAGCAAAGGTGTAGGAGATGGAAAATGGGACCATTTTGGGAGGGAAAAGAAAATTGTGTTGCATAGTGGAGGGAGTATGAGTGGGAGTTCCACCTTTGGGGAGAAAAAATGATAAACTTTCTATAATTGTGTATTTGCATTGGGAGGGAAAAGGGATGTGTTGAGAAGTTGTGCATTTGGAGGCTTGTTAGGTGGAACTCCTATCTCATTTGGGAGTTCAAAGGAGATGGTTCCCATTATTTTATTTTCCCTTGTCTTGATCAATAAGCCTATGTGTTGAAATGTATACATTGTGTTGTTGTATTTTGGTGGTGAATGTATTACTTGAATGTTGGCATGTGTATTGTAATGTGGAAGCAAATTTGTAAGTTGCCATTGGTTGCAAACATTGTTTATTCTACTATGGTTGGGGCTCGGGGGCCAATGGGGGGGATGACTTCTTCTCTTCATTGGAATAAAGGTTGGGAGGTGAGTGTTTCCTACACCCTTTTTTTGTTTTGTGATTTGAATAAAAAGAAAAGTTATGGAGTTGAAGATTGGAAGAGTTAACCTTATTTAGAGTCAAAGAGTTCACCCTTGTCATGATATTCCCCTTTGTTGTAAAGTGAAAGATTCAATCTTGTATTTTGGGAAACATTCTTGTAAACTTATTTTGTTCAAATTGATGAAATGAGGAACTACTATATTGTAAAAGAATGAAATAAGCTTCTTAAGAAAAGATTGTATTGTTATCTAGTTATAGTTGTAATATTGCAATGGTTGGAAAGGACTTGAAAGTTGTATTATAAACCGATCTTGAAAATATTATTGCTCTTACATGGAAGTATACTTGCCTTTCTTATAATGGATGCCATTTGTGTTATTGTGAAAGAAAGGAAACATTTTCTTATTTATTGTAGAAGTTAGCATATTGAAATGTTGAAATTGTAGTCAAATTCTACACTAAGTTATAAAAAGATAGATTTATATCAAGAGTTTGAAATTGAAGAAATATTTTCTTCCTTGCTTACATCGAGCTAAAAGAAAGACCTTTAGTTTAACTATCTCATACATGTGAATAGATAGAAATTTCATAACTACTTTATCTTATAGTTCATTACACAAATGAATCGATTTATTGTTTAAAATAAGGTAAAATAAAAATATGCCTTTATAGTTGTATATATTCATATAAATTTATATACATCTACATATATTTGCTAATTATAAGCATATTAAATAAAACTATTATATCATAATATATATATAAAGAATTCAAAACTTATAAAATCAAAGCTTTTAGGGCCGCAACTGTTAAGATATATTTAAAGCTTATATAAAAAAGAAATATTTTAAAGTAATTTAGAAAAGGGTAACTTAGTTAATAAATCACAAGGGTTAATGATTGGAATGAAGTAATAATAATAATTAATTGTGATAACCCTATGAAAAAGTGGAGCTTCTAATCGTGAAATATTTAAACCTAGTTGGTGGTTATTTGGATGCAAATCTTTAAAAAAAAATCCGTAATTTTCCTAACTAATTATTGGGTTTTATCTTGGGTTTTGTGCGTGGAAAATGTGGACATTATAGAGACAAGGTCCACATAGTGTATCCATGGGGAGGCAAAGAGTGCATTTTCTGTCATGTCTAAGGCTAGTGAATGCAATCATTGCATTGTGATGCAAGTTCACATATGATCCTTGTTGAGTGTGGTCTTGGTTGTGGTTACTTGGGGGGAAATATCATTCTAAATATCCAAAGAAATTCCTCATATATATATTCAAAACCCTATTTTTTTTAATCAAGAACTGTGTATTCTTGATTTATAATAAATATATAAATTATGTAATATTTTTATTGAATGTTTTTATGTTACTTCAATTACAATAGTACTAAAACATTTTAATTATTAATAATTTAGGAAAATCTTGATACCAGAGTTAGTGTTTTAATAATTAAAACTATTTATTTTGGTTTCAAAAAATCAAAAAAATCAACAAACACGGTTTCATAGAAGTTGACTAATCCTTTATAGATGATAATTAAATATCATTCCCAACACATTCATTTATAATATGACTATTTAGTTAGACGTGAAGGCAGAGGGGGATTAAGCCTTAGGCAAATTAGGTAGTTGCCTAGGGCGATAGCAGTTAGGGGGTGCTTAAATCTAAAAAATTTTTTAGTTTCAAAATCCATTTTTTACTAAGTTATCTGTTATAATTTCTCATAACAAAAATAATCCACTTGCCGATCACTATTTACAAATTTAATTGATCACTAATCATTTAATATCTTGATAACAACAATCCATTTTTTTCTTCCCACGATGATTATCTTAATTTTAAAATAAATTTATCTTACATGACTAGTGGGATTTAATATTGAAGTCAATATTAAGGATGAATGAGGGATGATTTTGTGTTAAAAGCTGACTTTATAGCACTAGTGATTGAGTGTGATTAAGTGCTTATATGAATTTTTTGTTTTCATATATAATTAAACATAAATTTCTAATCACTCCTTTATGATACTCCTTTTGTTTAGTTACATAAATATGCACATAAATAAAAAAATTGTAATATTTTTGCAAGTAAAAGAAAATATCACATATTTATAAGCACATATGATTTTGTTGGTATTGTTACCCATTCTTTGATGTAGCTCTAGATTATGTGGGTGTGTAAATTGTTCTAGAAAAAGGTTAATGTATTTTTTATAATGTAATTGACATTGAAGGAAAAAAATATTTGATTTTCTATTCTTAATTTTTTACGGAAATTTTCTATTATTTTTTTATGGGGGAATCCGTAGGCTTGGTCCAAATACAACTCTTCACAAAACCATGGGAGCTACATGAACGTTTTTGTTTCTCTAAAAAAAAATGGTGCTTTATTTCAGGATAGAGTTCTTGTCACCTACTTGATATGGCTAAATCAGACTTGTAAGAAGCCTTATATCAAATATTGTATTTTTTGCATTTTGAGCATCTCATACGATTAATGTTTTCCATCCACAAAGTATTTTGCATCCTTCTGTGATAATTTAATAAGATGTTTTTTAAATTATTTTATTATGACTACGATGTAAATTTAAAAATACAAGAATATAGACATATTTTATTTATTTATTTGATGGAAAAAAATATCAACTAATTTTTTTGAGGAGGGCGTCCACTCAAACTATTGCCTAGGGTGCTCCCGATCTTTAATTCGACCCTGCGTGAAGGCAATTGAAATAATGTAGTTAACTAGTATGTGAAAGTAAAGTCATACACTTTAAATATAGGAAACCACCAAGCTAGCCAAACTACCTACCTAGGTCAGTATTGAGAAACATTCTCCCAACTATGAGGAAAGAAGTAGCTAGAAGAATGCAGATAAACCAAGTTTTACTCATATTATTTAAACTAAATCTGATTAGAATATATATGTGCGTGTGCGTGCATTCAATATTGGAATTTTTATACACACACATAGTGGATCATCCACGTATTTTGAAATTTACTATGGGAAATAACTAAAGCAAAAATTTCCTATTATGCAATCTCCTATGGTCATTTTACATGACATGTCACAATGGCCTTTTTTATAGATATATTCCGAACTAAAATATCATTTAATTAAAAAGCGACTTCATTTAATTAAAGATATTTAAACCTCTCCATCTAAACCGAATTGTTGAATTATTTAAATAATCGATTATTAACTAGCAATCGCATGTGTATAATGTAATGTGAACGCCGAACGATATATATTTTTTGATTTTGACCATTGGGATTTCTCCATTTACTGGGCTTGAGAGTATTTTTCCTAGAATTAATTGTATTAGTCCTCTGATCTAGGTATTCCGAATGTGGAGGAAGATGATTAAAGGGCCTTGAATGAATTTAAAATCAAAATGATATTAGGGATGCCAATCACAATTTTTAAGTAATAACACTTACTAAATCATATATTACTAATAGAGAGGACTATGACAGAGTTAGTAGACTGCTCATTGACCTCCGAATTAGTTATATGTTTTTGCTTATTACCTTTATACTTGCAACATTAGGATTTTAGGAAGATCCCATCCCATATCCTAGACATGGGCTTTTGAAACCCTATACCTTTGATAAATTGTGGATAAATGTCTTGTAGATGCACGACTTCTACTCCACTTTCCATTCTATCTTTGGCTCATGTGTTGTTACTAGTACGGTCTTCTATTTATATACTAATCTATATTATTGAGAAGGGAAAGAGGATAATAATAATGACCATCTTAGAAAACATATAGTTTGCACATGAGAGAGAGAATTGTTCTCCTTTTTTTGTAGATGGGTAAAGGAATTGTTTTTTGAAATATTAGCTTAGAGAAGAGTTGAGAGAGAGAGAGAGAGAGAGAGAGAGAGAGAGAGAGAGAGAGAGAGAGAGAGAGAGAGAGAGAGAGAGAGAGAGATAAGTATCCCACATTCACAACTATTAGCAGGGGGAAAGATGTTAGAAGACATGTTGTCCTATTTGAATTATTTGAAAAGGAGGAAAGCAAAAAGAGAAGTGTTTCTGAGAAAAAGAAGCCTGCAGAGCCGAGAGCAGAATACCCACAAAAAAAGAGACTAGAAGAGGTTGTGGTGAAAGTAGGAGAGCTCAATACCAATAACCCTTTGTTTCTAGGCAGAAAAACCCAAAAGAATTAATAACTTGGATATTGGAATTGGATAAGTATTTTGAAGAGAAGTAGATGTAAGAACTAAAGAAGGTGAAATTTGCACGTACCAGGTTGAACGGTTGTGCATCTTATGGTGGGTTGATTTTCAAGTTTGAGAGAAAGAGACTGGTAAATGGAAAATCAGGAATTAGAAGAAGATCATTTGCAGGTTGAAAGGTAAATTTTTTCCTTTCAATAACCAATTGAGTTTCCTGAAGGAAGGAAAATAAAGAAAGATAGGAAAGAATTTGTGGTATTCCCTAAGTGGCCAAAAGTAAAAATCCCATTAGAAAGGTCTGGAAATGAATTCGTAATGATGCCTTGGCAGGGGAGGGAAGAAGAGGACAACCAAGAAGAGATGTATATTTTTGTGGAGGTGAAGAATGAAGTTTCAACATAAATAGAAAATATTCACGGTAAGAAGTGACCCATAAAGTTCAAGAGAATTCAATACCTATTGTACTTGAACAAGAGAATGAAGATACATGAGAAGATGATGAGCTGGTCAACCAACCATGAAAAGAGTGTCCTCAAATGGGCATATAGATATCTCTAAATTTGTAACAAAAAGGAGAAGAAGAGATGATTGTTAGGTCAGTAGATGAAGGTTCTCACAAGGACAAAAAATTGCCTTCAAATTGACATTGAGGCAATAGAGAATGGACTGTTGATGGTTTCAGCCAAAGGATTCCCTCGAGGATATGCAAGTGGGAAATCATTTGCAACCACTGTTAGAGGTGGGAGAAAAAACTCTCATGAAGGTAGATGAAGTTGTATAAATGCAGATTGTTGCACAAATAAGACAACCAATGGAGTTGCTAAGATTTTTATCACCAAAGTGTCGATGCAAACACTCAAGGTTGTGTTTGTAAGAAATTGGTAGGAATAACACCTTCTCCATTGGGAAGTGATGGATAGAGAATGGTAACATTTCATTTTCCATTTTGAAAGAAAGGTAGAAAATGAGAAGAGAGGACCTTACATAAGGTCAACCATATTCTTTGTGAAAAGAATGGGTACATGATGGTGTAATCATTCTCTATCTAAGAGATAGGGAGAGAGTGAAGTTGTAGAAGGCCAAACACAAAAATTATAAGTAGTGGTTGATCTAAAGAGCAATTGGACAAGAAGAAAAAGTTGAAGAATTTCACCCATTTGACATGAAATAAAAGAATGAGGTAGAGATGGTTGATATTTTCTACAAAAGGACAATGGAGGATGTACAAGTTGTTGCACATGGGAGCAACCCACAAGGGAGTTGAAGAAAGGTTGCAAATGAGAAAGGATTCTCTATAAGAGAAAATTGTTTTCATATGGAAAAATGTGGTATAAATTTCTATGCACATGGCATGCACACAGTGTGCACATGATGCTGAGGATGATGGTGAGGGGGATGGGAAAAAAGGAAAGGGTGAAATAAAGAGAGCTTATTGGGGTGGATCGATTATGATCTGATAGTTGGCTAGAAGAGGCGAAAGAAGCTAAATCAAAACTTATTAAGATGCCTAACATGGTTGAAGGGCATGTTGTGGTGTTAATCTTCGGGTCAAAAGGGTGGTTCTACCACTTAGCCCTATTTGTGAGGACTAAGATCATAAACCAATTCACCTTGGTAGTTTGATGTAGGAACTTCCAAGTGGGATCTGCAATAATGCATCAACCAAAAATATGTAGTAAATGGTGTCAAGCTGACTGTTCTTCCATCATTTCATTATAGGTCTCCAATAATTTGTTGTCTCTTCACAACCTTACATTGTCATCAACTACATAGGAATTTGATTTGGAGGTGAGTATTGGTCCTATGAACACTCAAAATTTAACCTGGCATTTTGTCAAACAATTGGCACAACCAAGTCAAGGTTGGAAAGGTGTAGACTATTTCAAACTTCTCTGAAAACATAATCCAAGTAGAATGTTGATGCAAAAACATCCAGGTGTGATATGCAAACTTGCATGAATCAAAAATATTTACTAAGTGGTGTCAAGGTGAGTCTTTTTATATCATTTCATTGTTAGTATTCAAAATAATATCTTCTCTTCACAACCATATGTTGTCATCAACTACATAGAAATCTGATTTAGAGTGTGGCGCATGCTTATTATTATTTCAGACCATTACGTTTTCAGAACTTGTTGATGTGTGTAAGTTAGTCTTTGTGCCAATGTTTCATAATTTTTTTTTCGCGATGCCTCTAGTTAATCTACCTCACATGCAACTGCTAAAAAGGGAAAAGCTAAAAACTACAAGGGAGAAATTAAGGAAAATAAGAGCTTTAAAAAAAGTTATTAAGGAAAACAAGAGCTTTAAAAATAGTTCTAAAGAAACCCTAAAAATCATGGAAGCAAAGTCTCTTCTTACCTACGCAAAAGCATGTCCTTTATCAGAGACTGTAAACGGTATGAATCTAGTTGTGTAAGAATACCTCCATTTCACGGTTAAATCTAGCTCCACTTGTGAAGCTATAATGTTGATTTCGATTTTACCAAACTTCCACAGTAGGATAACATTCCAGACCAGCAGATCCAGACCAACAACCATTTATATCAGTTTAACATAACACAAAGATGAAGAATGAGATACCGAATTAAGCATAGAGGCCTCCCCTCAGCTGCAAGTTCCATAGTCGTATTTCTCTAGAGGCCACCAATCGAGTGTGGCACATATAAAATCATTGTCTATCTTAGCTATCAGAGCCCCCTCAATTGGATTCCATTGCAACATATAAGTAATATTGGTTTCGTGGTTATATACAACAGGAACAAAAGCAGGCATGCAACTGGAGTTTAGTCTACTAAAAAACAAAAAAATAGTTTAAAAAACCAAAAACATCTAGACGCCCGTTTAAACCGCCAAAATTAATCCCTTTGAAAAAAACATTCTAACAGCCGTCAAATTTGACATAGTCATGTGAATGACCCCAAAGCCCTTTCCCATAGGGGGAACGTCTTCGACGTAATTAATCGAATGATTTTCAAGTTCATATCACAAAATAAGAAAGATATCTCATGTTAAACTCATAGAAAACAACATTTTAAATTTTCTTAAATGAAAGATGGACTCTGTGTTGATTTAATGGATAAGTATAGAAATTAATTTAGTTATAGATTACTTTTTTAAAAATCAAGATAGAAAGAAAAAGGTCAAATAGTGATTAATCTTTGTTAAGAACTAGTTAAATGTTAAAAGGTGATTTGATAATTGTTAAAATACAATATATATAATATAATATAAAATAGTAATTAATATATAATACATTTAATTTGAAACATTATTGTTCTTTAAACTAATAGATTATTATTATATTAATATAGGATTCATTATTATTAAAAATCTATCAAAAACGTTTTTATGTTAATAATTATTTATTACATTTATTTTAAGATTGTATAAATTCACATGAATAAAAATTCTATAAAATTTAAATATTTATTGGGAAATAACTTTAATTAAGAATTATTAACATGTATGATTTTTTAAAATCGTCTCTCAAATTAAACTTATAATAAACTAAATTATTTCAGTTATAACAAACTTAATTTTGAAATAGTGTAATTAAGCCAAAAGGTGTGTTCTCTAGTAGAAACCCCGACCCCCTCTGACAACGGATAACACATTAGCGGCTATGATCATATAAGTACATCGTCGACATAATATATTTTAATTAGATATAATGGTCCTGAAATACCATTTGAGTTGTACATAGCAGTTGACAACCCCTTGATGGCCTTATTGGTTAGCTCTATATTGATTAATCATGTCAAATCTGGCTTACGTAGATCAGAAGGTAGAACAACACCACTGCAAATTCTAACAAGATTAATTACATACGAAAGTTTCATTTACGGTGAGTGCTCTGCAATGGCACGACATGGGGCTCCCATTTTGAAATTAAAGAAACCCATACCACCATCAATTGTAATGGACTTTTCCTTGGGATATGTGCAACAAAAGTAATAAGGTTTGCTTCTTGTTTCCAGCTTTTAACTGTGTGCTTCTACTAGCTTTTCTATTTTTAAGATAATGTTCCTTCATTCAGATGCTTTTGTCCATGCTAGATGCTTTTGTCAGTGGAAAAATGAGACTTGAGAACATGAGGGAAAGAATGGAGGGTAGCGAAGACAATGATGTTGCACCGCCTACTTCTGGAATAGGTGATGGGCTCTTTGAATTTGCACCTACACCATAGGCTCCCCTTTCTATCACACAAACTATTTCCATGACCATAAATAATTTTACTTGCCATTATGGAATTATATAAGTTTTTGTTGCTGTTGTGTTGTGTATATATGATTGTGGTGGAGATGGATATATAGGTAAAGAGGAAGCAAGCTCTTGTGATGTGTTTGTATTAGGACTATGAATGCATGGGAGAATTATTAGGTAACAGAGCCAACAGTCATGTGAGTCCCCCTCCTCTTCATGCAAGTACATGTTCATGTGTTTTCCTATGCGGCAAGAAACTGATTTCTTGTTGCACCAGGGTTGATGTTATTTTGACAGGCAGGGCTGAATTAAAGGTTAGGAGCACCCTAGGCAATAAATGAAGTGGACGCCCCTCTTAAAATTTTAGTTAATAATTTTTCCTCATCAAATAAATAAATAAAAGCTATGTACATTATTGTACTTTATAATTTTCATAAGGATCATAAGTAATCACTAATTTAGAGAAATTGGTATAGAAAAGGAATAAAAACATCCTATAAAATTATCAAATAAGAACAAATAATAATCCATGGATGGAGAGAATTAATTTGAGGCAAGGTCCATAATTTTGTGAAGAGTGGTATTTGGACCAAAATTACTAATTCCTCCATAAAAAGAGACATTTCCCCCTAAAACATTCGTAATAGAGAATTAAATAATTTTTCCTTCAATTATACTTGTCTTTAATAGCTATACAGGTGACATTATAAACAATACATGAACATTTTCTGAGAAAGAATTACACACTTGAATTATCTAGAGCTACATTAGAGAATGGATAACAATACCAACAAAATTGTATGACCTTAAGAAGATGTATTGTTATTTTTAATTGCAAAAATATTAAAGTAACTTTTATGTGTATGCATGGAATATATATTACTTTATAATAATATCAATGCAAGGGTCAATTAATATAGACTTCAAGTAAAAACATTAATGTTGAGTTCTAATAATAGTAAAAAATATTGAAAATATTTAGATTTAGGTGCCCCTCTGATTGCTTGTGCCCTAGGCAGTTGCCTAGTTTGCCTAGGGCTTAGTTCCCCTTGTTGACAGGGAAGTAATGGATATTTTTTTCACGGGGATGTGATGATGTGCAACTACATCAGGTTGATTTTGGGCATCAAAGGTAAAACTGCCTTGTAGTAATAGGATATGTCTACCTTTTCCCAAGTGCCCAAGAACAATACATATATTTTTATGACTATAAGACCACCGCCTCAATGAATCTTCAAACAATTTCCACGTGTGTGTCCATTCATGGAGCCAAAAGGCATCCTCTTAAGTGTATGTTAATATGCAAAAATAAAATTTATTAAAATTTAATAGAAGTTCCTGCAATAAAACCAATATATATCTTATTGCACTTGAAATACTAATAACTTAGCCTCTCAATCATATATTTAGCATTTTCAAATAATGAAAATAAAAATGAAATAGAATGCAAAATAAATTGCCTCTGGTATGAAAAATTGGTCATTAAAGATTATTGAGCAGGGTATGGTTAAATTAGTAACTTGTGAAGTACTTCTTTTAACAATAAGTTATTATTTAATATATTGTAACGAAGAGTTTTTTTAATATAATTTTACAAAATAGTAATTATATGTTTATTAGTTGATAAATGGTAAGTTTTTACGTTTGTTTGTTTATTTTTTGATTATTAGTTTTAATAAATATTATTGTTGTGTTTGCAGGTTATGGTTATTCCTCTTTTTTTATATATAATTTATCTTATATCTAAAATATTGCAATGAATGGAATCATTATAGTGTATTATTATTGATGTTCATATGCACACCCAAGAGTATTTCAAGAAAAAATAAATAATTTTTCTTTGTTTTGGCTATTTCTGAATTAAGAAAATGATGGTTTATGATGTCCTTAGATTACTCCATAAAGGATTTCATGCCAAGAAAATATGTTCCACTTTAATGTATCATGATGGAAGATTTATGCCTAATTGTTTGTTGCAATTAGCAACCACACCCATGTTATGCACTTGAAATGTCAATATGGATCATGTGTCACTTCTTACCATCACCACGTCATTTTTTTAGTGCAATGTATGTTGAACAATAAATCTATCTTAGGAACTTTTACAATTGAATGCAATAGCTCCAACAAAAAAATCTATTTGATTTTATTGATGCTATGTTGCCTCTTAACATAGAGAGTAATCTAGATTGCAAGGATGATGTAGACAACACAACAAGAGGGTAGAGCCGTGTCAGGCTCAAACATATGCAAGCTTCCTATTTGTAGGGAGGGGTGAAGGAGGGTGCAAATCATTGGAGGTTGGGGAGAATGTGGTTGTATTGTTTGTTAAACATTAAATTTATCTTAATAGCCACAAACATGAAAATACCATTTAATTAGATTTGTGACTTTTAGAGTTTATTGTAATTACATTGTAATGTTTTTTTATACCATAAACATGGAGGACAAACACAAAATGGTACACAAAAGTGGAAACATGGTATATACTCTATTTAGGGGTACCGAATCAAGGGTTTGGACATCCATATGTTCAACGGAAATTTTGATTTATTTTGTTGATGCTATGTTGCCGCTTAACAGAAAGAATAAGCTAGACAATGAGGATGATCTAGAGGGCATGACACAAAAAGAAAAACACATGTTGGACTCTGAAAGCACGCTAAACTTTACAAAGAAAATTTGATGAAAAATCAAGGAAGGATAACACCATTGCTACCCATAGCTAAGGATTCTAAGTCTAGGAATGTAACATTAAGATAGAAGCTAAAAGAAATTCTTAACTAGTATGAAAACAATGTAAAATATAACTAAACATGCCTGCTAATATGCTCAATTACCTAACATGGGCCTAAATAGACCTAAGAGGGAAATCAAATTGGTATGGTTGCTACTCCAAAAAATGGTGAAATGACATCTCCAAATGACTTGTAAAGCCACTTTAGATATTCATCTACTAACCTTGTTGAAGGCTTTAGGCAAGGATTGAGATTGGCTATAAATCATATTTATTATATGAGATGCAAATTAAAGCATGGTGTAAAGTATTAAGGTAAGAGGTGAGTTATTTTTATAGTTTTCACTTTGAGGAAAGCTTGTATTTTGGTGCATGTGGGACTAAAATCCCAAATTAGATTATAAT
This sequence comes from Taxus chinensis, assembly GCA_019776745.2. Classification (NCBI taxonomy): domain Eukaryota; kingdom Viridiplantae; phylum Streptophyta; class Pinopsida; order Cupressales; family Taxaceae; genus Taxus; species Taxus chinensis. The sequence continues at coordinate 251,924,241 of CM034151.1, read as the reverse complement.
TTAAAATCATGATTAATCTTTGCTAATCACAATTAGTGAATTAACAAGTGATTAAGATGTGGGAGCCTTAGTTAACCACTTAGGGTCAACTAGGAGGCTAGGATAAAATTTTGAATCTTGTTGAGACATTGTGGAGGTGAATCGGGTGATTTTGAGTGGTTGAAAGAGGGCTTTGAGTCAATACTAGGGTATATTGACCAAATCAAGGGAAAAATAGGATTAATTAGCTAATAAACACTAATTTCCTGTTTTCAAGAGGGTTTTGGCTTACGATTCGTCATAAAGTGGCATCTTGAATGTGAAAGAGGTTTGGCGATCAACAAAGTGCTTGTTAATTGACCAAAGTGGTAAGAAACATTAATTAATTAGCGTAAATCACTAATTATAATGGAATTGGTGAGAATGATGGTTGATTTGTGTGTGTTTGGTAATAAGATTACAAAAGTGGAATTTAGGTGTCTACATTTGCCCCTGTATGAGGTGAAGTTAGTGAATTTGCTTCAAATATAGCAGACAAACATAAACAACTATTTTTTTGACGAAAAATTAGTGGAATGAAGGATGCCCCCTTAGGTGTTGATGTGGTGATAGAAGAAGTCAATTGATGATCGAAAATATGATTGAAATGGATAGAAGAAAATAGGTTAGAACGGGAGCGAAACCATTAGGTATTGAGAATGAATAAGGACAAGGGTAAACCTAGTTGTTTATTTCCCTGGGTGATTTGGAAGAAAAATTAGTAATGATAATAAATGATAAGTAACAAGAAATGATTAATGGAGAATATAGGACAAGCCCAATATTTACATCTAACCTTTCAATAAGCAACCTGTTTATGTAATTTTTCCCCTAGATGTACATCATTGACCTTTATTGAAATGAACAAAAATGTAAGATAACATGAAAAGCTAAATTACTAACATTTGTCCATTGCTACGTAACTCCATGCAACATACATAATGCAATGCAATACGAGAAAGTAAAACAATATCTAACTCAATACAACATACACAATGCAATGTAATACGAGAAATTAAACCAACTAACCTATAGAGAAACCAGTATAATCACACGCCCTCAAACTAACAATGTTTAAGACAGTTGCACAAATGTTTTTGTTATCTAGCTACAATTCCCAAATGTTCGTGCTGTAATGACAAGGATTCAAAATGATGCCCCAAGCAATAACACATGCGAGGGAAAAAAAGGACACAAGTAGTCCCATGGAAAAGCTTTTGTGCACTATGACACAGTCTCTGGAAAATCATTGTTGCACAGGAGTACCGACATAGTATGCAATTGAGATTTTGTTAATGGAGGTAGATCATGATGATCCGCAAGTTGTTTGAGACCAGAACAAGCAAAAAACCGTAGAAAGATACTTTTTAAGACATATTTCGATGTTTGAGGATAATGCAATTGACACAGGCTTTAGTTGCGTATACGTTGTTTATCATTTTTGTAAAATTTTAAATTTTTATAATTTTTTTGGATTTTTAATGATTTTATCCATTTTTTTGGAAAATTTGATTGTTTAATTTTTTTTAATTTTTAGGGAAGAAAATATTATAAAAGAGATAACGAAGTCGTGAGACAATGCTAAAAGTGACTGTAAGGAAAAAATATATCCCAGGTAGTAGAAAAGGCCGTCGAGAAGTAAAAACAAGCCCAACGTACCAAAATAAACACAAAAACATTATTTATTAAAAATAATCATCGCGGCAAGTGTTATAAGAATTTTAAAAGAAATAAGGTGGTTTCAGGGCCCTTTGGGGGTGAGAAACACACCACAGAAGGAAAAATGATCTCACACGAGAGAAACGACCCTCACGCTGAAGAAAAGGTGCCCAAGTTGAAGAAAAAGCACCTATGCATCACTGGGGGTGCTTGTGCATCATAGGGGGCAATTTTGCATCATAGGGGTGCTTGTGTATCACTAAGTGCATAACCTATCTTCCGGAGGCCATAAATTTTGCTCTTGACCTCGAAACAAATCAATTTTATTTTCTGGAAAGGTATTGAAGAGAAATACACAATGGTAAGAGAAATTCTGGGTTTTAGAGTTACCAAGAATTTAGGGAATTTAGTGGGCTCACGTGTAATTGGTAGAAGAAATGCAAGAGAACCTAGGCACCTATGCCTAAATGAAAGGGCACCTGGGTGCTTGGGCACCTGTGTAGGAATGCAAGGGTGCCTGGGTGTCTGTGCATGAATGCAAGGGCTCCTGGGCACTTGTACATGAATGCAAGGGCTCCTGGGCACTTGTGCCTGAATGCAAGGGTGCTTGGGCACCTATGCTTGAATGCATGGGCGCCTGGGTGCTTGTGCTATACTAAGTGCACTACCTATCTTCCAGAGGCCATAAATTTTTCTCCAGACCTCGAAACGACTCCATTTTCTTTTGCGTTGGAAAGGTATTGAAGCGAAATACATAATGGTAAGAATTATTTTTGTTTTTGAACTTGTTTTACTAATTTGTTTTGGTTTTTTAATGCTTATTTGGATGTTTTGACTTTTTTGACTAACATATTTAAATGTTTTGGGAGTTTTTGAAACATATCTAAATGTTTTTGAATTTTTATAAGTTTTTTGAAGCTATGTAGAGGAAACGAAGAAATGTTGATGCCCCAATGACAAGCAGGATGTACAAGGGTAGAATGCCATGTGCACACACAAGAAAGTGAAGATGTGAAATTGCCCCTAGTGTTAGATGGAAATATTCAAAGGAAAAATATTCATGCGCAGAAGTTGGATCGGGGCCAATATGGATATGCTCAATCATGATGATGAACGTAACCCCATGACATGTTAGGAAGGAGTGAAGATGCCCATAGCATAAGCTAGCCAAAAAGCACATGATAGAAAGAAGTGGAAGATTGTTTTGAGAAAGGGGACAAAGGTGCCCGCAAACATGGAAAAAAATTCAATATTATACACATGGATGTTCTGAACAAAGTAGAATAACGATGTGTATGTAGTGAATGTAGCTTAGAAGCCTCACGATGAAGAAGTGGTTAGCCAAAGGCACAGATCATGAGACAATACAAAGACTAGAGTAAGAGTTTGAATGAGGTCCAAAAAAAGACAGTTGGTAACATACTAATCCTATTTGACCATCGATATCCAATGTGTGCATGTGGAAATTTACTACCACTTGAAGGGAAGATTTGATAGACAACAAGTGAAGACACCCTAGCCGTTGTGCAGGAATGATTTATTTTTCAAAGTTAATTTTTATGAATGGATTGCGGAAGGAGATCCATACATTACTCCGCTACCAGCCAGACATCCATAGCCCTGACGAAGATGGATTTGATTCTAATGGCAACATTTCTCTACTACCAGTCAGATGTCTATAGCCCCGGTAGAGATTATTGGAAATACCCCAAAAGAGAGTTATATATCAATTTATTTTTTCTTTTAGCTTTGGATCTTTGATTTGATTGATTTTTTTTACTTTCTGAAAACTTATTTCAGCTCTCTTGTTTGACAAGGGGTTAAGAACCATTGATAGCTTTATGGAAGGAGGTGGAAGTGCTTGTGATGACGACATTGCCTAGGGTCAAAAAATATGTCCAAAAGTTCTTCGCAACAAGTTTTTTTAGATGTTGATTGTGATAGGATCTCTACGAGGTTAGTTTCTCTTTAATTTACCAAGGTGATAAAATACCAAGGACAAATAGATACCATAGAGATAAATGTCACAAAATGCGGTGAATAGGCTAACCAAAATATCACTGAAGGGATGAAAATGGTAGGAAGGATTGCAGAAGAAAAGAAAGGAAGGGAAGAAATAACATCCATGTGTATGTAATACCTGATTACAATGTGTGTTCGTTAACCTTTGATTTTTTGAAATGTTTTCTCATTTTTTATTATTTAGTATTTTTTGAAAGGTGGGACCGACAAGGTCACTTGGCATGATAAGATCCAACAATAATGTTAGAAATTTCCTTATTAAAAAATACTAGGCATGTTTTCTTATCAAGAGTCATATTATCGCTGATCTCAATGATTGTGGCGAGCTCATACTCAATAGATGACTGTGTTTTATCCTAAAACGTGGATTTTATGTGCGGGAGCTTGAGGTCCCTATCGAAATATTTTTACACTTTACGCCATACTTGATGGGTGTGATGATGTGCATTTTTAAATTGCATTTGATTATAAACTTTAAGATTGTTTGAATTGTTGTGAGCTTTGGATCTCTTGGAATTATTTATTTGAGTCTGATGAAGGAACTATTTTGATTTCTTATAAGCTATAATGTGACTTGTCTGACCCTGAGAAGTTAGAGAAAAAAGTGGACGAATAAAATTGATGTGAGAAATGACGATGGGTTTGCCACAATCATTGATAGAATAAAAATATGATGGATGCAAAGGATACGGTCCAAGAATTGAAGAACATGGGCTATTAGGAGGTGTCCCATAGACTGAAGATAAAGGAATACAAGGATGTGGCCCTAATATTAAATATGAAGGACTACATGGTGGAGTTCCATAGATAGAAGATGAAGGACTACTTGGAGGTGTCCCATATATAGAAGAATATGGGCTACTAGGATGTGGCCCAAGAATAAAAAATGAGGGAATTCTAGGATGTGCCCTTAGTATAGACAATGAGGGGCTACTAGGATGTGAGCCACATATAGAATAAGTTAGACTACCTGGAGGTGTCCCATAGACTGATGAGGAAAGACTATTAGGAGGTGTCTAATATAAAGAAGACGATGAGATATTAGGATGTGGTCCAAAAATAGATGACTATGGGCTATCAGGAGGTGAACCACATATAGATGATGTGGGGCTACTTGGAGGTGGCCCACATATAGAAGAAGATGATGGGCTGCTAGGTGATAACCCAAGGTAAAATTGCTATGGAGGAATCATGATAGATAAATAATGATTAAGTAATGAGAAGATAGGTCGTGGATCAATGCTAGACCTAGGCATTTCATCGCCCGATGAAGAATGTGAAAATGGAAGACTGAGAGGAGGATCATGTTCGATGATCTTAGGGTCTTCCTCTATTTTATGACAAAAGGCATCGTAAATTACTCGCAAACTTCTAGAGGAAAGTCTTCATGTACCCTCATAAATTCTCTAATAGCTTCATTTTGAAATGAATCAATCGGAGGGGGTAGTTGTGTTACCACAAGAGGTTGATTAGATGAATGTGACATGGGAGTCAACTTGGATGATTGAGTAGAATGACTTTGAGTCAGAGAGATCTTCAATGGAAGAAGGGGTCATTGAGGTGACTGAGAAATGGGGTCCTGTAAAGATAGGGATGACCATGACTTTGGAGTCGTATTAGAGGAATCATTCGGATTGAAATATTTAGAAGAATCAGAAGACTTAAAATCATTGGGATTGGAATCTTCAGAAGAATTAGAAGAATGAAAATCATACCACTTACCATGAGTTGAAGATGGGGGAAGAGGTAAGTGAACAAGTTCTTTAGTGTGAAGAATCAAACAAGGTCTAGTTGTGATAGGCATCATTTGATGGGAATGTTGAAACCTAGGTTCCTTACTGTCATAAGTATGTGGAACTACGTGATAATCACTATTTGTTGGCACATGCCTAGACATAGATAATCCAGGGGATATCACAAGGGTTATTGTGTTGACATGTTTAATAGGTGTATCTACACAACCAATGAGAGCATCAAAATGATTCTCCTCATTAGACACATAATTATCATTCTTGTCATGATTATGTTTAGCAAAAGTCTTCGTATTGGGGGATTTGTTAGGAGTAGATGAATCCATCTCCACACTATAACTTTCGATTGAGTCCTAGATGTAGTTATGTAACTTCAAACACTTATCTGTTTTATGACCTTTAACGTGGTGGAATTGGCAATATTAATTATCTCTAAACCATGATGGTTTAGGCGCATCATCCTCATAAGGATTAGTTTCAAGATATATAACCATATTAACTGTCTCTAGCTATTTTAGTATTGATGACATTGAGTTAGGTAGACGAGTGAAAGTACGATGCTTATACTCCATAGGCGAAGCTCCCTTGGCAAAATTTAAAGGAGTGTTGTTTTGAATGGCTTGTAATCATTTAGAGTCTACTATCCCATCACTACCAAATTTTTTGTTCCTATTAGGGACAAACTTTGTTTTGTCATTATATTTAAAATCATTATGATCATGGGAGAAAGGATTTAGAGTCCCCCTGGCTAACAATGCCTTTTCAATTTGACTCCCTTTTTTGATGACCTCTTCAAATGGCCACACAATGCATTTGCAAGTGGAACGTAATGTCTGGATGGAGGTTGGGAAAAAATATACTGATTAAATACTTTTTAGGTATGGAGCAAGGAAAGTGGATAGCTAATCATCTCCATCGTTGTAAAAATGCACCGAAGTTTTCGTTATTTCATTGCTTGACATTGCATAGATCTAACATGGTGACATCATTCTCAATATTAAATAAGAAGTGTCATACAAAGTTTTCAACTAATTCCAGCCATGTAGTTTGTTTTTGCCCTCAAAACTCCCCTCTTTTTGAATTCAAGTTTTGAAAATTTTGTGTTGGTACCTTGGAGTAATTCGTGCTTTTTCTTTAAAATATTTTCCTTCTTTTAGATGTCGTTGTCAATCCTTCTCTTTGGCTGTGGATCACGTCGAGCTTGGTATTGTTTACAGTTTCTCATTCCATGGAGAACAATTTGAAATTCAGGTGTAAAGGTGGGGTCTTCCCTTTCATTTTTATTTTTCCATAGTCGTGAATGACGGGCATATCTTCCCTGTCAATTTTTACCCCAACATCCAAGGGTACGTGGACATCTCTGATTGGATGTGGCATGGCAGTTTTATCTTTTAAACTTTTCACTTTTGTTATTTGTTGCAAAAGTGTCAAATTGGCCCCGTGGCTTAAAGGATACTGACTAGCTATTTCAAGTGGTAGCGGAAGCCTCCATACGTCTCAATGAAAAAACTCCAAGGGTAGGGCCCAAGGGACAGTCCCCAAATGAGCATAGGCTTTCCACGTGTCCCAAGTCTGAAAAGAAGACAGAATAAGCCTGAATCTGCTAAGTATGGAAGGTTCAGCAGATGGTGCCACGTGTCTCATCAGTGTACAACTTCATAAGTGAAAGCCCAAGGTGACAGTTCCCCAAACTTGCGCCAGCCCTCCACATGTCCTAGGTCCGAAAAAGGGAAAAAGCTGGCCATTTAATCAGCTAAGTATAAAAGAAGCGGCAGAAGTCTCCATGTGTCTCTTTGGTGTAACTTCAAATGAAGAACCAAGAATGGGTCCCCAAGTGTGCACCATCTCTCCACGTGTCCAATCGGAGCACCTCCGAGGGTCAGGTCCAAATAGAGTCTCCTAATGAGCGGGAAGCCTCCACGTGTCCCGGATCAGACATAAAGCCTTTTCTAAATAGAGGGACTTAGTCAAAAACACAAAAATAATGAATAGGCCCGCAAAGGGACACGTGGCCATGTTTCAAGCGGAGGCGGAAAGGCAGGCCCTTTTTGTGTTTTGATGCTTTGAAAAGTCAAAGTGGGAAGGCGGGCCATCGAAGCAATTTGGGAATTTGGACTTTGTTTCCATAAAGAGCTTAAAGTTATAAAGTGACTCGCGGCCCCACCCATGCCAAGGGATAAATTCAAATGTTGAGCCCGCATCGAAAGTCAAAGTGGGGAGGCGGGTCGGCGGAGCAATTTGAGTTTTTGAGCCTGTGTTGAAAAGAGGTAAAATTATAAAAGTGAGCCATGACTCCGTCGCCACTCAAGTAAAGCCACATGTCAGGCCTATATCATAAGTAGATGGGCGGGCCGAAATGTTCCAAAGTGCCATTTATATAAAAGGCACAAAATACAAAAGGCGTCCCCGGGCCCGCTTCAGTTTAAATATCTCCCACGTGGACGGCTCGAATTCAAAGTTTTCGAAAGCAGGATGAACGAATGTAATTCAATGCATTTGGTTTTGCCACTAGGTATGGAAATGGCTGAGGCATTAGAGAAGTTCAAAGGTCAATTTATTGAATCAGTTTCATCATTTTTGTAACTGAATGTAACCATTCTTGTAAGCTATTTAATGGCTTCTCCATGCCAATGTTAGGGTTGGATCCTAGTACTCTGTAGACGTAATAGATTTGAAGTAATCAATACAAATTTTTTTCCCTTTCTTCCTATGCTATTCCTTCTTTCCTTGTCTGAAATTTGTGAATCATCCATCTTTTATGATAAGAAACTTTGTGTTCTTGTTTATATGATTTCTGGAACTTTGTGTCTATGGAATTATATCTGTTATGAAAGTGAATGATTCTACTTTGCATCTCCTTGGCTCAATACGTATAAGGTTATACTCTGCTATCTATATTTCTTGAAGGTATTGTTATGTTCTTCCTCTCTCATCTCCTTAATTCTTCCATTCTTTCGTATTGATGATCTTTGGGCATAAAACTTTCAAAGTATCAGGAATCCACACTTTGAAAGTTGTACATTTGTATATAAGTTTTTCTGCTTGCTTTCAATAAGGGAACCTCTCCCATTAAAGAGGAGGGACTTGCTGTCCCCTGACTGTGGTTTGTTAAAGTATCATTTTAAAAACCCAACAATTTTTTGGCAACTCCGCTGGGGATTTCGTTTCAAATGGATCCCTTTCTAAAAGAACAACTTCAAGATCATTTTTGGTCTGGCGACTCTACGGTATACATGTGGGAAGAAAGATCTCGGGGTCGAAGATTCCCATTTTCAACTTCTGGAGCAAAATAAATTCTCTCTTCCAGCAAGAAGGAACAAAGGAACTCGTTCTACAAGCACACCTCCTATTAAAAACAAAAATTCCAAGGATAGCATTCCTCAAGAACAACTCAGTCCTAATCTCTGTGCTTTGATACTTGCTGGTGTTTCAGTTCCCCTTCAGTCAATTTTTCCAAAGATGGCAGCCCCTTTGCCTTGGGGACAATAGGTTGGGCCTCTTGCTCTTCCTTAGCCATTGCATGAGTTACCTAGGGGTAACAGGAAAAGTTTTCCCAAATTTCAGGGTGATGGGAAGGTTCATCCAGATGAACACATTACAACCTTCATTATTGCATGTGGGATTCTTGGGGTTGAACATGAAGATGTCTCTGTCAGGATTTTTGTGGAGACATTGCAGGACAATGCTACTGATTGGTTTTATCATCTTCCTATTGGGTCGATCACTAATTGGAATACCATGACAACTCAGTTTGAGCAACGTTTCAAACCTGCTGAAGATGTGCATGCTCTATTAGCTCAAATTTCCCATATCAAGAAGGAACCATTTGAGCCCATGAGGGAGTTTGTGGCTAAATTCAACAAGCTAATTCATAAAATTCCACAGAACACTCGTCCTGTGGATCAAATCCAAAAGTGCTTCTTCCTCAATGCCCAGTTACTTGAAGTGAGTTATGCACTAAGGAGAGCTAACCTTGCAACTCTGGATGTTGATCAACGTTTGACTATCAGTGTTGAGGATGATTTAATCATGTCTGGTAAATTGAAAAGAGAATCCTCCAAATCTAAAGCTTCTTCTTCTTCTTCTTCCCCTGGAGCCAATTCTAATCAGTTAGTACAGAAGCTTGCAAATGATCTCATTGCTATCAAGAAACAATTGGCTCAGCATACTCCTTACCAAGATATTCCAAGGAAGAATTTTCAGCCCAGGAACCATTTACCTTCTTCTCAGACTAGATTGGCTATTGAAGGCCCACCCATCAAGGTTCCAGTCAATGCAACTTGTGAAGTTGAAGAACCTGATGATGAGGAGTTTAATGAACTCTGTGAAGAACCAGAAGAAGAGGTTGATGAAGAACTGGAGGAGCTTGGTGGATCTCAAGTTCATTTCCTCACCACTGAAGGTATGGATGATGAAGATGAATATGATGAAAGAGTGGCAGATATGAATAGTGAGTCATATGTTGTTATGACTTGGGAGAAAGCAAACAAAAAAGAAAAAGTGGTGCAGCTTGCTAAGAAATATAAGGAGGTTCCTATAACTATTCCAGTGGTTGCAAGAAGAGGAGCTCCTATTCCCACTGCCTCCACACAAAAGGTGAGTAATGCTAATTCCCCTTCTTCTACTTCTGTTTCCAAAATTTTTTGTCCTTCAAATCCTAAAACTGATAAATCAAAAGTCTCTCAAGTTCCTAGTAATGATGCCCCATCCACCTCTGGATCTTTTGATATCATTGATCACCTCAAAAAGACCAAAATCCAAATTTCAGAGGCAGAGTTTTACCAAACCCATCCAAAAGCTTTTGCTAAAATGGTAAACTTTGTCAATTCCAAATCCAAAGCCTCATCCAATACTTCTAAAGGTATTTTTCCCACTCCCTCTTCCTCACCTCAATCAAGCCTTGTGGCTGCAGTCACTTCCCCTAATGAGAAAATTGAACCATTCTATGTGACTCTTCTCATAGCTGGCCATAAACTTAGTAATTGTGTTATAGACTCAGGAGCATCAGACAATGTAATGCCTGAAAAGTAGCTCATGCTTTGGGCTTGACTCTAACACGTGCCTTTGGTTCCTGCTATTCCATGGAGAGTAGAAAAGTGCCTTTGGTTGGAAGAATTAAAGATGCACAAGTAGCTTTTGCTGCTTTTCCAGAGAAAAGGGTCTTAGCCACTATTTTGGTAGCTGATATTCCTCCCTCATATGGGATGTTGCTGAGTAGAAATTTCTGTAAGGAGGTAGGAGGTGAAATTCAGATGGATTGGTCACATGCTTTGATCCTAGTCAATGGAAAAATGAAGAAGATGCTACCTGAGAAACAAAATGAATACATTGTGCAAAAGACTGATGATCCAAAAGATCAGATACTCTATGAAGATATAGGGCATGGTAACTACATGATCATGTCACAAGATGAGGAAAAAATTCCTAAGGGAGTGATTCATGATCCCAATGGCATTTGGACTCTGGAGTTTGATGGAAGTTGCTCTTCAGCTGGTTCTGGAGCTGGAGTGGTGTTGATCTCTCCAGAAGGGAACATTCATCCTTTTTCTTTCAAGCTTTGTTTTGAAAATACAAACAATACAACTGAATATGAGGCACTCATACTTGGATTGAACATGGAAAAATAAATGGGAGTGAAGAATATTTGTGCTCGTGGTGATGCAGAGCTGATTGTGAAACAAGTCAGAGATCTTTTTCAAGTGAAGAACAGGAGATTGAAGCATTATAGAAATCTTGTCTGGGATTCCATTGAGTTTCTTGATGCTTTCTCCATTGAAGCTGTGCCAAGAGAAAGGAACACTAGAGCTGATTCTCTAGTGGTCTCAGGATCTCTTTGTTGATTCCTCACCCAAATTTCTCTCAGGAGAAATTTACCATTGAAATGATTCATAGGCCCAGTGTACCAGATAATGCAAATAACTGGCAGGTTTTCAATGATGATCAACATTTTCTCTCTTTCTTGGAGCTTAAGGATAATTTTGACCAGTTGTATTTTGAAGGAAGTGAGACTTTTCCTAGAGAGTGTGTATCCTCTAATGAAGGAGATATCAAGGAAGAGATGGATCAAGATGGCTGCATCAAATTGAAAGGTAACAAGATCCCTAAAGGGTTGGTGAGTTTGGAAGATTTGTTTGATAAGCATGATAGGTACATTAAGTCTAAAGCTTCCCAAGGAGCTTGATAGTCTGCTGAATGTGAAAAGATTAATATTGGGAGTCTTGATGAACCCAAGATGGTGAACATTGGAAAATGCTGCACTCAAGAGGAGAAGAAGAAGGCAGTAAATCTACTAAAAATGTATGCTGATGTTCTTGCCTATTTGTATGATGATCTCAAGGCTTTCCAGCCAAAGGAAATACAACACTTTATCCCTCTGAAACCTGGGATCAAACCTTTCAAGCAGAAACAAAGGAAATACAATCCCAAGGTTACTGACACTATTTTTCAAGAGATCCAGAAGTTACTAAAGGTAAATATCATCTTCCCTATACATCATTCAACATGGATTGCCAAAATTGTGCCTGTCGGGAAGAAGAATGGTGAGATTCACATCTGTGTGGATTTCAGGAATTTGAATTAGGCCTCTCTGAAGGACAACTATCCTCTCCCCATGATGGATCAAGTTTTGCAAGATGTCACAGGATCTGAGATGTTTTGTATGCTTGATGGATTCTCTGGATACAATCAAGTGGAAGTCAGTACCCCAGATCAACACAAAATTACTTTTTACTACTCCTTGGGCACCTTTGCCTACAAGAGAATGCCTTTTGGTCTTATCAATGCTGGTGCCACCTTTCAGAGGGAAATGGACTTGGATTTTGGTAGTCTAAAGGGAAAGTGTGTTGTTGTGTACCTTGATGATTTGACTGTTTTCTCCAAAACAAGGGCAGATCACTTTCAACATCTTGAAGCAGTCCTCCAGAAATGCAGAGAACATGGAGTTTCTCTCAATCCTAAGAAGTTTGTCTTTTGTGTCACTAAAGGAAAGTTGCTGGGGCATATTGTCTCCAAAGAAGGAATCAAGATAGATCCAGAAAGAGTTCAAGTAATCCAGTCGATTCCTCTTCCCACAAGCAAAAAGGGTGTTCACTCTTTCTTTGGTAAGATAAACTTCCTGAGGAGATTCATTCCTGATTTTGTAGAACTAACTATGAGCATTGCTCACATGATGAAAGGAAAGAAAAAATTTGGTTGGAATTCTAAAGGTAAAGAAGCATTTGAAGGTATCAAGAAAGCCATTGCTAAAACTCCCATCTTAGCATGTCCTGATTTCAACAAGGATTTTATCATCTATTGCTATGCTATAGAGAATACCTTGGCTGGTGTGCTAACTCAGAAGAATTATGAGGATCATGAACTTATAATTTAATTCATGAGCTATGTTCTAAAAGCTCATGAATTGAAATATACTATGATGGAGAAACATGCTTTTGCAGTGGTCAAAGTTGTCAAGCAGTTTCATTTTTATATTCTTAATTCTCACTTTGTTGTGCTTGTACATGATACAACCATCAAGTCTATTCTTACACAACATGAGTTTGGAACTAAGAGAGGAAATTGGGTAGAAAAAGTCCAAGAATATGACCTTGATATCAAGCCAACTAAGCTAGTCTGGGGTAAAGGCTTATGTGAGCTTATTGCTGAAGGAGCTGATGCAAAATTGTCCAAAGAAGTGGTTGATGTTCCTGTTGTCCTCTTCCTCAGTTCAACAGATGAATGGTATGCTGGTATTGCACATTTTCTTACTTATGGAGAGTGTCCATCTACTTGAGTGCCAAGGAAAAGAGGGCTATTAAGCTAAGGTCTACACAATATGTATTATGGGAGAATGCTTTGTTCAAGCGAGGCATAGATGGAAGATTCTTGAAGTGTGTGGACAAAGAGCAATAGAAGAAGTTGTTCTCATCTTTTCATGATCAAGCTTGTGGAGGGAATTTCTCTTCTGTTGTCACTGCCCATAAAATCCTTTGTGCTGGGTACTATTGGCCTACATTGTTAAGAGATGCATCAAAATGGGTAGGTAAGTGTGAAGCCTATCAAAATTTTGTTGGGAGACCTAAGTTGGCTGCTTTGCCACTAAAGCCAGTAGTGATTGATGAGCCTTTTCAACAGTGGGGATTGGATTTCATTGGAACTCTTAACCCACCTTCCAGTGCTGGGCATACTCACATGTTAACTACTATAGATTACTTCACAAAGTGGGTAGAGGCTATTCCAGTCAAAAGCACTACTTTTGAGGTGGTGTGTAATTTCATTAAAGAGAACATCTTGATAAGGTTTGGGGTACCAAACAAGATTGTGACTGATAATGCTTCAAATTTTTCTTCTTCTGAGATGATGGATTTCTGATATGGTTATGGAATTTCCCTTGCTCATTCTTCAGACTACTACCCCCAAGGGAACCATTGTTCGGAAGCTTGTCAATGACTCTCAGAGGAATTGGCACAAGAAACTTTATGATGCTCTCTAGGCAGATAGAATTACACCCAAAAGAGCAATTGTGGATGTCTCCATTTCAAGTGGTGTATGGTGTTGAAGCTCAGCTACCAGTAATAGTGGAATTACCAGCCTTGCACTTAATGAAGGCTATTGAAGATTCAAGCTTTTACCAATTCCTTGGACAAGAGGATCATGTATCTCCAGAAGCTGGATGAAGACAGGTCACAAGTTTTTGATAGAATCTCAGCTCATCAACTGAAGGTGAAAGATTTGTTTGACAAGAAGGCTAGACCCAAAGATTTTCAAGTGGGAGACATTGTTTTGTTATGGGACAAAAGACATGAACCTCAAGGAAGCCATGGTAAGTTTGATTCTCTTTGGCTTGGTCCTTTCAAAATCAGGCACTTTGTTGGAGAAAATTATTTCTATTTGGATTATATGGATGGATCTCCTCTCCCACTTCCTTATAGTGGGCAATATTTGAAGTTGTTCAAGTCCTAGGTGACTAGGCGGTCCTTCTGTATATTATGTACAATGTTTTGGTTTTTGGCCGTTCCTTTGTGTTTTGTTTTTGTCTTTCCTTTTTGGTTTGTTTCCCTTTTGTGTGTTTTGTCTTCTGTATTGGTTTTTCCTTTGACTCTATTTGCCCAATGGATAAGGCAATGGTCTGCTTTCCAAGATTTTTTCTATGGTTCTTGATCTTGCCTCATTCCTCTACCAAGTCATCCCTAGCTATTTTCGTCCTCAAAATTCCCCTCTTTTTGAAGTCAAGTTTTGAAAATTTTGAGTCAGTACCATGGAGTAATTTGTGCTTTTTCTTGAAAATATTTTCCTTCATTCAGATGTCATTCTCAATCCTTCTCTTTGGTTGTGGATCATGTCGAGCCTGGTATTGTTTGCAGTTTTTCATTCCATGGAGAACAATTTGAAATTTGGGCGTAAAGTTGGGGTTTTCCCTTTCATTTTTATTTTTCCACAGTCGTGAATGACGGGCGTATCTTCCTTGTCAATTTTTTCCCCAACATCCATGGGTACATGGACATATTTTATTGGATGCGGCATGGAAGGTTTATCTTTTAAATTTTTCACTTTTGTTATTATGTTGCAAAAGTGTCAAATTGGCCTTGTGGCTCGAAGGATCCTGACTGGCTATTTCAAGCGGTAGCGGAAGCCTCCACATGTCTCAATGGTGCAAATCCAAGGGCAGGGCCTAAGGGAAAATCCCCAAATGAGTGTAGGCTTTCCACGCATCCTAGGTCCGAAAATAAGACAAAACAAGCCCAAATAGGCTAAGTATGGAAGGTTCAGTGGACGGTGCCACATGTCTCATCGACATAACTTCAAGGGTCAAAGCCAAAGGTAGTTCCCCAAACTTGCACCAGCCCTCCACGTGTATCAGGTTTGAAAAGGGACAGAGGTAGCCATTTAATCAACTAAGTATAAAAGAACTGACAAAATTTTTCACTTGTCTCTTCGGTGCAACTTCAAAGGAAGAATCAAGAACGGGTCCCCAAGTGTGCGATAGCTCTCCATGTGTCCAATCAACACACCTCTGAGGGTCAGGTCCAAACAAAGTCTCCAAATGAGCGGGAAGACTCCACGTGTCCCGGGTCAGACATAAAGCCTTCGCCAAATAGAGGGACTTAGTCAAAAAAATAAAATACTGAATAGGGCCGTAAGGGACACGTGGCCATGTTTCAAGGGGAGGCGGAAAGGCGAGCCCTTTTTGTGTTTTGATGCTTTGAAAATTCAAAGCAGGAAGATGGGTTGTCGGAGTAATTTGGGAATTTTGGCTTTGTTTCCATAAAGAGCTTAAAGTTATAAAGTGACCCGTGGTCCCGCCCATGCCAAGGGATAAAGTAAAATGTTGAGCCCACATCGAAAGTCAAAGCGGGGAGGCGGGTCGGTGGAGAAATTTGAGTTTTTGAGCCCATGTTGAAAAGAGGTAAAATTATAAAAGTGAGTCGTGACTCTGTCACCACTCAAGTAAAGCCACGTGTCAAGCCTATATCAAAAGCAGATGGGTGGGCCAAAATGTTTTGAAGTGTCATTTCTCTAAAAGGCACAAAATACAAAAGGCGTCCTTGGGCCCACTTCATTTTAAATCTCTCCCACATGGATGACTCGAATTAAAAGTTTGCGAAAACAGGATGAAAAAATGCAATTCAATGCATCTAGTTTTTCCGCTAGGTATGGAAATGGCCGAGACATTGGAGAAGTTCAGACATCATTGTTTTGAACCAGTTTCATCATTTTTTGTAACCAAATGTAACTGTTCTTAGAATCTATTTAATGGCTTCTCCACGCCATTGTTAGGGTTGGATCCTGGTACTTTGTAGATGTAATAGATTTGAAGTAATCAATACAGAAGTTTTTCCCTTTCTTCCTCTGCTATTCCTTCTTTCCTTGTCTAAAATTTGTGAATCATCCATCTTTTATGATAAGAAACCTTGTGTTCTTGTTTATATGATTTTTGTAACTTTGTGTCTGTGGAATTATATCTGTTATGAAAGTGAATGATTCTACTCTGCATCTCCTTGGCTCAATACATATAAGGTTATACTCTGCCATCTATATTTCCTGAAGGTATTATTGTGTTCTTCCTCTCTCATCTCCTTAATTCTTCCATTGTATTGTATTGATGATCTTTGAGCATAAAACACTTCAAAATATCATGAATCCACACTTTGAAAGTTGTACATTTGTATATAAGTTTTGCTACTTAATTTCAATAAGGGAACCTCTCCCATTAAAGAGGAGGGACTTGCTATCCCCTGACTGTGTTTTTTTAAAATACCATTTTAAAAACCCAACATAGTTATACATCCCTTGGGGATGCGCACAAACCACTCTAACGCCTGTCCTCCTAAATTTTTTCGGAAGAGATGGATAAGATAGTTGTCGTTATATGCGACTTCTTGGCATGCCATATAAAAATATTTTATATGGTCATGAGGGTCACATTTTCCCTTATACTTTTCAAATTTTGAAAAATTAAAGTGTCATGGTAAAGGTACCTGGAGTGTGGCCCTTTAAAACAGATAAGGGCACAACTCGTCGAACTGGTATTTCTTACTATTACCAGTTTTACCTTCTTACAATGTTAGAAGGGCAGTCTTCATAGTGGACCACTCTTGATTGAAGAGTGGATCTTGTGTGGATGGTGTAGGTCTATACGTAGGATTAAATCTATGTGTATCCCCACCCCTATTTTATGTGAGAATTTCTTCATAAGGATCTCTTTGTGCCTCATGTCGAGGAATGTTTATTGGGAACTAATGAAATGAAGCCTTAGGTTTGTCTTTCAGTATAGTCTGTTTCGACACTTTTGGTAGTTCCTTTTGTATATGTGAAGCCAAACATGCCAATTAGTAAGTAAGGGATTGTACCTATCATTCTAACGTCACCTCTTGAATAGTTACTTCATAACGATTTTCATTAGGGGGAGGTTGTGAATGATGAACATGTTCCTCGTTGTCTTCACAACATATTTTAACAATAGGTATTCAATAATCTCCGTCATTTTCAAATGGCACCTCCTCATTATTTTGTTGTGTAGAAGTAGAGATATGACCTGAATTTAAAATTTCATTGACAGTATGATGAGGTCGGTCTACTTATTCTGCACGAATCATTCTGAAAATGAGAAAAGGATCCACTGTAGGAGGTAACTAAGATCCTAATTCCATAACACGCATAAAAAAATCAAGTTTGTTTTGGAAAATGTAATCGTCAAAGTTGGTGGGACGATGTTTTGGATTCAAATGAGGAGAATCCTATTCTCCACAACTATGGTCAATCATGAGATTATATTATAAGAAAGGGTTTCCACCTCTGAATATATCGGATTATAATCTTTGGGATCCCATTCTTGTAATAGGCATACTCAAGATAGGAGGTACAACGTGAAATAATTACACTAAGGTTTACCAAAAATGGACTTAGGCAAATTTTGGCAGCGTAACAATGTTAAGTCATTACAAAAAATGGTGACTATAAAATAGCCAAAAATCTACTAGGTCAATGTGATCCTAAGAACTAAAGAATAAATAATGAGCTACCCTAGTAAGGTAATATCTGACATAAGTTTTTCCAGAAAAATACAATGAAGTAAAATTCTCAACTTCAGTCACAACACATAATCTACTCCTTAAAACGTATCTAGATAGGTTTTGAAACCAAATAGTGACAACACAATATCACTAGTTAGGAAAGGTTTGAAACAAACAAGACATAAATGCTAAGATAATGTTGACGTGATCCTCTAACAAGGTATACTAAAAACCAATTTCTAAACACTAAAAAATTCTAAGCCTTGTAAAATGGATGATACAAATGCGAGCAACGTAACAACGCTATTTGGAAACTTAATCAAAATTTGTGAGAAAACAAGATTTCAGTATCAAAATGGCATTATAGAAATGCCAACAAAGTAACCTCAACACTCAAAAACACAAGAAAAAGCTAGGGTGTAAAAACCATGTCTAAGTATAACAAGAAATTGCTATGTGTGTGACCAATGTAACACTACAATATAGGGATTTAGGCCTATTTTCACAATGGAAATAAGACGTAAATATATCAATTATATGGCTATACTAACAACTCAAAAGAAGACAAGGATGAAATCACCTAACTACGATGATAATAAGCCTCAAATATGGGTCTTTGAGACAAGGGGGCCTACTAGATTGTGAGTACGTACCATGCACACTTTCAACACTTGCGCTCTGACATTGCAACCTTGTCACACAAGAAGAGCACAAAAGTGGTGGACACATGATATATAACGGTATCCGGTATACGTTATTTCCTTTTTTCCAAAAAAAGGGCAACAAGAAAACAAGGGTGTAGACCAAGTGGTGTTGAAATAAACTTGGTGTTATTTTGGTAGAGTTTCACCTTATCTTAGGAAAAGTGAAAAACTAGAACAAAATGCCACTAAGTAGATTTTTTGATTAAAATCACGCGGTTTTAACTTTAAGAGATTATTTCCCTTATTCAAAAAATGAGAGTTTGAATCTAACAGACTTATCACTTTGTGAGAGCTCTCAAGTATACTAACTAAGACAAAAACAATGGATCCAAGCTGACAAGCTTCCTAGGTGGTTTTCTCTCTATGTGTCACAAGTATACTTCTACGAGCTTGATTTACCGAGGTTTCCCAAGGAGTATCTTGGATTTAATTTACCCACTTCTAATATAATGAGCAACTAGTGCGTTCATTTGTATTATCACTGGGGTCGCAATGGAAGTAACTTTGACTCTAATCTCACCAAGGTGTACTAATCAAGTCGGTAGTGTGGAGAACTTTCCTATTTCGTTCACAAGGTTCCCTCTTACGTGAACTAATTTAGGGTTCCTAGGACCACACCCATTTTTTTAGCTTAAGGCTTATGCCACAGGGGTTATGTCCTAGTTAAGTGGACGAGCCGTAGCTGTTAATCGAAACCTGTAAATACAATGTGATTATTGTGGTGTATTTTTTTAATCTTTTAGACTTAATGTGGTTTTTGTTGCACTCCTTTTGAAAACCTACAATCACATGTGTAGTTAGAAAATTGTTTCAGTTCTCCTTTATTTGAATAGCGTTAGGTCCTTAAAAAAAATTAATAGTTCAAAAAGGTTCACAATATCATAGAAAGAGAATTAAGTGTTCTTTTTGTTTCTCAAGATCACACTAGGTGTAAGAGAAGAGCATACACAACAAATAATCTAAATAAATAGAAATGCAAAGCTTGTAAATCAACTAACTACCATAAAAATTTGCAAAGGTTTATTCCCAATTAATCCAAGTGCTTCTTAATGAAAGACTAAAATTGTTTTTGATTCCAAAGATCACACAAGGTGCAAGGGAAGAGCATACACAAATTTTAGCCTTGATTATTTATCAAGTGAAAAATCTCTTAAACCAAAAGATCAAGCACATGCCAAAAATGAAGGTTTATTCTCTTAAGTACAAAATGAATGATGATTGTTCCTACTTACTCCCAAGAAGCAAAAAATTTGTTTAGGGGTGTTTTTGGTTCTCAAGATCACACTAGGTACAAGAGAAGAGAATACACAACCTTATTCCAAACTCAAAATATGAAACCATATCATCTATCAAACCCTAAGCCAATTTTGCTAGGAATATTGCTCTAACACAAATAAATTGACAAAAACAACAACTAAAAATCCATAAGAAATGACTACAATCTTAAAAACACCGAAATTGAAATTTTAAAATTTGTGAAAATTTTACCTTGATGCATGGGTGCCCCTTTGGATGCACAAGCGCTCACAGTGATGCAAAAGCACTCACAGTGATGCACAAGCACTCACAGTGATGCACAAGTTCGTGTTTGCATGCACACACACATTTCTCACTTAGGACCAAAAACATTTGTGCTGTAAGGGCACTCATAGTGATGCAGAGGTGTTCATAGTCATGCACAAGTGCTCACAATTATGCAAAAGAAATCACAATAATGCACATGCACCTTTTTCTTGTTGGTGGTAAAAAATTTGGGTTTTTGAGCAGATTTCTTGAAAAAAGGTCCAATATTTAGGATTTTTGGTTAATTTTTACAAGGCTTCACATCCTTATATCCTGCAAGGAACATCAAAACACAACTTCTACTACTAATCTAGTTGAAACAACTACCTAGCTTGAAATATTAAGCTACAAAACTTTGAAAAATACTGTAAAACTTTGAAATTAATTTAAAAAGCTTGAGAAACTAATCTAAAAAGTTTGAAAGTAATCTAGAAAGCTTGAAAGTTACTTATAAAAATTGAAATTAATCTAGGAAACTTTGAAACTAATCCAAAACTTGAAATTAAAAACTTTTAAATTAAGTTAGAAAACTTAGAAATTGAATGCAATGGTGTATTGTCCCACCCAACGTGTCAAATGAAAACACCCTAAACTTTACAAATAAAATTGAAAGAATAATAAAGGAAGGATAAAACTATTACCACTTAATAGATAATGATTCTAAGTGTAGGAATGTGACATTAAGATAAAAGCTAAAAGGAATACTTAACTAGTATGAAAACAATGCAAAATCTATCTAAACATGCCTACTAATATGCTGAATTACCTAACATGGGCCTAAATAGACCTAAGAGGGAAATCAAATTGGTATGGTTTCTACTCTAAAAAATGGTGAAATTACCTTTCCAAATGATTTGTTAAGCCATTTTAGATATTCATCTACTAACCTTGTTGAAGGCTTTAGGTAAGGGTTGAGCTTGGCTATAAATCATATTTATTATATGAGATGCAAATCAAAGCATGGTGTAAAGTATTAAGGTAAGAGGTGAGTTTTTTTTTATAGTTTTCACTTTGAGGAAAACTTGTATTTTGGTGCATGTGGGACTAGAAGCCCAAATTAGATTAGAATTTCTAATCATGATTAAGCTTTGCTAATCACAATTAGTGAATTAACAAGTGATTAAGATGTGGGAGCCTTAGTTAACCGCTTAGGGTCAACCAAGAGGTTAGGATAAGTTTTTGAATCTTGTTGAGACATTGTGGAGGTGAATGAGGTGATTTTGAGTGGTTAGAAGAGGGATTTGAGTCAATACTAGGGTATATTGACAAAGTCACGAGAAAAATAGGCTTAATTAGCTAATAAACTCTAACTGTCTGTTTTGATGAGGGTTTTGGATTATGATTTGTTGTAAAGTGGCATATTGAATGTGAAAGAGGTTTGGTGATCAACAAAGTGTTTGTTAATTGACCAAAGTGGTAAGAAACATTAGTTAATTAGTGGAAATCACTAATTATAATGGAATTGGTAAGAATGATGGTTGATTTGCGTGTGTTTGGCAATAAGATTTCAAAAGTAGAATTTAGGTGTGTATAGACTCAAACATATAAAATCTTCATTTCTACAAATGGTGGAGAAGTAAATTCTGCAAATCCTATGAGACTGGGGAGAATTTGGATGTCAGGTTCAATGGTTTGAGGTGTGCCTTCCTAGTTTACCTTTATTTCTCATTGTCTAATTCAATCTAAACATGGTGCTTTATTCTCCGTTTCAATTTTGTTTTCCACTCAAAAATATTTTTGTTTCAACGTTAACGTCAACTATGTACTTCAAAATCATTAAGATCCACTTCATCGATTGTATCCGCAACGTCCACCATGGTAGGTAAAGAGAGAGAATATTTATACATGGAGGTCATAGACCCCACATTGGTCACAGTACGCGTTAGTTTCATTATTATGTGCACAAAAATTTGAAACTATGTGAAGCCCTCAACAAACCCATGAGTAGTTGAGGTGATGACGAAGCTGATGTACCGTGTTCAAGTCACAATATAAAGCTATTAGCCGATCTGTCACTTACCCTGAGTGCAAAATAGGCCCGCTCTAAGAAAATTTTTAGGGACTAAGAAATTGGGAGAAATATAAGCAAAGAGGGCCAGACACCAATCTCGTTTGAGATTATAGTATAAATCGAGACAAAAATCTCATTAATTCTTCTAGATTTGGGAAAAGAGCGCAACTATCATTATATAGATCTTTCTCTTCTAAGGAAATCAAACCTACGGGCCAGTTAAGAGGCATACAGGGAAGCTACAACAACTAATTCCAGGTGGAAAGTCTATTGAGACCTTCTCCTTGCTCATAGAAATAGAAAATCATATTGCTTCAATTACAACACAAGTAAAGGTATCAAATTATGATCTATGGTTGTTGCTGTGAAATACATTTTATTGCCTTATGATTACCATTGGAAGAGTGAACTGTATGTAAGAGCATTCATACGAACTTTTTAAAGAGACCTACATAGAGTTAGCCATTTAAATCATTTGGTATTTGATGCTTTTCTAGACAAGACCAAGGAGGAATATGGTTTCAATACTCGAATGATGCTCACTTTTCCCTGCGACGAAGATGTGTGTCAGTATTTAGTTAATCTGATTCGCATGCAAAAAGAGCCATTTCTACTCCTAGATTTGTTCTTGGTGGAATGGTTGGTCATATGATTACATCCACATAAAGGAATTTCTTTACTTGTTATGTAGAATTGAAATTTTTGTAAAACAATATTTGTATCGCTTAACTATATTCTCAAAAGATAGAGGGAAAAAATGTCTTTAATGGAAAATTACAAACTAATGAAATGACATAAAATTAGATCTAGGGTGACTATTAAATTTACAAAATAATAACCATATTTAATATAGTCAATTAAATTACTATTTATCCATTAAAAAAAGACGTAAGATGGTCTATCAGTTGTTGGTTTTACTAATATATCAAACTCTTATTGCTTAGAAGATGTTACTTGTTTGTATTCAATATTTTAAAAAATAATATTTAAATTGGTATTTTTTGTAGGCTATTTTGAAATGATTTAAAATAAATACAATCTTAAAATATTAACAAAAAATGAAAAAATAATTTATATAATCTGGTATATACATAATGTTCCATTAGTATCCTCCTTATCCAATCTTGGTTACATGCTTGTGTTAATGGTATTTGTAGGACCGATGTTAATATCCATGGTTGCTATTTCTTGTGCTTTTATGAAGAAGAAGAAAATTAAGAAATTTTTTCGATATTCTGGCCAAGGTATAAATAATAAGAAGAGAAAATATGGGGAAATTGATATTTGGTTTCTACAAGCAGATGCTGATGATGGTGGAGGTGCCGGTGGTGGCGATGATGGCGGAGGTTGTGGTGGCCGCCGATGGGCAAGAGGTGGTGGAGGTGGTGTAGGTGACTGAGGGTGTTGAATAATATTTTTGAGTCCACATCACCCACATGCCTTTCACCTCTCCTTTTACTCACCCCTGTTGAAGTTATAACATTCAAAATTTATGAGTCGACTATACATGCCAACCTGTGCATTCCCATCAGAGAAATCAAACCCTTAGAAGGACAAGCTTAATCATCTTTTCAAGACACCCTTAAACATATCTAATATATTCTAATTGATGTAATGAGTTTCATTAGATCTCGGGTGGTAGATTTAGGATCACATGTAAGGACCCCTCGTCTAGTCCGCACCTCCTGCACAAACCAAGACGGGAGTTAGTTTATCATCATCTAGGCTTTGTTTAAGTTTTCTAAATTTTCCTATGTTTTAAAACATCATGTGATGTTGTGTGTTCTAGGTTTAGAGTTGCACTAGGTTTTCTTGTTGTGTTTCGTGTTTCTAAGTGTGCTCGGGGTCCAAGCATTAAACCCACGACCCTAATACCAAGTGTAACACCCACAAGTTTCCACTCCTAAAAAAATAGAACTAATAATTTAATAGTCAATTTTATGGTAATAATTTTTTTGTTTTAAAAAAATGGTTTGCAAGGTTAGACATTTCCACAATTAATAAATTTCTTGGTTGATGTCTTTCTACACAAGCTTGAGAAAGTTGAAATTTAATTAATAATTAATTATTATTAATTTACTTCCTAAAATATATTTACGGCTTAAAGCATCCACTAAGCTCTATTAGTTTAATTAGTTATCATGAACCAAGATTAAATTATTTTCTAACTCAAAGTTTTAATTGTTTTTCCTAGCCACTAAGTGGCCCCATTCACCCCATTAACAATGTTATTTTTTTATTTAAATTAAATTTCCACAAAATAACTTCCACTTAAGTGAGGTAGGGTTTAATTTGGGCCATTGGATTGAATCTATCATAGCCCTTGGATTTGGGTTTCACTAAATATCCTTATGGTTCTATTTTTATTTCTATTTTCCCCAAACAACCTCTTTTGTTCATTTTGTGTTGTAGGTTTTGGAAGAGGAGGAGGAGAATTCACGAGAGCAAGAAGTGCAACCATGAATTTTTTTGTTGGTTTTAGTTGTAAATATTCTAATATTGTAATATTACTCATTTTTTTAATATAGAGATCCCACCATGGATCTGTTTTTGTTCTTTTGATGAAAACATTTTTTTTGAGTTCAACAATTGGGGGAAAACCCCATTTCATTAAATCTATGAGTTTTACACATTTGGGTGCCATAAAAGAGATTGGAAGGCTTAAAAAATTAAGTTTAATTGATTACTAGTTGCTGGAAGTTTCCTTTTATATGGTTTTAAACTAAGATTTCAATTAAAGGTCAATCTGAGTTTTACACAATCAAATTTTACTTTCCCGTCAAAATTGACAAAACCACTGCCCTACGCATGTTACCATTCTTGTGACTGCTGCCCTTCCTGGGGGTGGTTTATCAACCACCAATCTGAGCTGGGTGGCGGTTCTGAAACTGCCGCTCTACACAGGGCGGCAGTTTTGTTTCTTGAAAACAGAACCTTCAACAAATGTATTTTTCAACAATTTTTCTAATTAAGTTGGTGTTTAATGAAATATTAATTTTAACTAAGGTATCTTCCATTCATTGATTGATATATTGATAACATATCTAGTTTCATACTCAAATTACACACAAACATAAACTCATTTCTCTTTTCTTTCTTTTTGCACTTAAATATGAAATTTGAGTATAACATCAACTAAAATTCATTTTCTTTCACATATTCAATTTTTCCAACAAAACAATAAATAACTCAACAACACTTCCTTTCAATAACATATTTCTTCTCCAAATATACATATATGCATCTATGGTAACTTTGACTAACATACAAATCTAGGAGAGTTTCATTTCAATCAAAATATACAACTTAAACTTCCCTTCCACTATAACATTACAATATAAATAAGAAAACTTCAAGTTTCCATATCATTCTTTTACAATACAAGGACTTGAAATCCATTTCTTTCAATAAAACTAGTCCTTTCAAACAAGGTATACAAGTAAAAGTTCTTTCTACGTTTACTAAATCACTTCAACATGGAATAAATTAAATATTACAAAACTTTCTTTCAACAGACAAAGTTACAATCTTCCACTCAAAGTTGGAATGATAGTATGATAAAATTACAACATAGAGAATATTCAACAAGGTGAAAACACAAGTCTTCATTTCAAGGTAGTCTCCCAATTTTATAGCTTCAATCTTGCATTCTTCAATTCTTAAAAAACTTGGATCACATAAAAAGAAAGGGCGATAGGCGACACTTTCTGCGCAACCTTTAATCCAATAAAAGGAGAAGCCATCCCCTTATTGCCTCCTAAGCCCCAACTAAAGAACAATGAGGCATCTTGAGAATTATTTGACAACTTTTTTAAAGAAATGGCTTCCACAAAAAACATACAATCCAAAAACATACAACACATTCAAATGGACATACTCAACAATATTTACAACTTTCTCAAAAACGCATAGGATTGACATGAAGGAAAAAGGATAAAATAATATGAGAACCACCTCCTTTTTCCTGCCAAGTTAAGTAGGAGTTTCACCCAAATCCTTCATGTGCACAATACAAAAAATAAATACATCCTTATTTCTCCCCTTGCAAATATGCAAAAAATATGTGCATGTTTTCCTTTTCACTCCCCATAGGTGAAACTCCCAATCACACTCCCTCCAAAATGCATGCCTCACATCTCCCTTTTCCCTCCCCAATGGTTCCATACTTCCATCTCCCACACCCTTCTTAAGGAAAACTACCCAACCACAAAACCACATTCACAATATTCAACAAGCACAATTTTTACATCCAAATGCATAAATAAAAAATGACACGTGGAGAGCCTACCTCTCCATCAAGATTCCAATAGTCTTCACTCCAAATTTTTTTCGACACCTTCAAGCCAAGCACAATCCAAATTACAATCTCCAACAAGCTCCCCAATTCCAAAAGTACAAGAGAGAAAATAAAATCAAGTAACCCAAAATCCTTCAAATTTAATCAATAAATAGAAATGGGATGTGAGGATGATGAGGTGGCTCCATTTAGGATGCCACTTCATCACTCCTCCATTCCAACACACATTTCAAACACCAAGCCCCAAAATAAATAAATGAACATGAAAGACTTATGACATGCCCACATGACACTCCAACTTGCACACCATGCCTATCAATGACAAATTAATTGTGGTAAGTAGGAAAGTGAAATTATTTTCACTTTTTACACTCCAAAATGCATAATAAAGCCTAAAATTAACTCCCCATACCATAGGTATGGTTTTTGGATGAATTTAAGAGGTATGGGATAAATTTAGCTTGTCCCATAAGCCTCCAAAAAAGCCTCCCAAGTCAAAATCCGAATTTTGAAGTTGGGAAAGAGTACTGTTGTCTCCTGAAAACTACTCTATGTTTTCA
The DNA here is from genome assembly GCA_019776745.2 of Taxus chinensis. Lineage (NCBI taxonomy): Eukaryota > Viridiplantae > Streptophyta > Pinopsida > Cupressales > Taxaceae > Taxus > Taxus chinensis. Next base: position 251,897,165 of record CM034151.1, on the reverse strand, counting down.
TAGCCAAATTCAATTATTTTGAACTCATGCCCTTCATTGGTGTTTAAGACAAGTTAGAGATTCAAGAAATTAGCAAAATTCGTTCCCTAGAGCTATTTAAACCTCTGTTTTGCTCGTTTTTAGAAATAATCCATTTCTCGGTCTGTGCATGTAATATCCTCTTTGCAACCTCCATTTTTGATCAAAATTGTTTACTTCTTCTATGGCTTGGGTCTTCAAATCATTTTTTTTCCTCCATGCCTCTGGTTCGCGAAGGAAATTTTAAAATTGGACTCAAAATGATGAAGTTCTCTTTCTTTGTGTATTTTCCACAGTCGGGATGGCGAGTGTCTTTTCCCCGTCAAATTTTGTCCCCAATGACAAGTACATGGTTAGATCCTATTGGATGGGGAGGAACATGATTTTTTGTGAACTTAACACTTTTGGTCACTTTTAGCAAAAATGGTAAATTTGCCCCGCGGCCCCGAAAAGCCGAATCGGCCGAAAAATTCAAAAGCGCGAGGGCGGGCCAACAGAGAACTTCAAAGTTTTTATCCTTTTTGATAAAGGTTCACTACTTCCCCAAATCCTGCAACCCATCAGAGGATGCCACGTGTCGAAAGCCAAATCAGAGCAGTGGGATGGCGGAGGAATTTGAGTTTTTGAGCCTTTTTCAAAAAAAGGTTAAAATATGTCGTGACCCCGTCTCCAACCAGAAGGTGCCACGTGTCTTAGTCAAATCGGAGAAGCGGGTCGGTGGATAAGTTTGTGTTTTTGAGCCTCTTTGTAAAAAAGGCAAAAATTTAAAAAATGACCTGCAGCTTTGATAAGGCTTTAAAGGTAAAAGTCAAAGTTGAAGCCCGTAGGGAAAAAGTCAAAGGTGAAGCTTGTCATTAAAAACTCAAAGCGGGAGAGTGGAACGACAAGGAATTTGAATTTTTGAGCCTTTTTCCAAAAAAGGTTAAAATGTTAAGAAAAGGGTTGCGACCCCATTTCCAATCAGAGGATGCCACATGTCAAGGGTTCAAGCAGGAGAGCGGAATGGCGGAGGAATTTGAGTTTTTGAGCCTTTTTCCAAAAAGGTTAAAATGTTGAGAAAAGGGCCGTGACCCCATTTCCAATGAAAATGTGCCACATGCCTAAGTTAAAAAGTTGAAGCAGGGGTGCGGGCCAATTTGTTCCAAATTGCCAAATCTCTAAAAAATTGTAAAATGCAAAAGGCTTTTCCCGTACTCCCTCCAATCTCTTCCTACCACGTGGACAACCTGATTTCAAAGTTATAAGAGAAAATCAAATGGTCTGTATTCAAACTGGCAACTCAAATGCAACGTTCGCGTTACAAGATCTAGTTTTTAACCCGCCATGAGTGTTTTCTTCACAGTGGAGGAATTTGAAGAGGTGTAAATGATTTGTAAAGTTGTAACCATTTTGGCATGAGATATAATGGCTCCTTGGAGCCATTCCAAAGGGATGGTGGTTGATTTCAAAAAAGACCAAAGTGCTCTATACCTGGAAAAGACAAAAAAATGCCATACTTCTTCTATTTTCCCTTCTCTTTAGAATTTCCTCTATTCTAAAAGCTCTGTACAAATTCTTCTTTAGCTTCAATAATAAAAGAAGGAATTTTCACCTTTTTGATTGAGGGATTGATTGGTACCTTATGACCAATGAATTTCATTTGGTCTTGTAGTTTCACCTGTGGAGTTATTTTTTTTCTAACTATAAATGCATGTAAATGAAATTTCTAATTAATGTGTGTGGGCAATTGATATTCTACTCACAACATTAGTTTTCTCCTACCTCCATTTCCACTCGCCTTCCCCTTTCCAAGACAAAGTTTCTTCTCTAGCGAGACATTGCTAGCTTTGCCACAGGGTCAGTGGAGTGCCCCTGCTAGCTCTCTGGTTGAAAGGCCACCATTGAAACCCATATTTCATGCATGCACCTAAGGAAGCTGCACCATTCAAGTAGAGGGACTTAGATTCCCATAGCGTTGGCTTAAAACCCACTAATTTATTCACAAGACAAATTTTCCAGCCAACAAGTACACAACAAAAAATCCAACACAAATCTAACTTACATCCATAAGATTTCAAGGACCATCTACTTTCATAATTATCCAATTATCACATCCTTAATTTAACAAATTAAGTTGGACTAGCTAATTAAGACACATTAATAATTGCTAATAAAGTGACTAAAATTTCCCAGTAATTATTTAAACATAACACAAAATAAAACACACAAAATTAAAAGAAGGGGAAAAAAATTACACCCCATGGCCACACGTTATGTCCAGGGATAATTTTAGTGGTGAATATTTGTAATATGGCAAAAATTTCATTTTAGGAAAATTTGAAAAGGTGATTTTTTGAGAGTGGGTTGGTGTCCTGTTCGCCTAAAATTTACAGTATATTTTTTTTTGGGGTCGGCTTCGGCTTCATTTGAAAACATCTCCTATAAAAACTTAGGTGATTCACCAGGTAGTTTACTATGGTACTACCACAAGTAGCTTTCCAAATTACCAATACTGTGAAGTTTGAACTCACATTGTCTTAAGCACCAGAGATTGCTGTTAGCTAGTAAGGGTTAGTTGTTGACGGGTGATAGGGATATAGTTGACGCACGACAAAGAAGTTTTGTAGATGCGTGACAAGGAGATATTACAGATGCATGACAAGGGGGTAAATAATTGACGTGTAAGAGGAATAGAGTTGATGCATGACATAGACAATGATGCCTTATTGATGCGTGATAGAGAGATTTGACACGCGATAGGGATAGAGTTGATGTGCGACAGAGCCAGTTGACACATTGGTGACACTCGACAGAGAAAATTGATGCCTTATTGATGCGTGAGAGGGATAGTTGACGTGCTGTTGACGAGTGACAAAGGGTTAGTTGTTGACACGCGATAGTAATTTTAACTCCGACTCGCTAAGTCACTACTTGGTTCTTTTGCTGACGCAGGACTTTGTTTAGAATAATGGAAGGTGTTAGTCCTAAGAATGCGAAGACCCTAAAAGTAACTAAGAAATATCAGAAATCACTGTTCAAGTATTTTGGAAACTTTGCGGATATAGATATTGAAAATACCAACAACCATATAGATGCCACCAGAAAGAATCAGAATACTGACTGTGTGGAAGTATTATTGAGGTGGACATGCATTCTGCACAGTATCAAACAAATGAAACCTACAATAATATTCCAGATCTTAGAGATATTCTTCCTGTTAGGGTGTAACCAGAAGTGCATCAAGATATCACACATACAAATACTCAGCAAAATGGAACACATAAATCAAATTCAAATTCCGGTTCACGAAAGAGGAAACTAGGTGATTGTGATATTGCTCAAAATTCTACTCAAAAAAGTAAAACATTGAAAACAAACAAGAATATGTGGACCATTGGCAGGTCATACAAGTTTTATTGGGAAGCTAAATTTCTGTTTATCGAACCTATACAATCATCTAATTCTGAAGAGATCCCATCTGAATGTACATGTACAATATGTACATGGAAATTGGGAAAGCAACAAAAAATGCAAATGAAGCTGGACATTATAGAAAAACAATGTGGAAAACAATATTTGATTGCAACGGGGGCGGATGACCAGAAAATCAAAACACAGGTGGAAAATTGAAAAAGAATGTATGCATGTTAGATACATAGCGGATTATGAGGCATAGTAGAAAAAATGTAGACATCTTGTGGAAAAGGGAGGAACGATCACATCACAAATTGGTAAGATGAATCAAACAAATCTACATGTAAAACTCATACAATTCTCTACTTTATTTCACATACTAAAGAAAGGAAGACCGATTTCAGATTTCCTCAATTTCAAAGTTTTGTATCAATATAATGGAATGCTGAACTTACCTCAGTCTCATTGGTCTGAAAGTAGTGGATGGGAAATGAAAAAATGCCTTTCGATGATAGAGAAGGAAGATTTGAAAGAGAATGTAAAAAATCAAAGTTTATCTCTCTTTCAATTGATGAAGTGATAGCAGTCAACAAGATTGCATGGATATGTATCCACGTCTATACTTTAGAAAATCATATAAGGACACCTCATCTATTGGGTGTTATGAAAATGGTTGAAAAATGTAATGCCAAAAACCTACATAAAATAGTTGTTTCTCATTTGAAAGATACTACTGGAATGACTAATTATGAAATTGCTATGAAGTTGGTATGCATGGAGCAGATGGTGCATCTGTCATGCAAGGTCACCGAACAGGGCCGCATGTTAGATTACAAACAATAGTGGCCCCATATATGCAACCAATTCACTGTATGACTCACAGAATGAATTTAGCACATAAAATGGTAAGCAACTATGAAAATGTTGCTAAATTAGAAGAACTTATAAGAGAACTTCATGCCTATATGGAAAGCATCCCAAAGCGATTTCTTGAGTTCCAAAAATTTGCAATTGGAATTACAGATGGCAAAAAAATTCTGAAAGATGTTGAGACTAGATGGATCTCTTTGTATGAACCTGCATGTAGAGTTCGTGAGAAGTATCCTTCGTTGGTTGGTTTCATGCAAAAATATCGTCATGAGGTTGATAGGGTGAGGGACTTGTTGTTCTGTTTAACTAATCTGGAGACATTGCTTACATTGGTTGTTATTCTTCCAATGTTGCAGGAGATCAATACACTGATGAAGCATGCACATGGGAGATTAATCTATATTGTGGATTTTATACGGATGAAAAAAATGGTATGTCAAAGTCTTGATATCTTGTACTGTTCCCAAGATAGTTTTGGTACAACTATTTTTGAGAATTGGAAAGCTTTATTAGATCTTAAAAATCCTAGTAACTATTTGAGATTTAATATCCACGATCACCTCTACATCACTGTTAATGGGAGGGACATACCATTGCACGTTTTGTAAAAACATCAATATATTACAGGATTTAAACGAGAAGATGTTCTCGTGACACGTAATCTCTTTAAATCTGTTATAGTTGAAACAAGAATAAACCTTAAAAAAATTTCACAATCCTTAATTAGAGAACGTTTCTCCAAAGATAAAATTCTTGAAGCCATGGGTGTGATGAATCCTAATTTTTGGAATACTGAAGGTGGTTGTGCTGACTTTGTAAGAAAGCATTTCTATAAATCCATGGGTACAATAATGGAACATTTCACAAATACTTTAAGGTTTAAGGGTATAGAAATCAAAGCTATACTGAATGCTGATTTATTAAAATTTCAATCAACAAATATTGCAACAACAATGAGGAACTAATATAAAAATTTAGACGAACCTTCTGAAAGTGGTGCTATTACAAGGTTGTGGCGATGAATCTATCAAAGTTCTATCTTACAAGAAGATATCAGTAAATATTTTAGATTATATGAGTTATGCCAAACAATGATTTTGGGGTCTGTGGAGGACGAAAGTGTTTTCAGTGCATTATGATTTA